>CM042756.1:24143089-24161526 GCA_022496165.2 Catalaphyllia jardinei
TTTCCGCGAAATCGAACGAAGTTTTCAATTTTCCAGCGAGTTCAAGTTGAATCGGAAGTTAGGAATGACGCTTTCGTTAAAAATGGCGCTTTTATTTTAAACAGTTAATAGATGTCTCATGAGCCAATCAGGGTTCACTATTAGCAGGTAAGTCTGGGCAACCTTATTGTTTTCATTGCACTAGAGCGACGCTTATTAGTAAACCTATACCGAATTAGTATGCAGGAAGACACTTTATTAGTATGGAGGAACGCATTTTACCTAGACAGTTTAAATATTAATGATTTACCTAGACTTACCTGGACTTACCTAGACAGTAACGGGGATAATTCCAATGAACATATACTACTCTTAATCAATTGTGTATACACTGTGTATACTCTGATCCCTGTTGAAAACAAGAATTTCAAAGAAACATTATCCTATGGGCATGTGCAAGAACTATTAAATAAATATCACAGAAACAACAAAGGAATTGCTTCAACAACTGGATAATTTGTTTTTAATTTTCCCTCAATAAAGAGGCAACTGTTGAACCCTGAATAATGTTAACCTGTAAAAATACGGTGTACCAGGCAACAGACATAAAAAATAAAAACATCAATGCAACCTAACAACTGCAAGGAAAATAAATCGAGTTAAAAGGATACAAAAACCACGAAAACAACTAGGTTTCCCTTAGTGATTGGCGATCGTGCTGTCTTATTTACCGTCAAAAGGTCTCAAACTTCAGACGAATACATGTATACAGATGTATAGCAGGAAAACGGTAAGAGGTGCGACGTCTTAAACTATAACTATTCTTAGTTGAAAGCTCCATTGGTTCGGAACAAGAAATAATTGATTATATGATTTTTCCTGGTAAAATGAAGAAAAGTAGTTAAATTTGCTTTTTTTAAACCAGGAGATTAGGCCGGAACTGCAGGCACAATTTCGCCGGAAAGGCAAATAGTGGCAAAAATTCAACAACTTCACCATCGTATAATTCACTAACCATAGGGCGCTTAGGGGCGCCTGATCATTTTCTATTAGGAAATTAACTTACTTTGGAATGGAAGTCTGACAAGTTTGGGTTTGGAGAGAAATCGATAAAATGTAACATCAACTCAAATTTCATGAAGCTTAACGAAGGCCGACAGTGAAGCACCGAAGTCGAGTCCTAACTTGTCTTAGAAATTAAGTTTAGAGTCAAAAAGTTTCCAGCAACTAGCCCAGTACCAACTCGAACTTGTCCTGTGGGTTTGAAATCGCAAATTGATAAAAAAAAGTGGTAAAAATGATCAATATTGATACTCACTTCTTCCAGGAAGCCCGCCATGTTGATTTCATGACCACGATAAAAGAGTGTTCGTGATTCGCTAATACGACCAACCACGATGCCTTTCAGTCTGTGTCCAACCTCCTCTGCCGTCCGGTATTGTATTCCCTGGTTTCGTTGACATGCGAGGTAAGGTTACGCCAGGAGAAAGATAATCCTATTTACTTGCTAATGTTACCCTTCCTGGAGGGTCAACAATTTTCCAATGTTAACCATTAGAAGGTGGCGGGGCGGGGTTTGGGGGAGGGGGCGAGTAAGTTTATCGATCTGGAACGAGTTAATAGCGGAGCTCCGGAGGCCTGAAGGGCCGCCAAGCGGAGCTCCATAACCATATAGGAAAAAAAAAATCCCTGCGTTGATTTTCTTATGGGTATCATGGGCAGCGGTATTGCTCGTGGGCGCGTACGCACGACCGCGGCGACGACGACGACGACGGTGGAGTCGCGCAACATGGCGGCCATACTCCAAATAATTAAGAATTATTTGCCGAAGGCGAAGTGAATATTTAGTAAACTTCAGGCGGCTGGTATGTCGGCTGATAATGTCCGCGGCTGAGAGATTGTCCGAAATATGAACATTTGGCCGAGAAGCGAAGCTTCGAGGGCAAATGTGAAATTTTGAGGACAATCTTTCAGCCAAGGACTTACAGTGATGTCTTCCAAATAAGTGAAAAAGTCATTCACAACTGTCCGCCATGGTTGCCGAGATGGCAAAGGTGGTGAGCTCAGTAGCCAGGCCTCGAAAATGTTATATTCAACAAATTGTAACACTATCCAAACATGGCCATGATGCTCTCGATATCTGTCATCCGTAGGTAACAGATATCCGGCGATATACGTAGCTTCGTACGTGGGAAGAAAAAGAGAAGTAAGAAAATGTCGACAGAGAGATCTAAAAATGTTACGCTGTTTTGTTATCAATTTGTTGAATAATAATATAATTATCCTGCTCAATCTCGGGGAATATCGTCTGATTTTAGCCGACTCGGCTAAGTATCAGACGATATTCCGGGCGATTTCGCAGGATAATTGTTAGATATAAGGAATCGCTCAACCAATCAGATTGCTGGAAACTCTTTGTTCAGCTCTGAAATTATACTAATAGGTTGATAGAGACATGCAGCCTTGGTTTACCCTGTACTTCTTTGATATTGGACATCCATGTTATGAGTAAATGACACTGTCAAAACAAGGTATCTGCTGACCAGCAGCACATGACCAAATCGCAGGCTCAAGTCTACAACTCAACGAGGTCACGTGTTTTTTGAAGTTAACCGCTGACCAAATGCTGGTTTTCGATTGCATCGCGGGCTCGTGTCAGGTTTACTTGTTGAAAACAGTTCAGGATTGTTCGGAAATGAGCAAAAAACTTAAAACTCTAGAAAGGGCCAACGGACAAGTCAAAAGTACCGGAACCTGGTAGGTTCTGATCAGCAAATGCAAAGGCTTGAAGAAACTGAACTAAGAAAGGCTGACCGTACGGTTGGGGTTAACTGTATATAATTTCCAATATTGAGAAAAGACGTTACAGTTTAAACAACAAAGTTAAAAGCCTATCTAGTATTACAATAAAAAGTGGACCGTTGAAGTAGCTAATAAATGACAAGATAACAAAAATAGAAAACAAAAACCAAACCGTTCAACAAACTAATGAATGACAAGATAGTAAAATGGAATATAATACATATGCGATAAGTGGGTTAAAGATAAGATTTAATTTCTTCTCGTTTGTTTACACCTTTGGGCTCAAGAGGTTGACCCCTTTCGATAAGGTACGCTTCCCTGGCTTTGCGTAACGCGTCACGAGATGAATGTATAAGTTCTAGTGGTATAAGTTATATGTCGTTAGGCAAATGATTGTCGGAAAGAAAATGGTCTGAAACTGGAGAGGGTCTAGAGGAAGGGGTGGGTCTGTCTACTGGTCGTCGGTGTTCATTAAAGCGGTCTTTAAGTCCTAGGATTAAAATTTATCCGAATTATAACGTTTTCTTCTATACAAATCTTTTTTCCTGCTTTGCTTTGTGTTTATAAAACTCAAAACAGAAAACTTCACCGCAAAGTTACAGAACTCAAATCAAAATTGTACTTTTTCCTGGGTTAGCTTAATCGGATTCTTAACAACCTGGCCAAGGAGCTACGCTTTTAGGCTGGCCTAAATCTATATATCATACCAACGACTCTTCAAAATATTTTAACACCAGCCAAGATTAATAAAAGTAACTTTTACGTTAACGTTTTTAGTGCCTGTTTATTCTGTAAATTGTTCCAGAGAAATCAGAGGCTTATGAGATTTTAAGCATACCACGCATAGACATCAACACACGTCGTGCCACTGTTGTTATCTTCAGTGTAATCGATCCAATCTTGTCCGTACCATACCTGCAGCTCTTGACCTCGTGACACAGACACCTTGTAAGCAAGGTCGGGGAAAACGAGCTCAGAAGAAGTATGGGTAGTTCCATCAAGACTGTAAAAGTGGTTTATGTTTACATCACTAGCTTTCAGGTCTCCTGCAGGTGGCAGGATGGCCTCTCCCTCTGTATTGGTAATAATAGTCATTAAGGCGTTACTGCCGTAGCCAGATACATGCGTGCAGCCCCAGTAGGATGCCGGGTCATCTTGATTGCATTTCAGCGAACCCGACTTGTGGATGAGCTTCATTGTCTTAAGAAGTCCACTCGTTGTTATCAAAAGGGCACCATACTGGTTATCTCGAGCTCCAAAGCAAACAGGCTGCATGTTTATCTTCTGCCAGTTTCCTAAAATTAAGGATTTGCAATGAAAAAACAAAGCATCACTATATTAAAAAAACAAAATTAAAGGCGAATTTAAAATATAAGTTTTACAAGAGATAAAATTGAAGTGAACTTGTTTGCAACTACCAAACTAAATCAAGGTATAGTATAGTATAGTCTACCGCTAAGTCAATAGATTTGATGAGGGGAATGTCGTTGAAAAAACTTTCGACATCGAAAGAAACCATGAACTTATTTGGAGAATGGACTTGAGTATAATTACTCAGGTGATTATAGAAATCCTCGCGCTCTCATTGGCCGAGAATGGCGTCATATTCCGCTATAATCACCTCCGCAGAGGTGATTATAGCGGGAGGACAAATTTTCAAAATGGCTGCGTCGCGCTTTGTCAATGTGCCTGAAGAGGAAATTAATTTAATGAAAGAAAATGCCATTCCAAGGAATACAAAACACGCCACAAAGTTCGGAATGACACTCTTCAAAGGTAAAATGTGAAAATTGTGCTAAAAGTAACTAAAAAACCATTTAAATTCCCGTGAACATTTTGCTTATGTCGACATGCATGAATAAATCAATGGTTTCACAACAGATCTTGACTGCTGTGATGACCTGTATCGTTGTCGATAAGAATACAGTCCACGCTAAACCACATTCGATTTGTTTTTTACCACAACATTAAAGATAACTAAAGAAATCTTTGTTAAGATTTGTTGACAATTGAAAACACCGACTCGGACTTGAAAGTGCACGCGCTGTATTATGCAAATGAGCTACTTTTGCAAACTCGCTCAACATGCCAAAGCAATAAGAAAGCATTGTTTGGGAAAAGAGTAATGAAGCGAAGCCATTGTGGATAAGAGTAAAGACCACGATAAACCACATTTTGATTTGTTTTTACCAGGTGCGAATGTCAAAGAAAATGTATTTTTTTCTTCAGAGCGCGAGTTCAAAAAGGCCGCCTTGATGATTTTTTGTGCTGGGCAGTGAACTGGCCTGTCGTCTGTTTAACTCAAAATACTCGACACCTTGTGGCGGTTTTCTTAAGGACAGCATTCCAGGGGTCAACTGCCGCTGGTTTCCTCTTCTTCTACGTCCAAAGAAAAGAGTGAGATAAAACCATGCCGTTCTCTGCAGCTGGGCTGGATTTTGACTGTCGGCCGGCCCAAGCTCGCCGCTTTCAAAGAGCCTCTGAATTTGATCTTTTGACACTGCTTTCTTGTGGACAATTCCGGCTACTTTACCCGTCCTTCTGAGATCTTTCACAAAAGCGTCCAAAACTTTTTTGGCTCCGGTAAACACAGGGTCGGAGATGATAGAGAAAGGCTTGTTGTGTGGTGGCGGACGAAGAAAGCGATCAATGGCGGCTCGAATGGGCTTCATGGATGTGTTTTTGTAATACGTGCCGTCTTTCTTCTTTGCTGAGGTGTAAAACATTTAAGGCATTCATTTAGCTCTTCTTTCGACATGTCTTCAATTCGTTTGGAAAATTTTGTGCCAACAGGACTTGACAGCCATTCAGTAAATAATGACGTGAGCGTTTTTCTCGTTGTTACGCAGTTGTAAAATTATCAAAACATCGACAGTGAACGTAACAATTGTTGCTTGTTTTTGAGTAAAATTCACAGATACGTACCATTAAATATGTTCATTCCGAACTTCGTGGCTTTCTTCGTATTTTCTGGGACAGCATTATCTAATATATCTTGAATTTTTGTGGGAGGCAGTGTCAGTCATTATAGAGGGCTGAACAATTTAAAACTTCGTGTGGAAAATTTTTTAACTTAATTGGCGTACTATTTTCCATATGACGTAAAACTCCGAATATTGGCTCATAGTCGGAGATTTTTAGCCAATCGAAAAGCTAGAAATGCAATAGTCGGAGCTGAGAATTTACTAATCACCAATATTCACTTCGCCTTCGGCTAATAATTGGTAAATATTATGAAGGGCAATCCAGATATTAAATTTAGGGCGGGAAAATCTTACAAAGTTATTTTTCTTTGCCACTGCCTAAACCTACTTTTCTTTTTTGGATAATTTTTACGATCAAATTGATGGGGTGGCCATGGGCTCCCCGCTTGCTCCTAATCTCTTTATGAGCCACCATGTGAAACACTGGTTAGAGAATTATAATTCGGGTATTAAATTTTATCGAAGAAATGTCGACGACACCTTTGTTCAATACCGAACAGCTGCAGGATGCTTTATCTTTCTTTAGCTATATCAACAGCAAGCACCCCAACATCAAGTTTACCATGGAGAGGAAAGAAACCACAAGCTCCCATTCTTAGATGTTCTTTTAGACAACCATAGTAATCAGGCCATTATTACCTCGGTTTTCCACAAGAAGACGTACTCTGGTCTTCTCACTAATTATTACAGCTTTGTACCTTTTAGTTACAAATTAGGATCAGTACGCACTCTGGTTGACCGAATATTTAAAACTAATAATACTTGGGCTAGTTTTCACCTGGACATAAATAACCTCACCAAAACATTCAGAAGGAATTTGTTCCCTTCTAGCGTTATGGAGAATGTTGCTCGAAAATTTCTTAACACTTCACCCCCGATTCCTCTCAGAGTGTTGCTCGTAAGGACAGTTATTTGTATTTTAAATTAGCGTTCATTGGTCCTTTTTCCATCATAGCACAACGCATAATTAAGAAATTAGTCAACACATTTTGCAGCGACCTGGAAATTAAGTTGGTGTTCGCCCCGTTTAAAATCAGCAGTTGGTTTGGGACCAAGGATCCTATTCCTGCGGGTTTACGATCACGAGTCATTTACAAGTTTTCATGTGCAGGCTGTAGTGCTTGTTATATTGGTGAAACCAATAGACACTTTACCACTCGCATCCGTGAACATCTCGCCTCTGACAAACATTCCCACATCTTTAAGCACTTGAGAGGTTCGGAAAATTGTCGCTCTCTTTGTTCAGAAGATTGTTTTAAAATCCTCGACTCTGCTTCCACAAGTTTCCAATTGAAAATGAAAGAAGCCACGAACATCCTTTGGAAGCAGCCGTCTTTAAATTCCCAAGTCAAACATCTTAATTTATCCCTTTCATACTAATTAGTCTCTTTTCTTAGCTTAAATAGTTTTTTCCTTTTTTCTCGCCTTATTGCACAGCTTCATTTTATTTCTCATTGTACAACTGGCGATGGATGATGTTTCATCCGAAACATGCTTTGATTATAAAATATGAATTTCAAAAACATCGTTTGGTTCATATATGTATTATCATTATTATGATTATGATGATGATGATGATGATGATGATTATTATTATTATTATTAGATTAAAAACAGTACCTTCACAGCGAGCTAGGATTGTCTGACCATTCCCATCAGAGTATAACCAGTAATCCCTCTTAACCATCCTATTTCCTTCACTGGCCTTGATCTCGCTGCACGTTTCAGCAGGAAGCTCTTTAATGGAGCCAAGAGGAACTGCATGATAACGAAATAAACACTTAAAAAATTGATCTTGAATGAAACTAAAAGGGGTTGTGGGATAAAATTAGAAAGAATGAAGATCCTGCAGGAGTAATTTTATCAACGAAAAAAACGACAGGTATACTTTGTAATTCAATGAACATATTCCCTTACAGTCAAACTAAAGTTTCCGCAAAAGTTTGGTGTTGTCATCGGCAATCAGTACTACAAGAACTTGCAAGTTTAATAATATGCTGTTCTTAATTAACTTCGTTCCTTCATTTTAATACAACGTATAGCGACCTTTATTTGTCAAAGAAATAAACTCGTTTAAACTTTTTTGTCTAACTTCGTTTAAGTGTATGAGCTCATACTACCTCCTCGGATAGCTGTGAAAACTCTCGAACACCGGTTAGGCTTCTTGGTATCACTCTGAGACACTTCCACTAGCTCGAAGACTGAAATACATGCAACGTACGGATTCATTTGTTGGCCCAGTATGTGCACCATCTTATGAACATTGGCCGATGTTGAAAAAGTATTTTGTCAGTGGTTGTATTTATTTCGAACAAATGCTTGCTTAGCTAGCTTTACCATTTTGAGCTCGATCGCTTTATTTCGCAAGCTCGTGTCTCTAACAAGAATGGCAATGCTTCGAAGAAAAAAGTCTCATCCCCCCTGCTTCGAGTTTTCTTCGTGGATAGTTCACTACTGAAAACGAAGTAGCAGCATTTGATTAAACAAACAAATACAGACGATGGAATTGTACCTTTGTTATTGACCCGTTTCATGTAAAACCTCGTCGGATCCGGCATGAAGTCTTCTGGTCTCGCTTCCTTGGTTCGATCGTTCAGTTCGCAAACTTTTTGACCAATGATGAAATTGAAGCTTTGACAGGTGACTTCCTTTGCACATCTTATAAAGCATTCAGGCAATTCAGCATTGCAGGTTTCGAACGTGTGGCCTCTGAGGAACATTCCTCCAACGGATTTTTCTTTTGTTTGACAGTTAGAAGCAGCTTGAAATAGACCAATCCGGTTCATCAGGAGCGCAACGGAGAGCCAGAATTTGGGTTTCATATTGGAAAGAATGCTTCTGCCTCCTTTCTACAAGCGAAATTTGGGAGGCGCGGTGGCCTCATGGTTAGTGCGCTCGTCTCCGGATCGAGCGGTCCGGGTTCGACCCCTGGCCGGGGACATTGTGTTGTGTTCTTGGGCAAGGCACTTTACTCTCACATTGCCCCTTTCCACCCAGGTGTATAAATGGGTACCGGCGAATTTAATGCTGGGGGGTAACCCTGCGATGGACTAGCATCCCATCCAGGGGGGAGTAGAAATACTCCTAGTCGCTTAATGCTAAGGAAACCGGGATAAGCTCCGGCCTGATGGGCCACTTGGCCCGTATACAGACTTACCTTGGAAAGAATGCTTCTGCCTCCTTTCTACAAGCGAAATTTTCAAAGGGGGGGTCACACTGAGTCATACAGAGGGTACTCACTAGACTGTCACCTGAATATTGTAGGTTGTTTGCTTACAAAAAGGCTTACAAAGGGGGGGGGGGGGGTCACGGGCACTCCAGGACCCCCCTGGCTACGCCCTTGTTAATAATGGTAGGCAGCCAGTTTATACTCATGTTTACTACTAGTTGAGGTCGGCACACACAATAGACAAACACAGGACAACACAAAACGTATATAAGTTGAATTCTGACGCCAGCCGCTTTGGCGAACAGTTACAACATGGTAAAGGGCTTAGGGCGAAGCTTGAATGACCTGCTTTCTTTAGGTGAATAGCGGTAGTAGCAACATCTATTTTAGAACCTTATTTTTAGCTTGGTTCTCTTTAATGGCATGCAGGAATTTGATGAAAAGGCTCTCAGCTATACGGTGAAGGAAACTTAAGAAGATTTTAGAAATAAATCAGAATTTATGTATCTGTCATCTTGACTTTGCACACCCATAGATTTGAAGCACTATTTAGGTTTCTACTTCCTTGTTCAGAAATTTCCACTCAGTAAATCAGTTCGACATGCAAATATTGGACTGTCATTTTCCTTTATTTCCAACTATTCTCTTAACTTGTATCATCGACATTCGACAACAAGTCAAAAATCTCGATCATGATACGTTTATGTTTATATCAACCACAGGGTTTCTACGGTTTGGGGATCTGTATGGTGAATAAATAATAGTAATTTTCAGTTTCATCCTGAAGCTTTGTGTAAAATTCGTTCCCTGCAAACCAGGAAAGGAACAAAAAGGAAAGTATATTTAAACATTACTTAGTTTTACTCAGCTCGATGGACTTTTAAGTTATCCTGAGTAAACATTACCTTTTTTATTAATATATTATACTGTAAAGTTTGATTTTTTTTAATTTGGTAATAAAGCTTGTTATAAAAGCTTGTAAACCGACGCATCCTCTGCAAATTGGAAACATCGTAAACGGTGCCAATTCCTAAGAACTTTGGAGAATGCGAACCGCTACAACAAAGTGTCATAGATTTCTATATAGAAGTAAATAAGGAAGAAAATGAACTTGATTTTCTAGTACGATATTCATTACACTCTCATAACCTTTTTGCAGTGCAATCGCCAATAAGCGTTCAGGAAAATGTATTTGTTTTTGTTTGTCTAATAGAAGAGGGAAATTCCCTAAGTCTAACGATATATCCATATACTTAGTTTATATTGTTGCATTCGTTAACCTATCAGATTCAGGGCTTAACATATCTGAACAGAGTTAGGTGTGTTTCTATTGAAGAAAACGTGGAAGGTGAGGTGAGGTAAAGTGAAGGCGGCTTTCTTTTTTGCAGTAACCCAGGGCCATTTAACCATATTTTCGATATTTCTCTGTCAAATAATCGCAGAATTGGTAACTCCTTAGCCACCTCCATCACAGGAGCCTTGAAGTCTTGTGATTTTAAAAGCAAGATTACCATTTGGTCGTTGGCATTATGTCCCATGACTAAAAATTACAAAAATAAAATCTTACAGGAAGAGCAACAAAGGCTCAAGACAAATAAAGCTAGTATTTTCAATTCCTCGGCCAATTATTGTCCATTCCAAAACTCATTAAATAAATAGTTAGAGGATTAATTTGAATTGAACGAAAATAAATTCATAAACGAAAAAAGAAGGACAGAGGTGCCTATAATGAGGGCACCTCAACTCTAGAGGGTAGGAGTACTCCGTCCTTTAGACTACTATATTAAATTATAACATAGCCAGCAGAGCCACGCAATCAAATTCAGTATACGTAAGTGTGCTCCAAATCTCGACAGTGCTCGCTGATGGCGTCAGCAAATCGCTTCGCCAGAAATTTTTGTTTTGGCGAGAGCGGCCATTGTTATTAGCGTGGGGAGAGTATTATCTTTACAAAGACTCGGCCCACTAGTCCCAAAACGAAGACAAATTTCCGACCTTTACTCTTGGGCTACTGAGTTCTTAAATAGTGCAGAAAAAGAGACAAAACAACAGAAAAGGAGACTCGGCATCAGCGCCGTCACGATTCGCTTCACTGTCCGAGGGTGAAATGCAACTGAATTTTTACAGGAAGACACTCTGATAAAACCAAACAAATGACAAACTGGTCTGTGTCAATCTTTAAAGGTAAGCTTAAACTTTTTCGTTTTAAAATTGTTAAATATAAAACTCGATCTTTCAACAAATAAATTGAAATAAAGCCAATTCCTATTTTGCTTATTTCGCTAACCGCGAACAATCACTTCTGATGTTGTCCGTTTTTCGCATCGGATTTGATGCACAATTCCACCGGCTATGTTATAAAACAATTGGTTCATGCTTTTAGCTGTATACTATCGAGTTATGGAGCACTGCATGGGAAGTTTTGAGAGCACTCAAGAAGCTAGAGTTGCCAAGCTCTCCAAGCTTCCCGCGTGCTCCATAACTCGATAGTGCACGCTAAAGCATGAACCAAAAGAAGATTTAGGGGTTCTGTTCTTTTAGATTCCTGTGTTGTAAACGCTATCACATATCTCCTCCCTGCGGTACAGCAACCGCTTAATACGGCCACCTGCTAATTACCGACAATTTTCTTTGTCGAAACTGACGAAGAGCTCGTACATGATGCATATTTTCTTTTACTGGTATTTTCTCCTCTCAACTTGCTCTAGATTATCCTTGATATAACGAAAACCTCGCCCAGTAATTGTCTATTATTACAGGCGAAGATGTATAGCTTTATCCACACCACAAGACAGAATAAAATTACATGTAGCCTTAAAAATCTGTTAATTCACTTAAAGGGGCGTTGCTCAACTTGGTTGGTATCGCAAAAAGTATATTAACTGTTTATTTGCCCAAAAAGTCACTGACATAGATGTAGGTGACAGTTAATCCCCTTCGATTCTCCCTATAAAAAAGTGAGCTCCCGGTCATTCCCACTTAGTATTTTGCGATATCTTTTCCTTAAGGAAGGCCGATCTCTTTCGCGGTTTTGAAATAATCTCAACGCTAACCACATCTGAGCTGACAAGCGACAACAATAGTCTCATTGCGCTTCATTGCTAACGATGCGAGGAATTACGTTTAGCATGAAATCGCTTGCAGTCTGTGAGAGGTAATAAGAAGATGCTTGTTAAAGCCTTTCGGGCGGTGGTTTATATGACAAACTTTCTTCTATTACAGACATAACTGCTGTCTTTGCTAACCCCAAAGCAAAAAGCAAAAACAACTCGGGATATATATTAATAATGCATTGTTTACATGAGAGAGGAAACAATTTTTTTACAAGTCTGGATGTGTATCTTCCCTCTTTTCTTGTGTGCTTTTTAAGGACGATCCAAAGGTGACTTTGTTTTCAGTCAGCAAGTCTAGTATTCATTCTGGTTTTGGTTTGTTTACGCACTAGACTCCGAAACCTGACAGCGGAATGTAAGATATAAAGATATAAAGCAGAGCAGAGATGGTTGAGAGCAAAATTGAGATTCTGCTCACGACCTATTAAAGTGCGGAATTAGAATTTGCCAAGTAAACAAAGTTACTGCTGAATTTGTACGGTAGGTTGGTATTCAAAGGAAAAAGAAAACAATGTTTCGGAAGAAAAAGCACATTTCTTCAAGCTCACAGCTACACTGAAATTAGCGTTAAAAGAAGTGACACCGTATTACAACTACATGCCTTTTGTTTAAAATAATCTAATTTTTCGTACCTACTTCTATAGCAGGAATTTAAACGGGTCCCTATCCAAGATTTCCGCTGATCTTTTCTGTACAATCGGAACTTGGAATTAGCCCACCACTTCCCTTCCCTAGCTCTGTCCCTGTTTCACTTTTATTAGCACTCTTCTCAAATTTCATTTTTTTGGTCCACCAATCAGCCCACGCAGATCTGGAAAAAAACTCAAATTTCCAAAGAATTATGGGGTCAGTTTTTTTTAGTTGAGAGAAGTTTTATAATATTAGCCGAAGCTGTGGGCCGAAGCTGATAAACATTTCTCAGGACCTTGATTATTCTGAATATCACGAAAAACTGAATTTGTTTATTCCCGAGGCGTCTTTCTATTTTTGATCTATTGTTTTGTGTGAGAGAAGGACAGCAAATGGAAAAGAGCCCATATACATTTCCGCAAACTTGTTTTTTAGAAGTAAGGAACAAGGAATCGAATGTTGGGTGAGCACCTTGTGAGGTTACTAATCGGCAAAACGAAAAAAAAGAAGGGAAAAAAATTCACCAAGTGGAACTTTGTTGGGGAAAACTCACCTCGATAAAGTGCCAAGGGCAAAGAAATCATTATTTTTTCCTGAACAGATCTCGAGTAACTCAGCTAGCTACTCTGGTGTGTGACTGGCTTAAGGTGATTCCTAGCCTGCAGTGCAGGCGTATTTCGGACGCGCAAGTGTACATTTTCGTATTAGGCCGCCATCTTGGATTTGGTGACTGTGGAGGATTGGGCCGAGGAAATACTTCCCGAGGGAGGAGGAGTTAAGTTTATAAAATGGGCCAGTAAATAAAAGAAGAGTTCCCTAACATGCACCGTAGATGAAAGGCAAAACTCAAAAATTGTCCGCGTTGTACTAATCATTGAACTATTGAACTGATAAAAAGTTGTGAAAAATATTTATGGCCTCTTGAAGTTAATCTTAGCTATCAAAATAAACATAAATAAATCATCGCAATATGATTGACCAGGAATATTTGAGAAAGTGGCCTGATGCTTTACAGTTGAAATGCTTCCTTGTACATAGGAAGTTTGATTCCTTCCAATCTTTTGATAACTATTCGCATGCAGTCCTTAGTGTTCACATTAAGACCTGCCTTCGCCACCTCCTCATATAAGAGCGTTTTTAAGCATTCGTATCCCTTCGTAGAGAAGTAGTCGTAACTCTCCAGGTGTTGCTTGCTTACATCGAGGTGTGGCAAGGAACCTTGCTTTTGTAAGACTTCTTTGGCCAACTTGAGGGCACCGCGATTCTCTTCTACGGCACTTCTCCAAATGTCCACCTCTCCTTCCAGTTGGGTGTTCATTTTACCTTGAAGACGAACGATGGAATCGGGGGACATACATACCCCCAGACGATTCAGGCGATTGAGGTCGTCATGCTTGATGCCACTGTGCAATAATATTGTGGAAATCCAGTAGTGGAGTGCGGAAGCTTGAGCAAGCGTTGATGACGCAAGTACCATAGAGTTTACTCGTCCACCAACAGCTTCTTCCTTTGAGGAAAGACCACTTGCTCCGAGTTGACAGCTGAACCAAACAGGGCAGTGAATTTGAATCTCCTCCATAAACAATTTGTTGGAGAACTCTGCGAGTTCATCTGGATTTCTGGCAAGTAACATGCTCTCACATTTAAGGTAATCACTGAATTCTTTAGAAACAGCCTTGCGGATTTAGATCTTTATTTCTGGGGCAAGTTCTCTGTGTTTAAAGATAGCATTAGACACTTCACGCCCGTTCTGGCATGTAATGTTTTTGACCAAGTTTTTTGTTGGTTCGTCTCGGGGAACTCTCGTAGTCACAGTGCCAGACGGAATCATATACACGACTTGTACCTGAAGTCCTGTTTGCGGCAAATCATCCACGTTTAGCTTACTCAGCATTTCATCCTCCTTTTGAGTAGAAGAAAGCGGCCTAGAACTAATTTCTCCACCAAATGCGAGAGATTTCTTTGATTTGCCAGCTGACTGCGGCAATAGCGTCTTGGTTGTTGGCGAATTAACTCGAACAACTTTTGATTTTCTCCACGAAGGGGTCGCTTTCTCCGGAGTTGCCAATGTGCGTTTGGTGCTTACAGAAGCACTGTTCAACGTCGGAGTCGTGCCCGCTTTAACAAACTCGAACAACTGGCCAAGACTGCGAATTTTTCGACCACACGGGTTGCAAACACGATCAGAATATGTTGAAGGATCGTTCAACAATGCTAATCCGACACTACTACAAACTTCTGCTAACACAACTCCAATGCTGTCCTTCCTCTGCGAGGGTTTAAAAAGGTTTTCCGACGACAAATATACTTGTTTGCCTGGAATGTTTCCAAATTTCAATTTAAAAGAGCTTTTGCAAATCCTACAGCTGTCACTAGGACGTCTTTCCGACATGACTTCACTCGCATGCTCGCTCGCTCGATCGATTTCTGTTTCACACAAACTTGACAAATACGCGTGCGTGAATGTTTTTGTCGGAGGTAATTTTGGTCTTCCGGTAAAAACGAAATCGATTCTCATTGGCTGCTTGTACATTTCCGGAAAGGCGATCATGCGCTACTAATTAGAGGGCGTTCAATGATTTCACTGTCTTTGCCGGCAGGCGTTATTTTCCTCCAACCCCCCGCCGGACATCTCCTCTGCACCAATTCTCCTCTACCGGTCATGCATCCAAGACCTCGGCAACGAAAACCGGATATATTATTTAGCGTTCCGCTCCAAAATAACGCCTGCACTGCAGGCTAGGTGATTCCCGAGTAAAAGAACCAACCATAGATTTCCGATGAAACTTGGTATGTTGTTGTTACAAGACAGGGAGATACTAAAAACGTAATAAAAAGAGGGGGTTAGCGTGCTTGTTTTCACGCCACAATGCTGACAAATACGGTTATTAAGGTGACTTTTGGTGATCTCCGTGCACACCAAATAAGTGCGATTATTTCCCAATGCAGCGTTTTATTTCACACATAGTTCGACTTTCTTTGATTGTTTATACATCTAAGTCCCAGAAATAATGGCTTTAAATACCTTGCTTTATTAATTAATATTTTCATCTTTAAAGGAAACATAATTTGGACTTGCTCTGTTGGGCCCGATACGTCTCTATCTGTATCATTGATTTCATTTACGAAAACAATAGCCATTGATTTCTGCCAATTTTTTTCTCAGTTAATTATTGAGGATAAAATTTTGCGTAGTAGGAATGCGCGATGCAAAACTAGGGAATCACCTTAACATTGTGTAACCAGAAGAGCCCTCCAGACCAACCCTTTTTGTTAATCTGAGATTTACCATACCTTGTTGCACCATAATTGCTGAAACTGCACGATAATTCAGCCGATCAGATTGCAGCATTGCAGTTGAATAACAGGTTATGGCAGCAGAACACACAAAAACGTTCAACTCGCAGACGCGCCATCCTACAGGAAATGAATGTAATACGTAAAACAGGGACCTGACACAGAACAATAGCAAGAGAACTGTTTTAAATACCCCCTTCCCCTGAAACACATTAAGTTCCAAATGAGATCGAAGCAACTCTGCTTGCTGGATGGCTGCGAAAGCTCCAGAGAAATACTTTGATGAAGAAGGCTTGAATGAATCTAAAGATACTAGAAAGGCCTGGATATCTTTTCTGACTCCCTTTGCAAATAAAAATTACAGTGAACAACGGCTGGAAAAACAAACCGAATGCTAGGTCAGAAAGCGAGTCCCATTAGCAGAATATTTGTTGGTTTATGTTAAGCTGGTATGCTCCAAATTGCGCTGAGGAAGAGAGCAATTCCAGCAAGCGTCGTCAGCGAGAACACCGGGTTTAGAGCGCAACCAGCGATGTAAACGTCGACGTAACTTTCTACTCCCGATGTGGGATTATTACTTTGATTTGAGTTGCGGTTCATTGCTGTAAAATTTCTGGGCTTGTTGATTCTGAACTTGAGTGTAAACCAGTCCGCGTTAAAATGCACTGTGTGTTGAGTTTATCTGTTCTTCTGTGGAGAACCTCAAGTAAATAACATAATTCCCATTTGCTTGCCAGAGAATAAATTAAATACAGTCAACTAATTAAACTACCGGAAGTAGTCCAAGTCCACTTACTAATAGACTTACCTTGATTGGGTCTCTGCTTTAATAGCGCTTCTTTTGTTTTAGACGAGGAATTGCTTTCAGCAAAAATGGCCGGGAATAATGACTGATAAGACTACAATTGCTTCTGCGAAGTGACAAAAATAACTAAATCGAAACTTAACAGCACGCGGTGTTTACAACTTTACATTTAATTACAATTTGTGGGCGGTTGAGCCACTATACTTTCTTGCATTTTTGTGTCCAGATTTGCGAACTCTTTCCCTTTCCAAGTGAGGCGGACATAACGTAATTAAAATAATGAGTTTCTTTCCTGACTTAGTCACTTACCGAGATAGGTTTGGAATACATTTCATGAAAGGGAAGTGATAAGTATTTCAATCTCCATATTGTGTTGTGTTCTTTCATGTCAATTTGGCACTTAGCTAGCACTGGCGTATTGAGAGATTTTTACCGCCAGGGATAATCTTCGTCATGAATATTGAGTATAAAAAGTTGGAAAGCCAAACTTATAATAACGGCTTATTCACTGCTTTGAACTGAAACGCATTCAAA
Organism: Catalaphyllia jardinei; assembly: GCA_022496165.2. NCBI lineage: Eukaryota > Metazoa > Cnidaria > Anthozoa > Scleractinia > Caryophylliidae > Catalaphyllia > Catalaphyllia jardinei. Next base: position 24,160,403 of record CM042756.1, read on the forward strand.
ACAAATAAATATCCAGATTTCCACAAGAAGTGTTTTCCAAAGCAAAGCTTTATTGTAACTTATGTTTGTGAGCCATAATTTGTTCCCTTCTTCCTATTTTGATTATAAGGGTTCATGATAGTTCACCACCCTAGTGCTTGAATAGAGTACACTGTCGCCATCCCTTATATCGAGTTACCCTGTACCTGTGTTTTAAAACCAGTCCTCAGGCGAAACCTTTCTTTTAAAAATAAGTTTGATTTTGATGAAAATGAACTCGTAGGCGGAACTCATTTTGATATGTTAGAGGTACTCGTTTTGATGCAGAGGCCAAAGGCAATTCGGAAATAGCCTATTTTAATTTTTAAGACTAATTGAATTAGTGCAGTGCGAATGCGATTTTATCCCTTTCTAATACCAAAAGAAGCAAAAAAAAAAAAAAAAAATGGGTTGAAGACGTGTTCCCAATGTTCTAATTCTTGAAACTCCTATTTGCCTTATTGATGTTTTTACAATTATCGGCCGTTTAACATACGAACGAGGTGAAAGAGTCAATTCTGCTTTTAATTGATCCATTCGCCTCGTTTGGATGCCTTTTGAAACAGAGGATATTTGACCGCAGACAAAACTCTAGTAACAACCTTTCATGCTAAAGCGATTACTTTGAAACAAATGCCTACGGCCATCTGTTAAGCTTCGTCAACATTTCAACGCACCATTGTTGGGCGTAACATGTTGCGAGCGATTGGTCATCCTTTTGCGACGTGTTGGGTGTCGTTGGCTCAAGTTTGAAAATGACCATGTTTGAGCCAACAACACTTAGGAACAAGACCGTTTCCTGTGAATGCGATGAAAGAAAACACTGAATCTCAAACACAGCCGACTACAAGATTGCCAACATCGCTTGCTTGAAGGCCTTCTGTGGTTTTGAAATTAAGGTTAAAACTAAATACACCAAAGCAACTGGAAAAAAGTGGAGGAAATATGCCATTAACCTAGACAGTGCAATGCCAATCATGAGGCTTTAGGATGCCATACACAAACAACAAGGATCTTAGTGCCGCTAACAATATAACAGCGCTAAATAGTTAAAAAAGCAAAAAGCTAAACTCTGTTTGGCGAGGAAATAGAAACCAATAATAATA
>CM042756.1:24161626-24189476 GCA_022496165.2 Catalaphyllia jardinei
TGACAATGACAATGACAGTGACAGTGACAGTGACAGTGACAGTGACAGTGACAGTGACAGTGACAATGACAATGACAATGACAGTGACAGTGACAGTGACAGTAACAATGACAATGACAATGACAGTGACAGTGACAATGACAATGACAATGACAGTAACAGTAACAGTAACAATAATAATAATAATAATAATAATAATGCCTTATTTATATGACGCTATTTCTTTTTAGCCCAATAGCGCTTTACAATAATTACAATCCAAGATAAGAAAATTTACAAGTTGCAGTTAGAAGGACTTTTACAATTTTCAGTCTACAATTTAGATCATCATTCTGATGTAACAATGAATGGACATTCATAACCAATTATTGGATTTCTAAATATGGATCATGGCTTAGTAAACGGAGTTCTCTTTCTCGATCTTAAGAAAGCTTTCGATACTGCTAGTCATAAAACGGCTCTTAGAAAGCTCACTGAGAATTTCTATGGGGTCGACTCCATAAGCTTAAAATGGTTTCAATCATATCTGACTAATCGGAAGCAAAGAGCTTATGTGAATGGTTTTCTTTCTGATTACGGCTTAACCGTTCGTGGCGTTCCTCAAGGTTCCATCTTGGGACCCTTATTATTCGTGATTTATATAAATGATTTTCCCGCGAGTGGCCTATCCTAGACACCAAGCCGGTATGCTGGTAATACTTGTCTCACCCTTACTTATCATGATCCTACTGATCTACAAATAAAGCTGAACAGTGATCCAAACAAAGTCCAGTTTTGGCTCCAAGCAAATAGCGTTAGTCTTAATGTGAAGAAAACTAAATATTGCATTATTGCTACTTAATACAAGATCGCTCATTTAGATCATCAACCTGATGTAAGAATAAATGGACATTCTGTTGATAGAATCAGTACCCACAGATACCTACGGATCAGATTGTTTAAAAAGTGTCAGCTGGCCTGGCAATTCTAAAGCGGGCCAGGGCCCAAGTACCGCGAGATAATATTAAGCCCTTAATTAACCTGCACAATGCCCTTATTGTCCCATATTTCGACTATTGTATCCCAGTATGGGGTTGTATCGGAAAAATGCCAATCCGAGAGACTCCAGGAGGTACAAAATAGGGCTGTTCGTATAATAACAAATTCTGATTATATGATTGACGCCATCTTCCTGTCTATTACATGACCTTGGCTGGGATACACTTGCAAAAAAAAAAAGACGTAGTAAACAGCTAGTGATTACTATGTATTAGGTGGTCAATAATCACTTTTCTCTTCGCCTCCATCAGTGAACCTTTTTTAAACAACATCGCAAGCTCATACCTAGAACTTGAGATACTCGGCTCATAATCTCTCTATTCCCAGATCACTCTTTAGGGACGGAAAACGTAGCCTGATATATCGAGGTGCTGCACTATAGAACAGCCTTTCAACTACTAGCAAAACCCAGACCACTGTTACTGGCTTCCACGAATCTCTGCTGAGATGAAATCGTTTTTTTTTTTTTGTTACTATCTTAATGATCTTTTTATATACGTAATATTTAATAGCGTTTTATTATAAATATGATAAGTGGTAGTAGAAGTTATTTTAGTATAAGTATTGTTATTGGTATTAGAACTAGAATTAATATTGGTATAAGTGGCATTAGTAGAAAAGCTTTCGTGTTAGATTACTCATGAATAGTTATTTTTTATATTTAAGTTAGACACGGCTCGATGGAAGCGGAGCATGCATATTTTTGCAATTTGATACCCTGTATAAATAAAACTTATGTATGTATGTATGTATGTATGTACGATGAAGCAATGATCTCCAAAACTGTTTCATTGCAACTCGCATCGCTGGAATACGCCAACAGTAAATAAGTGGATTGATTGACAATCGAGTTAAAATAAACAAGAAAGTCTGACGATCTCATCATAAACTTTCTGTGAGGCGAACTAGGCCAAACGGAGAAGTTAGCAACAGCGCGCATGCAAATATAAGGAGTATAACAGAAAATAAGTAAAATTAGTACGACTGTCATGATGATGAGTGATTTTCTGTAACGCTTTATGTCAAATTTAAGGCTCAGGTTGGTTTGGCAGTTCTCGTTTTTGAATCTGAATTCGGTGCCGTCGGCAAAGGCGATAAATCGTCGAGCACGTCGATGTGTTTACCACGATTCAAAAAGCGACAAGGAAGAACGAAACAGAGCGATGTAGCTCGTTGTCAATGAGAAACGTTACGGCATACACCACGCTTGCTAGCCAGATGAGGCAGAGTACAAGGATAGTTTTCTTTATGGTGACGACAGCAACGTACCTGAAATGCAATATGAGAGCAAGACATCTGTCCACGCTGACCGAGGTGAGCGTCAAAATTGTAGCAGAGACGAAGAAGGCTTGAATGAATCTGAAGACCTGACGAAGAACGGAATATTTTTCCCGGCTCACTTCGTAACGGATTAAAACCACAATGAGCAAAGACTGGACAAGCAGACCGACAGCCAGGTCAGACAGCGAGAGTCCTAATAGTAGAGTATTAGCTGGTTTTTGTAAAGCTGGCGTGATCCAAATTGCGCCGAGGACGAGGAAATTTCCAGCAAACGCCGTCAGCGAGAATACTGCATTTAGATCGCAGACAGCGTCGTAAAACTCGTTTTCGCTTTCTGAAGCGGAAGTACTACTTTAGTTTGAGTTGTTGTACATGACGGCTATAAATGTTTACGGCTTGTTGAATCTAAATATCAATCAATCAATATGAATATAGACAGTCCGCCGGTGTTTATCTGCCATGCTGCGGAACAGCTCAAGTAATGATGTAGAGTGTATATGAAATAATTCATAAATATTCATTGCAATAATTCAATACATCATTTCACTCCTTACGGGAGATATGAACTCATTAAATTGACCTTGCTCCCAATGTGTGGCTTCATAGCTCAGTTGGTAGAGCATCGCACCGGTATCGCGGAGGTCATGGGTTCGAATCCCGTTGAAGCCCTGAATTTTTTTTTTTCAGGCTTCTTCTTTCCAATTGCTTAAATTGGAAAATTTACTGCGAGGGTCATACTTTACTTGCAGCTCAAGTAATATATGCGATACCAATTTGGTTATTATTATTATTATTATTATTATTATTATTATTATTATTATTATTATTTTATTAAAATTCAAATTCAACAGATTTTTAAATTTACACAACCCGCATATAGCATCGCTAATCGAGGCGGGCTGTGTAACTTACAATAAGATACATTACAAATACATTACATTACAAATACATTACATTGTAGTAAAATGCAGAAAAAAAATATATATATAGATATAGATATATCATTATTAATATCAGTTAAATAAATAAATAAATAAAGTAAATAGCTATACACTTATATTCACAAATAGCTAGGATTTACATGAGATGAGAAAGAACCTATAATAAGTCATAGAACTAAAGAAATTAACAATAATGGCTATTAGAGTTTGATTAATGATAATTAGCTATTTTTAACATTAACGTAGAGACATCAACATAATCATCCTCATTACTAAGTACCGCAAGTAAAAATTGATGAATTTTATTTTTGAAAGGTTGTTTCCTAAGTTTACGCAGATCAGGCTTCAGGCAATTCCACAATTTAGCTCCGAAAATGGAAAATGAAGAATAAGACTGAAATGGTAATTAACCACCGGATGATGTTCAAGTGCAATGTTAAACTTAACTTGAACAGATGCTAGTCTGCCTGAATAACTTTTTTTTTTTTTGCTTAAGACAAGAAGTTGATGTGTGGGCTTTCAGGGAAAAAAAGAGCAGCAATTCATAGGTCGACTAAATGGTCGGGGTATTGATAACTGGGTCCACGTAAACTCTCCTTTTTGAGCACTAATAAAAGAGATTCAACCGAAACTAGACAATTTTTAAAACCTTGCCTTATAATTACAACTTTTAAGCACTTGAACCACTTTACACGTTCCTGTATTTTCGTGTACAGATTTCCGAACTTATTTCTCTTACAAGCGAGCTGAACGGTAGTGAGAAATTAAGTGTTGGACATATTGTCATCAAAATTATGACGTTATGAGTTACTTTCCTCAATTAATCATTCACCGAAATAGGTTTAAAATGGATTTGAAGTGATAATAGTTTGTGTTGTCTTCTTTCATGTTAATTTGGCACTTAGTTAGCAGGCTTGGCCAGTTCTAATCGACTTAAAGCACGACAATTGAGCAGATGAAATTAAAATTAATAGGAGTGAATGATAATAATAATAAAAAAGCTCAAAAGCTGCGTGAAACGAAGCAAGAAATTAAATACGAGGCTCTTAGAAGTGTCAAATAGTTGCTTGTAAACTAAATGTTTCAGGCTAGGGCCTTCTTCAATAGGTGGAAAGTTAGTTAATAGGCCAAAAAATTATCATAATTTCTTTTCTTGGTAAAGACTTAAATGCTTTCAAAACAAATACATTTCCCAGATTTCGACAAGGAGTGTTTTCCAACGCAAATGTCTATTGTCACTTGATTTCGTTAGACATAATTCGCTCAGTTTTGAGATTTGAAATTTTGATTATGGGGCTAATAATTTTAATTATGGGGCTGTTAATTATTAGGATAATTTCAGAGCAGAACAAAGAATTTCCAGCAATCTGATTGATAGAGCGATACCTTATATATTTAACAACTATTCGAGGGGAATATTCACCAGTAATCACGAGCCTGGGTGAATAATTTTAGTATAATTACTTCGGTGATTCTAGAAATACCTAAACAAAGGATCAACGGAAACATTGTAAATTGTATTTGTCATTGTCACGCGTTAATGAACTACGTGTGCAAATAACATGGTTTAACACTGTACACCACATGGTCAAAAAGGGGGCTAAAAAAGGGGCTAAAATTGTCGTAAAGTTAGTGATGAATCCCGTTTGTTGAAACTATTCTGTTACATAAGTAAAGTAAATAAATAAAGTGTTACGAAAATTTAATAGTGGTTTTGATTTACTCCTCGGTTAGTGTACTCCCACACATGGGTTATATAGGTGTATGTGGCGGGATATGGTATATGATTTTGAGGTTCTCGATCCTTAAGTGAGGGTATTATTTTTGCCCATTTTGGCATAGTGTTCCCGGCGTGATATTAGCTGATAGGGTGCCAAAAATGTATCAGCTAAAATAGCAGTGCGTAAAATGCTTACCCGTTCAAGCTACTTTTAGTTTTTGTTTTTCCCGTGAATAGGGTGTCATTTTCCGGGTTTGGGCCTTAAATAGGGTATCAATTTTGGTTTGCATAATTCTTAGGGTCAGGGTTTAAGACCCTTCGATAAGGCACACTCCTATCTCGAATTTACGGGAGTAACCCCTCCGGGATTTATTCATGCACCTCGACATAATCGACATTTTCGTGGGAAATTAAATGGTTTCTTTGTTATACTTAGCTCAATTTTCACATCTTGCCTTTGAAAACTGTTACTCCGAGCTTTGTTGAATGTTTGATGTTTCTCGGAATAGCATTTCTTTCATGACGTTGATATCTTCTTCAGAGACATCGACAAAGCGTAAGGCGGCCATTTTCAGAATATTAGTTCGGAGGTGATTATTTTAGCAATAGACCACAAGTTTCTATGGTAAACCACGCGGGATGTTGGTAGAACACGGGAAGAATTTGTAAATCCGTACGCGTTAGGGAGTCTACATCAAATTCCCGGGTACGTAATGCAAGTTCTCTCTTACCTTCCCTGTGTGATCACTGTGAATTTCCAATATGTTTGGCTGTCAATCGTTAAATCTATCATTGTACTGTTTATCGCGTTTTACCACGAGTATGACGTTAGTTCTTTAATACACAGCCTCGTTTGTTTAATCATAAGTTCCACGTGGACTTACGTTTTACTTTACCGTGCAAACGTTATAATTTCCGCTACCATTATCTTCTCCTACACACTCGCTCCGCAACGCGTTCTCTTCATTTTACCCCGTATTTGCTTCCGCGATTGTCCTTCCTCCCTACATTCCTCATGGGTTACCGGTGGGTTCCTTGTTAGGTTTATTGGAGCATTCTAAGTTTCTGTCGCTAGGTAAGTTCTCTGATGCGTCAGTTTCTCTGACAGTCGAGCGGATAACCCATCCCTTTCGACCTTAACTTCCCGTTTTTATGTGAAAACTTTAAAGGAAATCTCTACTCTTACAACAAATTGGCTTTTAATTGTTGGAAATAATTGTTAAACCTCAAATTTTACTGGACAAGGTGAAAATAACATTCAAGAGTAACTAAAATCGAGTTAAGGTTATCGCCTATTTTGGCTTTAATTTCCGGTGCACGGCCATTTTGGATTTTGTGACGTACGTGAAACAATTGTGCAACCATATGACGTCATGTAATCATGATGGCGGCGCGCGGGAAATTTAAATGCAAATATAGGTGATAATTAAGAAAACCCTGTTTTGCTTACACTGATTCCTCATCGCTGGACTTTTAACCGAAATTTGAAATAAGACAGTTTTTCATACAATTGAACGTCCTTTTGCTTTAAGAGTGGAGGTTTCCTTTAAGAAGGCGTTGATGACTTTGTACACAGGAAAGCACAAATAGACAAAAATAGACATGAACAAACTTAAAAGGATACAGGGTCATTAAAAAATGTAAATAAATGGGGTTATGTTTGAATATTTAAAGAACGCTACCTAATGAATCTTTATACTGAAGGAGAGGGATTGACATTAAAAACCACTGTAAAAAAGTGAATAGTATTTCAAAATGACGTATCATGTTTATTAAATAACACGAGTTCAGGTAAACTCCATGTGCGCAAAGAAAATGCAAAACTTCCTCAGATTAAAGCGTGCAAAGAGTGTTGTTATTAAAGTTCGTGACGTATCTGTTAGCTGATTGGTCTAACTTTATTTTGCATATTCATGTTTTAGGTGCTTGCTTGCCATTTTGAGGTGTTTACCGTCGGAGTAAGATGTGCACTGTTCCTTCAACACGAGAAGCAAATTCTTTCTTCGACGAAGAAATGGCGACCACGTTTGGGGAAGGACACTTAGTTGACGCCCATTTCTGTCAATGGTTAGTATCATTTTCTTTGTATTCTGCCTTTGCAAGTAATATTTCAACCAAAAATACCGGATTCAAGTCCTACCACGTGCGCTTGCCGGACTCGGCTTATGCCGAACTTCAGAACAACCTTACGGCCTTAGTGACTTAACAAAACTTCGGCGGGACGCTAGTTTAGCAACTTTACAGGTCGCTGAAGTCTGTATACTTGGCTGTTATTTTTACGAGAGTTTGGCTTTCTTTAGAGTGCCGTTTCTTTGTCGAAATTTGTCTTGGTCTTATCGACGCGCACTCGTGCTAAACAGCTCATTGCGAATTCATGATTCGTTTACTCTTTTGTTTGCACACTTAGGTTTGTTCCTTACTCATTATTTTATCTGCTCTATTCTCAGGGATTGTCACAAGACAGGAGGAGATCAGAAGCACTCATGCATGGAGGATGAAGACAAAGTTAAGAATATCATTTTAGAATTTGTTTAAATTGAAATCTTTCCGATAGGAAATGGCAGTCTCTTACAACCTGAAAGTTATATACAGGTCAAAACTTCGTTGTCTAAAATCACTATGATTGCTAACGCGTTAGGTTTTCTTGACTGAAATATTTGTCTTCGAGGACGTTGGCGCGGAAATAAAATTTAATTCGGTTGATTAGTGATTGTTAATCAATATATTCTGCCATTTTTTACCGGATAGGTTTCAAACGCTTTCGAGTTACATCTAGTACATGTTTTCAAATTGTGGAGAGTTTTGTTTCTTGCATCTCGCGATCATCAGTTTGATTAACCCATCGACTCTCGTGCCGCTTGTAACCGGCCGTAGTAAGCGTTTTCCTTGTTCCATTCCTTCGTGACCAAAATTGGCATCATCTATACTTTATTTCTACAGGAGGAAAAAGCTCTTTCCAATGATATCTAAATCGGAGTGATTGGCTGAATGGACCTTGAAAACTACACGGAAATACTCAGGAATTTGAGTGAAACACTCGCAGCAAATTTCCTGCGACTCTCGTGCCCGTCTGGATGATGCTTTCTCCGTAGACATTTTTCAACTAGAAGCAAGCCAAGTAGAAAGTCAATCAGTACAGCACAAAGGTACGAAAAATAAGAAAGGAAGGCATGCTATGATGTTGCATATACCATTTTTTGGCCCATATCCAGATGAAAAACTCAAAAAGTGCCTTTTTGACAAACAGCTCCTGAAGTCAATGGATCAATTAAATGTTATCGATAGGTAGTTGAATGTTTTACTACATTTATCTTCTCAGTGTCGAGTGTTTTTTGTTGTTTGTTTTTTCTTTTAAAATTCCAAATTGTTTTCCAATCAATCAACTCTCCTAAGTTTGAAAACATCTTTCTAGAATATTTTAAGGTGGCACTGCATGTTAAAATCACACCGTGATAGCATTTAAATTTGGACTTTCGTAATTCTAAGTTACGTGATCATGCCGTTTATAGCAAATGTTCTTGTGATGAAAATAGAGCGAACAATCCAATGCTGAATTTTTATTTGCCGTTTTCTCCAACGAAGGCCGAGTTTTATAATGTAAATTGTCTAATTCCATTGCTCATAAACAAAATCACATGACTGTTTGATGAAATTTGTTTCAGTTTGGAAGTTTCTCGTACTTGGTTTAGCGAATACGAGAATGATTTTTACTTCTCAAATCTTAACATTTTCAAACACAAAATTAATCTATTCATCGTTTTGCAACCGAATTCAGGTGTAAATGTTTACATTTGCCTTTTTCTCCCAAAAAGGTCACAGATCTTGTACAAAAACAAAAAAACCGTCATGCTTTTAATTTATTATGTAAATTTTACATGTTAAAAGAGTACGTGTAATTTCCTTGCCCGAAATGAATGACCCAGTTCCTCAGGAAATGCTGCAGTTTGAAGCTCATTAAAATTGCTCAGAAAAATATGCTAAACAATTTCTATCGTTTCTTCCATAAATCGGTAACGATTCATTTCTAAATTTAAATTTGTTGGCAAATTTGTTGGCAAATTCGTTTAAGTTACTTTCTGAACATTTGTTGATGGCATGATCACATATCATCGAACGCTTCTTTCCTTGTTTTGGTCGTGTTTATTTTATCACTTGTTCTAAAATGCATGAATATTTCTTTTGACGTTTGTGCAGTGACATGCAGAGCCACCTTTAGTTAATAATTTTAGATGGAAGAGGATATTTGGTTTCTGGATTGATTTTCGTGCCCAGAGAGTAATTAGATTTCAGTCGACAGATTTATCGTTACATACAAGTTTCCGTACGGAAAACGGTCAGTTTAAATTGTTTCTTTAGAAGGGGAATAAGTGTATAAAGATCAACCAGAAACCAAATCTATCCTCCTTTTTAACTTCCAGCGAGGATGTTATAAATTATGTCTGGTATCAAGCAACTCTTTCCATTATCACTTCTCAAAAAATGAAGGTTCTAAATTTTTTTGAAATTTAACTGCAAAATTGTCGTAATTTTCTTAGGATATCATTTGCACTGCTAAGCATTTTTACTTGAAATTGTTTACGATTTGATCAGCTAGATTTCCAAAATGCAGCTCTGATTGTTTGATTGGCAGACTATTTCGTCTTTGATTTTCCAACCTTAGATCCAATTGTCTGATTCTTAGAAAATACTATTGCTATCGTCTGTATTCACTATTGCATTTATTATCAAGAAGTCCAGTACGTTGCATTAGTTTGTCTGATTGTTCTAAATTGCAAGGGAAAAAGTGTTTCCAAACGCTTTCTATTAGCTTGTACTTTCCAATTTTCTGATCATCTGAAATGTTTTTGCTTTCGCCCCAACTAACACACATTTTTACTCATTATTGATTTTCAAAACATGCAATTGTCGAATTGTTCTAAAATATGGATATCGTTTGCTGCGAACATTTTTTTTTCAGATCACTTCCCAATAGCTATCTTACTTTTCATAGCCGCAGTTTCAATTTTCTGACTCATCCAAGATGTTACTACAATATCGATACAGTTGAAGCTTGATACCTAGTCATAACCTCGCTGGAAGAAATTTCTAGAAGACAACATAGCAAGCCACAAACATTATATATCTTTTTTTCATTTCGGCTTAAGTGAGGGAATTTCTAAAATTTTCGGATAAATTCGAGTGAGTAATCGGATTCATGGCTTGCCTTTGCTATCTTCTTGAAATATATTACATGATGATATCACGTCAAATAGTCTATCTGCGAATGACGGCAGCTAGTAATCTATTAGCAAAAATGAGAAGGGCAAGTTAAAATTTTTACAACTGCTTCATGTTTCTGCACAACATTTGAGGTGGCGGCATTTTTGAATCGCTATAGCCAGGGGAGGTTAGGTATTGTTGGGGCTCAATTTCTCCCTTTTCAATATTTCACCCCACTTGATGTTGTGCAGAAACGTTGCAGTTGCACAGATTTTATCTTGCTTTTGCTGCCCGTCGTTATGCGGCTGTCTGATTTAACAAGATATCATCATGAAATATACTATCTTGAACACAAACAAATATTCACTAAACTGAAAGTCTCAGTTTCTCTGAGAGACCCTGATCAAAATTTCCGTTAGTTTGTGTTAAGATGGTATATGTCGATTTTTTTTGGCGGGAAAAATTTCAAAGGGTGACCCCCTTAAACAATTTTGTCCAAAAAGTTGCCAGGGGAAACGCTGTGCAAATTTTTTCAAATTTTCCCGCCAAAAGTCTTAGTATATATAGGGCAAAGTTTTTAATGACACCTTTTTAATTATTTTAATAGAATTTCACTTAACTAATTAACTATTGTAAGTAGGATATTAAAGATAAATAAAACAATTGAAATGAAACACTTGTTGTCAGTACTTTATTTACTTAAGGTTACATTCTTGAATCCGAAAATGTATGTCGCGTTTCTTAACGGATCAATTCAAGATCACTCGGATAATCATGGAGCGTCAAAGGAAGAATCCAATTTCAGAGTGGATTCTTTGTTTGACTCAACATGATCCAGAGATCTTGGATTGATCTGTAAAGAAATGCAATAACCATTTTCGGATTCAAACAATCAATCGCACTCTTAAAAGATCAACAAAATAAATGAACACCAGAATAAAAATGCATTTTTATTGACTAAAAACTGTGAATTAAATTACAATTTAAAAAAAAAATTGGCGCATGCGTATTTTAGGCGCCGTATTTTTTCTAAGTTTTTTGGCGGGAAAATCAAAAACTTTTACAAGGGCTACCTTTAAGAGTGAAATTTTAGACAATCAAGAAATGATATTTTTCAGAAAATAATAAACAGGAGAAATGATTTTGTACAAAGCTAACTTCGCAAAAACTGAGCAGTGATTCTACTTTCTAAACTTCGGTTCAAGAAAACTTTTCAAAATAACCTTTTGTTACTCGAGATATTTCGAATAAACAATTTCCATTCTAAAATTGGTTTTTCATAGAAAACTAGTGAAGAAAATGCGATTCTAAACGTGCAAAGGCTTACTATGAAAAAAGAATTTCTTATCGAGGAAAATAAAAAAGTTGCGAACTTCACGATACTAAAACTCGGTGAATCATGTGATGAAACGAACGTGACTATTGAACAACAGTGATGTTGCGTTACACTAACGACCGCTGAAAATATGTTAATAAAGGTTTGACAGAAATTTCACTTAAGGAAAAGTTGCCGTATTTTTACTGCTAAATTAAAAAAAGAGAGAAAATTAAGTTTCATTTGATACTCTGTTGCCTTGGTGTTTTTCTAAACAAGGCAACAAAATATCAAAAGAGACTTTAACAATCTTTATTTGCAAAGTTAACAGTGAAATCTCTTGTTGCAATGCCGTGTATTGCAATTTACGCACAAAGCCTTACTAACATATTCTCATTGCATCGGCCGATAGCGTAGCGTAACGCAACACCACTGATGCTCAATAGTCACCATCGCGTCAATCACACAATCCACCAACGGCAAAAAGTTAAAACTGGATGGAAAGTTGTAAAGCTAAGCCCACGAAACATTCCGTACGAAACATAACTGTAAATCAATTTGGGCAGGTCCCTTTTCATAGAAAGCCTTCGTGTTTTGCTTAATTACGAGCTGAAAACTTACACGTCCTAGGCCTATTTTTTCTGCTGGAAAAAAATCTCTCACTCTGTCTTACTTTGCTCCCTTTTGAATTATGCCTTGTCTTTGGGGCCCACTCTTCGCAATGTTGCCTCCAGTATCTTGTTTTTGCTTCGAACTTCCCTCAGTCGTTTGGTCAGAAACTCTGAAAGAAAGAAAGAAAGAAAGAAAGAAAGATATTTGATATCTCACACTGAAGCTTTGTGTTTTTTAGTTTTGTTTTTGTAACTTTGTAACTTTGTAACTTCCCCATCCTATCCCATGAACCTTGTTTAGATATTCTCATCACCTCTTTGCTGACAATATACAGATTTTGTGAGCCGGGGAAGTTAAATTTAAATCACATTTGTAGGCAAATAGATCAGAAAATCTCTATTAGCTAAATCAACTTTAGCTAGTCACGATTTCAGGTCATCTGTTAGTTGTAAGAAGAATGCTGAGATCAAAATGCATGCGATTCTCCGGAAAAATTTGGAGTCATCTGTCGACAGACAAGATTGGTCACTTATGATACCTGTAAACATCTGACCTAGAAGTCATCAGAAAAAATCTTTGTATCAAAATATTAACTGTCAAAACTTGGAGAAAACTGTCAGACAGCATTTCTTGAGCTTTAGTGACCTAATATTTTCTCTCGTTCTTTTTCCAATCTTTTTTTTTATAAAAATCCGCTAAAGTAAAAAGCCAAAAGATATCTTACACTTAGCAATTGGAACTTTCCTACAATTTTTCCATCCCAAAAATAATCAACAACAAGAATCGTATCAATATCTTATCTCTGCTTAACCCATCAGTAAATTGACAAGCCGACAGGTGATGAGAATACGTAAACCGATCAATTAGAACGTCAGTATTGTCTCCGTGAACAATCGAAATCTCAGAAATCAGTCGAAATCAGTGTGGGAACTTAATAATTCGAACTGCGAATTTGTTTAGTGCAAGCACCTTTTGGCACATTTTCGTGAAGCTCTTTCTATTCTTCCAGTCATTCCAGAAAAGTCGTTACGCCACCTGGTCGTCATGACGATACGTCCAGGTACTTGGCAGCCACCGTGCCACTTTGTTATTCAATTCTGGATTACAAAAAATTAACTGACCTGCCATGAATATCTTTTACTCCACCGTTGATCTTTCACTGCTTCAATGCCGTGACTATATGGGTGTCAACTTTATCTGAAAAGAGATAAAAAAGTATATTTGGTAAACAACTTGCTACTAGCTCAAGTTTCGTTTTGCCATTACTCAAAAATACCTTAAGGTGGCCGAACAGTTTTGATACCTGTTTCATTCCCCAGTTTTTCTGAAACCCTTTATCCTTTGGTCGCAAAATAATGGCAACACGCAAGATAACACCCAGACTTCTTTTCTGAGAGTTAAGCTGACCTATATGCCATTGCCATAGCAACATAAATAAATCTATACAAGCCAATCGGTTTTTGTTTATTCGCAGAAAATCATATAATTATGTTGGGCTTTTAAAACATTAACTGACCTTGCATCGTAGATGTTTTTAACTCCTCCATTGATGCTTCCTGTAGCGATCTCATCAGTTTCTATGCCAGATGTCTACCTGATGGCAAATACAAAAGACATTTGATGAGCAAAATTATTAATAGTAAAAAATTCCTTAGGTAACGCATGACGTAATACATAGGGTAACGCAACGTAACGTAACGTAAAGCATTGCTCTTATTGGGCCAAGAAATTAACAACAAGAGTAGGCTATCTGCCCAAACCGGTTACTCTTCTCTGTATTGCATATAGTGCTGTACATGAGCTAGCTTTGTAACTCCATTCAAGATTTAGGAAAACATGAACTGACCTGCTGGAGATGTACATAGGCCCATCTTGTGTCTTTCTCTGTTCTAATTCTTCGGCTGAATGAACTTCCTGAGTAACACAAAATACGATGTCATGACCAAATTTAAACAGGTTATGGTTCACTTTCAGAGTAACATAAAGCAATTAAAAGTGATGCCTGTACATAAATAAATGATAAATTAATTACAATATTGTAGAGAGGAAGTGAAATCGCCCTTAGACTTTTGCTAGTGAATAATGTATTCAATTAAAAGACAATATGATGTTATCGTAAAGAAACATGAAGAAATTTGACAAACATTATGACGGAGAAGAGCTGCAAAATCTGAACCGGAGTTTTATCGAACAGAAACCGTTTCAATTCAATCTCCGTGTTCGTTCTTTATACTGAATTACTAAGTACTCCCAAGTCTCAGCATCTTAGTACAAAAACAGTCGTGCTGTACCGGCATGAATTGTTCATTCATTTTAGTTAAATAAATGTTTCCAATTCTTCGACACTATTTCAACGGTCTGGCATAAAATGAGTAATAAAGCACAAAGTTTTCTACACATACCATGAGCTAGTCTTCAGTACTTGTGAGTTCGCTTCACAACTTGAGTTCGCTTGCCGTTTCTGCATGGCTCTCGTGCATGTACCATATATACGATCCACTTTCGCTCCAAAAGGTTACTATAACAAGAGGTTTGTCTGTTTGACATTCTAAGACACGACTCTTTTAACGTAGGAAAGGCATTAAACAAAATTTTGAAGCAAGACACCGAATTGAACTTCCAAACACCTCGTGCAAACGTGGCAAGCAACATGAATATCAAATGAGCGTAAAAATATTTGCAATGCAAATCGGACAATTTTAAAAATGTGGAATTCTAACTTGGCTCCGAGGCTTATGGGAGTAAAAAAAATAAATGGAAGGTACCTTTTTTTTGTTGTTGTTGTTGTTCATCGTAAGTAGCATATGTAATACAATATTGCAAGTAGTGTATAAATTGGCAAGTTTAATATGTAATTAAATTGTCTTTATTTTGTTGCTCATTGTTACAATATGGATGTAAGTATCGTATAATTTTTTGTAAGTAGTGTACAAATTGGATTGTAAGTTGTATAGGTAATCATATTGATTTGTAATGTAGGTAATGTAAATTGTATTATGGTAGATTTAAATAATAAAGATTTCATATAACGTAAAAAAAAATAAAAAAATAAAATAAAATAAATGAAATATTCATTCAGTTACTCAACACACGGAATAGACAACAAACTGAATGAAGCATAGCAAACAAATTGTCACAAAGGGTGTGACAGCTTTTGATATCGTTTTGTTGATTTTCTAATTATCAGTTTATCTAATCACAGAGCCAGCAAACCCAAGTGCAGTTCACGATGGTATTTTTCCTTCTCCAAGACCAACCTCGTATTTGATTGGCCAAGGGACAGGAAAAGCACAGGAAAAGCACAGCATAGTTGTCAATGGTAGCGGTTGCCTTCCCTCTCCAACTAAAAATGCGATTAATATTTGGTACAAGTCATTCTGAGGGATGTATTCTCTCTAAGTCATTCCAAGGGATGTATTCTCTCTAACCTACCGCTGAATTTACTCTTGTTGTTTTTCTTCCCGGTTTGAGACTGGAGGGGAAGGGGGACTGGTAACTTGGACGAGGCTTCCACTTCTTCGATCTTTCCATGGATTCCAGTATCGAGCAAGCCTGAGTGAGAGATAAAGTATTAAACGAAATTAAATTAAAATGTTTATTAAAATAAACACAAAAAAGGAAACGTCAGAGGTTATGCCTATCGAGGACATTCCCTATATATAATACAAAAAGAGCAGCTACAATATTAAAATTAAATCTGTAAGGACTATATTAGAGAACTGAAGTTTTGTAGCTCAAATACCTTCATAGGTAACACAGATTTTTTAAATGCAACAAAATGCAACGAGACAACATTCTTCCCTATTCGGAAAACAACGACACTTGTGGTGGGTAGATGTAAGACAGAAATTTCAACTACTAAAATTGGTTAACGCATGAATACCGTTCAGATATTAGATAGCCATTGCAAGGAGTACAAGTAATGCAGTAGAAAAAATTGGCTGAGGTACAGGCGAAATTATCAGTGATCTTGAGGGATGGCTTGAGTCCATCACTGAGATCACTGATCCTCAGTCAATGTCATCTACTGCATAACTTGCACTCTTTGCAAAAAATCATACATTGGCGACCGATTCCGAGAACACCTTCGTGGCGTAGAGCCGGAAAGACGACATAAACTCATCTAAACCGATCGTGAGACACTGCTTTCATCTCTCAATCATTTAAAGCAACATATGGCTATCTGCAGCCTCTCCCTACATCCAGAAAGCACGGAAAGCCGCAAAACTCTAGAAAACAAATTTCAAATCGGCACTCTTAATCCTCACGATATCAACAAACGCCTTTCGGTCATATTCTGCTGTTTTTCACGTTACGAGGCACCAACATATTTCTGTCTATAAACCATGCCAAAGACAACACAAAATTCCTCGATACGCTCCGACGATTACGTTTTGCAAGCTTTACCAGTGCGCTCGCCCAACACTTCGCGCAGCGCTTGCTATCATTGCTATGACAGTCAACGAATAAGTCGTGAACCAGGTATATAAGCTCTTCTCGTATTATAAAAGCCGCACTCGTATGGATGGTCCAGTTTGGAGATTTCTTTAGAAGCCAAAAAGAAATTACAAGAAAAGGAAGGCTTTTTCCACAACAACTATCGTAGTGCTAGTTATTTTACTTTGTTATATTCCAACAAATAAAATTTGTTCCTCGCTAAAGGGCGTATCAAACAATTTTGGCCTTAACTTCGTGTGAATCATAAATGGCTGACGCTCTGACAGATCACAAAAACGGACTATATTTTGTAACGAAAACAAATCTCTCATTTTACTCTACTTGAAAAGAACTCGTTTCATTTTATTTACATGCAAATTAGCTTTCTGTGTTTATTTTAGCAAAATAATATTCGGTCAAAAATAGAATTTTTCTCTCCATGATATATGTTGTTTTGTGATATATCGTAGAGCAAGATCAGTTTCTAGGGCGCTTTACTCCCAAACAGACCAGACTTAACCAAAGTACAAGTACGTTTGGAAGCTTAAACGGCACCAAAAAAGATATCACGAAAAGAGGGGTTAAACAAAAGCGCAAACACAGCTACAAAAGAATTACCGTGGATTACCACGGTAACAAGGTGCAACATTGACCTTCTGATTTGAATCTACTAGATTTCTTTGTTCATCACGATTTTCCATTTCAGTTACGCCACAATATTTTGTACTAAGAGAAAGAAATCATGTTTGTTCCATTGTATCCGTGTTTGGACTGTTAACGCTCTTTTTTTTTGTAAGAATATTCAGAATATTGGTTTTTGGCTGAATATTCTTATTCTTTTCGGCGAATTGTGAATATTCTCAGATTATAGCATATGATATTTCTAGTTTCGATGTGCCGAGGGGAACATTTAGAGTCTCGGGGAAACGATAATCACTGTTTCCCTTGGGGCCATTCATTGAGTGCTCATTATCGATCAGCATTCTTCATCCTGACTTATAAAGATTCGAGACAATAAAACACATGCCCGTTTTTAAAAGTGTAAGTATGATATATTTTGAGTAATCACTTTGGGCCACAAGTTTCCATAGTTATGTGTCAGTTTTACTAAAAACGCAGCCAAAATTATATTTTCCCATCAAATCAAACAAAAGCAAGTCAAGATACTCAAATTTCATCTGGACTAAACGTAGCGCTCTTTTGAAAGGTAAGTGTTCGCTATTTATTAAGTCGAAATTTAAAGCGGATTTTTCGTCCTGAGTTCTAAGACAAACAGAAGCATATGGGTGTGTTTAAAGCACAAGATGGCGAAATGGCTCTACTGTCATTTTAAATAGCGTTTATAATTAACTGTAAGAATAAACCCTCACAGACACCCGTATCCCACATTGACTCTTTAGGCGAAAAAACACCTGAAGCTCCAGGTAACCTGTAAGCAGGCTTTTTGGCCTTTGTCACTCTTCAACACTGACAGTGAAGCTCAACCATAGTTAAGAAAAGCTCGAAGTGATCTTTTTTCACGTAGTCGATTGACTGACCAATTTTCGTTCTTCGTCCAAGACGCTCTAAAGATGTTAGATCATCACAACGACCAATTCATATTGTGCCTGAGTACTGTTACTGACGAGGGCGTTTGTGATAATCCCAGCCGGAAAAATCATTACCCTGTGATTTTCCCTGCCTTGGTTAAGTAATCGTTTAACCGTCATCGTTTAACCATCGTCATCGATTTCTGAGTCTGAGTAAAACTTAATTTCTGACAATTCACGGTGCAAGAACCCAACAACTCGCCGCAGAGCAATCGCGAAGCTACTGAATTTGTTATTTCATTCAATTTCTAAATCCTGCATAGGCCTTTTCCGCGTAGTCCACGTTAAAATTTTCTCCATATTTCTTATCATTTAATTTTCGTGGAACATTTTAATTTGGCAAACATGAATGCACAATTTCAGGTTTTTTGTTTGTTGTTTTTCTTCATCATGTTGCTTTTGCAAAAGAAATAAGCTTCTGTTGAAATGATAAATTTGATTTTTTTGACACATCCATCAGGTAGCCTTCATGTCTGGATTTCTATCCAATTTACTATTACGGCAAAGGTTAAGTGTGCATTACAGACCATATAATTAGGTATTTCGTGTTAATTCTTTGTTTCTTCTTCTTTATGGGTTTTTTTTTTTCAGAAGCCGTGATGTGGCCAAGATCAGTCACGAGATTTGGTGGAGTGTTAATTGGTATATTTGTTGGGTCAGGCGTTGTAGGTCTATTGGTCGCATTGACAAATAAAGGCTTTTACATGACGACGCCAACGCCGAGGATAATGCATGGTAAAGAAAACATTGGTTTGATATTGTATCTTTAAATGCCGCCGTTTTGTAGGGACAAAATGTATATGTGTATTTTCAGAGATCGCCTATATAGTATCGCCTCATTTTCCTCCTAAGCAGTCCTCAGACGAAACATGAAATGCGTGACAGCGTTTAAGTCCAAAAATGATTTTAAAAAAAGTACAAATAAATACCAGCCGTCGCCTTCGCCTTCCCCAAAATAACGAGAACCTCGCAATTTTAAGGCAAGAAATGTACCAAGATTCAAAACGTTCTTTTTGGCGTTTTGTCATGGTTTACTCAAATATATACAGAAGGTGACTAACATCAGTTTGCAACACTTTCCAGGAGTTATACTTTGGCGGATCAATACTACTGCTCTTTATCAGGTGATGGTTTCACGCTGGTAAACAAGTGGTGGTAGTCTTCATGACATAATGGGTTATCATAGCAAACATAGAGCCTATAACTCGAGCTATGTGGCTAGTCAGGAGTGGCCTGATAGGTGACATCCAAATTCCTTTTTGTTGTTGTTAAATTGTAATAAGCATAATATGATATACAATTTTTGCAAAGTTTAAAGCAATTCTAATAAGGGGGTTCAGACCCGCCTAAAATTTTACAAAATCTAGGCCTAGGTATCGGGGAAAGATAACATCAAGGATTTTCAGGTAAAAATGTCATGATAACGATTCGAGCTAGACGGAGCTTCGAGAAATCGGGGTTCAAGAAAAAGAGTTTCAGATGTGCAGTCGATTTGTGAACCACAACGGCTACCTTGAGGACAGAGAAAAGGGTTCCGTCGTAGAGAGGTGGCCGCCGCTATTTGGGGTAAGGGGTTTAATATGAAAGATGCACTTCAGTGGCAGTTACCATTGTTAAGGGGAAGCCGTTGTTGAGGGGCTAATTATGGCTGGATTTCACTGTCGCGTGAGCACATAAAGCCGACATTCGCGGAAACAGTACAATGTTATTGGTAGCACCTTTTGCTAGGAAATGTCCCAAACAAAAGGCGTTACTGAACAACGCTCTAATGCGTTTAAGTATGTTAAGTTGCTTACGCTTGCTTACTCTTTAGTAAAAACTGGCTTTTAAAATAAGAGTAAATTTACGGTTTCGTCCTCCGGGAACAAAAAAGAAAAGAGGCATTGCGGAGAGGTTGCCGTAAATGGAATTCGACTGTATTTTGTTTCGTGAAGTGTACATTTTTAAACGTTTCTCATGAAAATCTTACCTTCTTATTTGTTACTGTAGATGAATCAAACTCCCAGAACAACTTGTACAAAGCTTATAGTCACGTGCACACCATCTTGTTTTTCATTGGTTATCCACGCAGTCGCCACAGTCTCCTGGGATCACTGCTTGATGCGCATCCGCACATGGTTGTTTCGGACGAGTCAATGGCTTTCCCTAGATGGAAAGGAATTCTGAAAAGGAGAAAAAATGTTTCAGTTTATCAATTTTATGATACATTATTTAGAGACTCAGAGCGTGCAGTAATTGAAGGCAGAAGATCACGTGTGCTAAAAGGCAGTGTTGTAAACAAGACGTCTGAATATGGTTATCGTGTACCACACCAGTGGCAGGGGAGCTATGATCATCACATTGAGGTAAGACGTTTTGCTAAAACTCAAAATTATTCAATTTTATTCTCGATATCGAAAAACTGTCAGAAACTTTCTGAAAGTTTATTAAAGGGTGTGGTTTAGATGCATTTGCTGACACCAAGTTATCCTGTGTTAAATGCAGCCTACGTAATTGCAGCATAATAAAACTGCAGTACCACATAAAAGTACTGCGCAGTTGCTTTTATTTGAATGGTCGTCACACACTAGGGTTTCGCCGTCTACGGGCCTTAGAATTATAACCAACTTGTAAAGTATAATAAACAGTACCATATGAAAGTACCTTTCAATAGCTTTCATTTGAATGGTCACACCATGGTTTCATCCACAGACGTCAAAGTTAGAACCGCCTTGTACAGCATAATCAACAGTACCAATAGTTTTCATTTGAACGGTCACACATTTATCCAGATACTTTTAAGTTAGAACCAGAGCATAATAAACAGCACCACATGAAATTAACGTTTAACACCTTCCATTCAAATGGTCACACAGACGTAAAAGCTGACTTGGATATATCTGTCCTTTTTTTTTCACTCGATGACTTTCACTATATATCTAGAGGTGAATTACAGTGGAGCAAATGTAAACCACTCCTAGGTTTGACTGCCCTGAGGTTAAAAATAACATTTTCGCCACCATCCGTCCCACTCCAATGTCTTCAATTTGCCATTGAGTCCCCTTCAGCGTCTGATTTTCGCGTGTTGTCCTAATTATGAATCTGTTACCGTTAATAGGTCATCGGCGACAAGTCAGGAGCCTTTACAGCGAGAGCGATGAGAGACGACGATGCTTTAGACGCTGTCCACGCTTTAGAGCAAGCTTCGGGTGCTGATGTGAAGTTCATTCATGTTGTGAGAAACCCATTCGATAACATCGCAACCATGACACTTCAGGAAGATGGAATTAAAAAACGAGATGGAACACACGAAACGAAGGTATAAGGATCACACGTTATAACCACGAAACAACAACAACAATAACAACGAAAACAATAACATACGTATTCCCTCAATACCAATATAAATATTTGACATTTATAGTATATTAAATATATGTAGTTTGTTACAGATAAGGTGACAATTGTTGTTATTATTATTACTATTATTATTATTATTATTATTTATTTATTTATTTTCAAAGAGCCCTAGTCAGCCACACCTTTGTTTTTTGTTTACATGCAAGAGTTTGGTTATTATATGTTGTTCGGAGCATGTCAAAACAAAGGAGATCACTTTGAAAATACTAAAAATACTTACTTTCAATAACACAACTTACAGTGAAGCAACACGATTTCGCTTAACCATGAAATATCAATAATTTCGATGACATCAAAAATGGCGGAGGCTGACTAGGGTCCAATGCCGGCTTGAGGCTGAATAAATCGTTTGGTTTTCGAGTTAACTCCAGTCTAATGATGTGTCGTTGAGGGGCATAATGGCATGCGAAGGAGGAATTTTCAGTTGAATTAAAAATTGAGACAAAAAAGTGGTAACTGATTCGGTTATTGGCCTGATTCTGATTGTTTGTAATGTTTTTATTGTTTTCTAAATAAGCAAATACACTATAAGATCTTTGAAATTGGTTGAAAGATCCTTAGGAAGAAAAAATAGACGAATTTCTCAGGAATTTATAAATCTTTTGTTGTTAGTAATGCCACCATTATTTTTTGATTCGTGACACATGCCTCAAGCCGAGTAGTTAATAGAGGTAAAGTCTGCATACGAGCCAAGCGGTCCATGAGGCTGGAGCTTATCCCGGTTTCTGTAGCATGAAGAGACAAGAAATAATTTTACTTCCCCCTGGATGGCCGATGGAGTGCTAGTCCATCGCTGGGTTACTCCCAGCATTAAATTCGCCGGTACTCATTTGTAGACCTAGGTAGAGAGAGGCACTGTGAGAGAAAAGTGTCTTGCCTAAGGAAACAACACAACGTCTCCGGTGAGGGCTCGAACCCAAACCGCTCCATCAGACTTCGAGCGCACCAAACACGTGGCCACTACACTTTAAACAGTATTTTGCCATAATTATAGTTGCTCTGAGACGAGAGTAGTACAGTTTGATCTGCCGACCAAATCTCATAAACTAGACAGAATGTATTTTGTTATTACCAGGTGGATGCGCCGGAAATAGTTGATCACAGCATACAACGATATTTCGGCTGGGCCGAAGGAAGCAACAAAGCCAGAGAAGCTCTTCCAGGCCAGGTCATTGATATACCAAGCATAGAACTTGTCAAGAACCCGACAGAAACCCTAAGAAAAATCTGTGAATTCCTGGAAATCACGTGCACAGAACAATATATCTCGGACTGCGCAGCCACTGTGGACGAATTCCCCTCGATTACGCGCGATTTCATAATATGGACGGCTGAGCAAAAAACTAGAGTCTACGAAGAGATGAAAAAATATTCGTTTTTTACTGGTTATTCCTTTGAACAATGATTTTTCTAAAATTGAATGCAAAAGAATCTCTAGCTAGCCAGTGCTTGCGAGGAAAGGAAAATATAGTCTAACTGAACTCTGATTCACAGCATGTACTTCAAAATGATACACATCTTTCGTCCAGTGGCAGGCGAAACGTAATGCATTTGCGATGTCTAATTTCTGGTGCTTGCAATATTATGAAGATTACACTAAAACACGCTAAGTCTGTGAATTCAAAACTACATTATCCCCGTACTTTTCAACATGGTTCTTTCTTTTTAATTCAATATGGTCCAAAACTGCCACAGTATAGGGGTGCATAACAGTTTAAGTAAAATGTTATTAAATGAATAAAAATGTCCTTATTTTAAATGTTTGTGAAGAGGTTGGAGTACGAGTGGATTTCAAGTAAAAAAAGTAAAACAACGAAACATGACTACATTTCGTGTTACCGTAAAATTACATGACCTGCAGCTGTATCATTAATAACAATAGGCTACCTTAAGGCACTCAGTTAACAAGCTTCTATGGGTGCTTAGTAGCAGCTGGTGGTTAGATTGAAGAGTGCTTTGGAAATAGAACTTACAGTTTGTTACGTATACCATGGATTCACCTTTTTGTTGGCAATTTTCAGGGTTTTTGTTAGTTGAGGTTGAGCCTAGAATGCTAGCCACGCCTTAGAAACTGCACTAAAAGTCATAAAAAGTAAGGCACTTTCAAATCAACCCTAAGGTAAGGCCGATTTACCACGCTCTTGTCAGTACCAATGTGTAAATACAGGGCAATAAGCAAAGAATAACCACGTAGTAATTAAGCCCTTATAACATCGTTTTTCTTTCGTTTCGCCTGAACAAATGTGTCTATGTTGTTACAGGGAGTTGAGTTTATCTGTATGATTACTTCATATAAACAGCTTCAATTTAAAACCGTGTTTGGCTTCTTTGTTTTATTCGCTCCCTTTTTGAACGCTGATCACAATATATCGTGGTTTGCGTACATCTCATGCACATGTGTCTGCTTGCAGTCATTTATATAATTACCAAGTGCATCTTTTATTAAGACGACGTTTGCTCTTATTGCTGAAGTGTTTTATAAACCATTATTTTTAGGTTTCCTTTGATTAAAAAGTAAATTTGTACCTGGTCAGAGTAACCCAAAATACCATGACAGTGCTTCCTTAATTTTTGTTGTTTATATTTTCCAACATATCGAAATACCTTCTTTGCTTTTTGAGTTCGTAAGGTAAGCTTACGAGTAGCTATGAAGCAGTTCTTTTTTCAATCGTCAGCAGCTAAATATCGAGTCAAATTATCGACCAATTTTTGCGGTTGTCGTGGCATTTTCTGTGTGTGTATTACAGTGTCCGGCATTCCTAGGGGCAAGCACTAAAGATGTAGCTCTATTTCCCCAGCCCTACCCCTTGCACTTTAAAACGTGTATCCCACTCACCGGCCGGGGTTAATATTTTGCAATAATCTGTCAGTTCTCTGCCAAGAACCCATGAGTGCACGCAAGTTCATTTAGCACTGATAATCCTTTAAGTAGATGTAAGCCTTAATTGAGGTTGTCGAACCTAAAACATGAATAATAGAAACGAAATGCAGAAATAATTTTCTTGAGATCCTTCTTCCAAAAAATACAACGTACAATAAATAAAGTATAATATGAAAAGGAAAAGGGCTGGTAATCATTTTGGAATGGCATTTGCAACAAACCTTACAAGTAGCTACTTTAGTCATTTTAAACTTAATCATTAGTCAAGAAATTAAGTCATAGATTTCGTTTTGTGGAAGATCTTCTAGATTCCAAGATCATTACGATGAGGGCAACACAGGCAATGTTCTTTTTACTGGTGATGGCCAGAGTGGTCACTGTAAACACAAAGCAGCTGTCGTGTTCAATTAGAGGAACGTGCATTGCCACTGAAGGTAAATTACAACAAACCTTGACATGTGAGCTTAGAGAGAAAGCGAACAAGGAAAGGATGGAGGGAGGAATAGATTGAGGGAAAAAGAGTGAGGAAGAGAAAGCAGTGAAGAGAGTGAGCAATTATTGAGGTGAACATGGGAGGAGATGGGGTAGAAAGCGAGCAAGAGCCGGATGAAGGGAAGCGGAGAGAGGGGAAGTAGAAGGGAGAGAGCGAAGTAGGAAACAATGGAGCGGAGGGAGTTCTTGGCGTGTTAAAGATGATGGAGAGGTGTTTAATAGCGTAACTAATTTAAGTGAATGAGTGGTCATGATAAAGTGACAATTTACCTAGAACTTTAGTAAATAAATATACTGCGATACTCTTTCATCAAAGCCAGAACTGTTTTCTTAGAATCAATTCATTCAAATGACATTTCACTAGCTTCAGGTTTGAGCATTTCCCCTTTTTATTTGTTTCAAGATCGCGTTCTCTTAGGACATTCACTCTCGACCCACCAAGTGTATTCACTCCCAGACTGTCATACGCTATGTTTGGAGCATCCAAGATGTTTATCGTACAATTTTCAAACGACTTCAACTTCGGCGAGTAACTTGTGTGAGATTAACGACTCTACAAGCAAAATGTGTCCACAAGACTTGGCCAGAAGGACTGGATACAAGTACCTCGAGGACAAGGTACATTGTAACAATTAGAAATTTCTTTAAATCGGATTAGAAATTATTCTGACTTTTCTGTATTTAGAACTAACTTAAAACGTTTTTAATATTCGCTGAACACTCCAAACTGCTTTCTCCGACGAACTCTATGAATATCCTATCCTTTTAAACCTCTGTCAGTACACTTTCCGTAAAAACAGCATTCAAGCAAAAGTTATATTCATCGAATAAATACTTTCTTGTCACATTCAGGATGCAACTTGTGAAAGGCATTGTCCCCCGCGAGGTATGTTTCAGTTTAGATAATATTAGATATATCTTTGTTGTCCTCTTTTCGTTGCTGTTTACTTGTATGTATTGTTTATTAGTTGTTGGGTTGGTTTAGCTCCGGGCTGTTTACTGATTAAGTCGAGCGCGAGAAGCGCTTGGGGTCCTTGGGGAAAAGAAAATGAAAAACCAGTGCATTTTATTTCACTTCTCAACACGATTCAAGCGGCGTACCGTATAAAACTATTCTGCAGTAATTTTTCTTAGGCTTTGAATCAGGCATTTAAAAGCACAATCTTCTATCAAATTTTGCCCCACCCAAAAGTTACATATTGAAACCATCATTGCTGGGCATTTTTAGATATCCATAAATGTTAGCATGTTAGGCAAAGGCGTGATTGGTAACCAACCTTGTGAACTGAACAATTGCCAAAAATGGTTTAATGCGAAAACCCAGTTTGCTAAGTTGATTCCTTTCGTCTATACACGTTTCTTTCCCTAGCCTGTTTTTCTTGTTTTCCTGTTTGCTTCCGTTCAGTTTGTTTTTATTGATTCATGAGCATGATTTACCAAGATTTTTGACACGTGTACACAATTTAAAAAGAATTTCGAACAGTCCGTTACACGAATGATCTAGTTGATATTATTTATTTATCCAGCAGATACCGACGGAACAAACTTCCAACTTCATTTCCCAAACAAATCCGTCAATGATTACGTCAGATTTGATCTGCTTCGTTGTGCGCCACCGCTGACTGCTTTCACTCTTTGCCTTTGGTTAAAAACCGCTGATCCAGCAGACGATGGTTCCACCTTTAGTTACTCACTGCCGGGCCAAGATAACGAGATTTTATTGACCGACTACACCAGCTTCAGATTCCTAATTGCTAATACATACAGGTAAGTACAGTCAAACCTCGGATTGCGACCAGCCGCGACCACTTTTAGAGCTAGAAGTTAGCTTTACTTTTGTTATTAACCTGCCGTAAGTGACCACTTGAAAGATAACGGAGCGAAAATTGGCTAATGAGATGTTGTAACATTATCACGCTCTTGGATAGGACTGACAAGAGACGGAAATTTGTCAATGGGAAATACCGTTATTTATCTTAAAACCATGGAGCAAGTCTCTGTAGTTACCATATGTTAATGAGACAAAATTTTGACTCAATATGATCTAAGGACTCGTAAGAGAGCATCTCCGGTAGATTTTAGGAAGTTTAAAGATGGATTGAAAGGAAAAAGGTTTGGAACACCACCAGACAGTTGAACATCCCCGAAAGGACACCCCAGGTGTGCGTCTACCAATTTTTAACTTTGAATTTTACTAATCCTTTGAGAAAACCTAATTGTCCCCAAATATACCCAAAAATTACCAAACATTTAAAAAAGTAGATGTGGGATTGGCAGAGATATTTTTGACTGTCATGCTTGAAACGTGAACGACATATTTGCTTTAAAACCATACAACCCAACCAAAATACGGCCTACATGTTAACCCCCTCATTAATGCTACCGAGCCCAAGACAAGCGCCTCTGGTTTCCAACGCTTTATCGTCTCAGGCTTTGCTTTCCTTTTTTCGCAGCGAAATGGAACTGGCTGTGAATGATGACTACCGGTATCATATCTGCACAACATGGGAGAACGCCGCTGGCTCATGGAACTTTTACGTTGATGGCCAACTTTGGGAAAATGGCGATGATTTGGAAACTGGACATGTGATCGACAACAACGGTATTTTTATCCTTGGCCAGGATCAAGATAGTTATGGAGGTAGCTTTGAGCAGTCCCAGAGCTTTTATGGCCAAATGTATGGTGTGAACATGTGGAATAGAGTTCTGTCTGCCGATGAGATTTCGCACATGTAGACAAATTGTTCTGATGGCGTTGGCAACTATCTGAAGTGGAGTGATTTCGTAACCGGCTTACATGGAGGTGTAACCATGACATCTCCAACTACCTGCTCGCCATGAACTGAGTGTGCGCGTGTTAGATGAAAAACTGAAAACTTTTTAACATCCATATTAAAATTAGACTGCGAGCAGTCTCTCTTTTTGCTTCAGTTAGCCACGCCACCC
>CM042756.1:24189876-24206850 GCA_022496165.2 Catalaphyllia jardinei
ACAATTTTATGTGAATTATATCTCATTTAAAGAATGTTGTTATACGTTATATGACTAGTCATAACTGCTTTTACCGAAACAATTGTCTTAACCTGTTCATATACCTAGCAATGCTTAAGATATTTGGCTAGTTTGTAATACGTCATAAATGAGCGCTTGCTTCAAAATGGCGGCTGCCGATGTATGTTGAATTTTGGGCTTCTTTAGAGACTAATTTCTCGGGATAGCAAGTACTTTAGAAGCTGAAACTTCAGTGAGTAATTTCATTCAATATAGACTTTTTATTGGTGATGACAGAAAAAATACGCTTTTTGGAGCGACCTTGTCCTTTAAAATAAGGTAACAAGTTCACAGTGTGCGCATAATTAAGTACATGCAATGTTTTCAGGGAAAGCTGGGTAAACTGGCCTCTCATTTGGTAAAAAAAAGGCCTCTCATTTACTTTAAGCTAATGACATCCAGCAGCTGAGATGAATATGTATTTTGCCAACAACTACACGAGTGCAAAACATAATCATCGGCTAATTTCTACGGTGCATCTTAGCCGCACATGTGAATGCAACTAGTATTACAGGTAAGGCTAATTGAATCTACGGTAGATCATTACTTGTAGTTTGCCAGGCATTTTAACTTGTTTGTTATTTCTTCCATTCATGGACACTTTTGGGATATCATGCCAAGATGTTAAGATATAATTCATTTATTCGCTGTAGCTCGACAACGTTGGCAATCGCTAATACGTCATTCGAGATAGATACTGTTTTTAGGCTACATTCTATTTACTATGAGAATATCTGGTTGTTTTTTTCCGACCGAAGCTGAATTTTCTTATATTCTGCGATTTTAGGCTGCAAATATTGTTGTGATCATTCTTATATTAAAGCGTATGACATGTCTATTTCCAAAGGTATTTAGTGTCTGGTTATTAGAGCAATTTGGAGCCAGGCTGCACCTGGCATCCGAGCATCCGGAATATACGTGTATGCTATTTTTGTTGCTTTTTTTGCTCGTTTGGCCGTTTAGAGTGTTATGAGGATCGAATTATTTTCACTGTATCTGCCACGCAATTCCAGACTTTTTTAGAATTAGCTTAATTACAGTCTGTAATATTCCAGACTATTTTGTCAATGTTATGACGAAATTCATTGTCAATAACAGGACAGACGCATTAAAAACTGAAATCGATATGTTTTTTACGATAACCAACTGTCAAACTGTCCGCTCTCGTTCGTTGACACATCACATAAATTATAATTTCATTTCATTTCATGTGTGAATGCAGTGAATCAAGAAAGCCAAGCATTGTGGTCTTCGGCGGAAGTTGGAGTTCAAAGTTTATCAAGACAGTAAATACTTGTATGGCCAGGAAGGACCGTAATCCTGCTTTACGAAAAAGTAATTAAATAATAGTTATCATCCATCATTTAAAATATTTCGCCGTTTCTGATTGGTTAAAATCACACACATAATTCACCTTAACCAGCTGCTGTTGACCAAATTTGAAAATAATCTTTGTCAAAAGTGCAGCCCGCTGCAGATTATTGAACCATTGACCGTAATAATAATAATAATAATAATAATGATGATAATAATAATAATAATAACAACAACAACAACAACAATAATAATAACAATAATAATAATAATAATAATAATAAACTGGGGACGAGATTGTGTTATTTTTGGTGAGCAGAAAAACAAAGAGTGAAATAACGAAACTCCTTTAAGAACGGGGAAATATTTGAAATGAATAATAAAGCGATTATTGAATTTGGCTTTCGTAGGATATGAAGAATTCTGCAGATCTCGGAGGATTTTATCCACCTCGGCCTTCAGCTTCTGTGGATAACCGCCTCCTTGATCTGCAGAATTCTTCATATCCTACTCAGCCTCATTCAATAATTGCTGAAAATTGGTAACTGCTTGTTGTTACACTTTTGTTGCGTGCCTTTTATCGTACTCGGGAGTTTTTACGTATGCTTTGTTCGCAAACATCTCTTGGTTATTCCAACACGTAACAAGAGAAAGAAAGGATTTTATACGGTATAGTTAAAAAGAAACTGATAATTGTGTTGTATTGACAAAATTTCAACACACATGCACATATGACAAAAAAATTCTTAACAAGATCTCTGCATCTCTTGGGTTTGTTCTTAAAATATCCTTAAAATTACCCAAATGTAAGCCTCGATATTCTTTTAAAACATGTGCGTATAAAAAAAATAAGAGTGTTCATGTTCTATTGAAGTTTTACGTCAGGAACTAGTCTTTCAAGAAAAAGCTGAGTAAATTATATTGATTTTATTTACACTAAGCTGATGTAAATGATGTTGAGCAGCTGAGAGGAATTACGAATTTCTCAACTTTTGAGAGCAAGCAGTCTTCGCAGTGTAAGCTGAGTAAATAGTTATTTCATGCTTATGACATGTAGCACCCAAAAATTGCAGAAAAACAAGACAAAACCGGCATAATTAAGTTGTTAACGAGTTGAAGAAGAACAACGTTACTCAGCACCTAGAACGTCTTTCCTCAAGACAGGCAAAAACGAAATCATTTTACCCAGGTTCTACGTGATTGTAAGGTAATGTTACTAAGACTTCAGAATCTAGTGTGCGAAGTCCTTCAATGATGAAAGCTGAGTAAAATCAGTACCGTAGTGTCATCGAGTTTTATATGACCTTCCCAAAGATGTTGCACAGCTGAAATTAATGCGAATTGTTTCAACAGTCACTTTCGTTAAAAGATTTTGATTAATTTGGCTTAGTTGCACGTGCAATCTATGGTAAAACAGTATCAATTAAGAGTAATGCTAAACTTTTTTTTTTTTTTTCTGAATTCTTGCGATCTAACCGCTACTAATCTAACCGCTACGGTGGCCCACAACTGTCACGGCAAAGTCTTTTTACTCACGGCAAAATCAATTCCGTCACGGCAAAATCAATTTCACCACGGCAAAATACATTTTACCACGGCAAAATACATTTTACCACGGCAAAATCAATTTCATCATGGCAAAGTCATTTTCACTCACGGCAAAATACATTTCACCGCGTCAAAATCAGTTTGGCTAACTGGCTAACGTGACATTAGCTCGCAAAGCGCTATGGGAGCTAATCCAACATGGCGGAGTTCCTCGTGGTTCCATAACTGCATGCATTGCTCAAACTGTGGAAATTGTGTGCTTGCAACAGCACCGCATCTCTGCGTGCAGTGTGGACAAGGTAAGCCGTAATTAGTTGATGGATGTATTTAATTAGACAAAATGCATTTGCCGTTTGATTAGTCACGGTAAAGAGATTCAGATTATCAACCAAGTTGATAAAACCAAATTATCCATGTTCTGCACTTTCCCAGCATGTGAGTCAGTCGCAGAATAAAACGGCAAATGCATTGTGTATTTAAATACGTCCATCAACTAATTACGGCTTACCTAGTCCACACTGCACGCAGAAATGCAGTGCTGTTGCAAGGGTTGTCACGAAAACTCAGACCCCTGGAAATAAATAAATAAATAAACGAATAAATAAATAAATAAATAAATAAAAAAGTTTCAAACTCGTCTCAATCTTATCATCTAAAATGTTTTATGATCACGCAATGTTGTCGGTAACAGCCAGAAAGGATCGAGATATTTATCTTCTCCGGTTTATCGCTGTCGCGTCTGGTGGGTACAACATTATAGCGGCTCTGTGTCGTCTATATCATTGATAAAAAATTCGCCAGCAAATGTCATCAAAGATCGGCTGCTATTGTTAAACCCTACTAGTCTTTCACTGTTTGATCGACAAGGCAGCAATAAACCGGAGATGATAAATATCTCGCTTTCGGCTTATTTCTGGCTGTTGCCTTTGAACATTGCGTGACCACAGAACATTAGGTGGTAGGAATTGAGACGAGTTTAAATCTTTTTTAAAAAAAAATTGAGGGGTCTGAGGTCTGCACTTTCGGGGTCTGAGTTTTCGTGACACCCCTGCTGTAAGGACACTATTTCCACAGTTTGAGCAATACATGTTGAGTTATCAGCTGAGTCAATGAACCACGAGGAACTCCGCCATGTTGGATTGACTCCCATAGCACTTTGCGAGCTAATGTCACGTGAGCCAGTAAGCCAAGAATGAAAATGATTTTGCCTGGGTGAAATGTATTTTGCCGTGAATGAAAATGATTTTACCGTGGTGAAATTGATTTTGTCGTGAGTGAAAATGATTTTGCCGTGAGTGAAAATGATTTTGCCGTGATGAAATTGATTTTGCCGTGAGTGAAAATGATTTTGCCGTGAGTGACATTGATTTTGCCGTGATGAAATTGATTTTGCCATGAGTAAAAATGATTTTGCCGTGATGAAGTTTATTTTGCTGTGATGAAATTGATTTTGCCGTGGCAAAATTGATTTTGCCGTGAGTAAAAAGACTTTGCCGTGACAGGTGTGGGCCAACGTAAACTTTAGGTTCTACATTTTATCATTTAGTCAGTGAGGTTCGCACCTTATATGATGCAAAGAAAATTAAATCTCGCAATCTATCTAATATTTACAGTTCATTTATTTTACCGAAAAAAAAAAACAAAGAAGGTTTTACAGTCGTTAATGGATTAGAATCAGTGAACCTTTTCACTGGGTACTTTTGTCGATCTTTTGTCTAGAGCTCACGTTCGGTCACACCTTAAGGGACTGTTGTACTCTGAGGGAGGGTTATCTTAGCAAGCGGGTTAACCCTAGCTGGAGGGAAAAAGATAGTCCAGGATTACCAGCAAAATTTCACAGGTAGGGTAACTCTACAACATGGGACAACTTAATGTGCCGTTCCACTCAAAAGTTCTGGAAACAAGTAGAAAGTTAACTCGGTTATCTGGAGTGTTCACAAGTGCAAACTCACCCATCTGTTAGGGTAGCCTAAACTCGCAGATAGGGTAACCGTCCTTGCCTTGTAAACACGACAAAAAATGTGTGAGTGCTAGAACCTGCCTGCTAGGGTAACCCTCTCTTCTTGTAGACAGGATCTAAACCCGCAATTCGCTATTTTTAAGCGCCTAGAACAGTTTTAATACGTTAATTTTCGTGATATTGTAATTAAAGTGCCTAAAACACTTAATGATATAGATGCTATATAAATAAAGTTTATTATAATTACTATTATTATTATCATCATTATTATTATCCTCATGAAAAACCTCCTGTGTTGCCTAGTTTATACACCTTTGAGTTTCATGGTTAAACGTAGAATTATTTTCCGTCAAATATCACTCGTTCTCAGCCAAAGGGATATTTCGTATTTTATTAAAATTTACAAGAACAAACAAATCCTAATCTGCCACTTTCATTTAGATTCAGAACTGTGCGCAACTGGAATATTTTTCGCACAAAAACATCATAAGAAAATAATAACTTAATGCTTCGGTTTAATACAGTCGCTTGCCTGTTTAAAAAATTCTCACTCGCGACTACGGGAGATCGAGTAAAGGTCATTCATAAACCCGCTATTAATTTACGTCCTCTTCAACCAAGAGCAATCGCTGAAATGTGTAAAGTTTCCGTGTGCTTCGTCTCAAAACTTCTCCCTTTACACACTGTCTGTTTCCTCCTTCTCGAGCTATTGCAGTATTGGTTTTCTTTTTGAACTTCGTTTTATTTAGGCATGGATCATCCTGAAATATATTCAGCTGCCAAGGAAAATGGTATTATAGATATTTTCAAAACGGAACCTTTGCGTTTTAGCGCATGTGTAGGGCCAAAAAACATTTCAAAAACAATGTAGTTACGATAATCCTGTGATTTCCCTGATCGAGTTTTCCTGAAACTGAAATCAAAAATGACCTGTGATTTTGCTTTTCCAAATTTCTCCATTGAAGTCTGGACGGAAATATTCATTACATTTTCAGAGTGAGACATCTGTTGTAAAACTCCTCCGGAGCAATGTGGAGGGAGCCTAAGCAAGTGAATATGGCCTACGCCAATCAACGCGGCCCTTAACGTTTTTTTCTTCCTCCTCTAGGGTTGATTTACTCATATTTATGATGACTGCAACACGGAAAATTGCCATTTTACTTGTGATGACCATAGTGGTTGTGAACGCAAAGCAACTACCGCAAACGCGTTCGAAAAGGGACTTTGTTCAGATTGGTGGAAGCTCGCTTTTGCCGGGTATGTAGAGAAATACACTTATGTCCAGGATTGGACGCAAGTATTGTTTAATTAGTACTTCATATTTGGCAGGGTTATTAGACATTTTCATATTACTTGGTGAATTTTTGCCAATGAGGACACTTTGTGATGCTTATCATAAGGGATTTGAATTTCATTAGCGTTCAATCCTGGACATATCTGGAGAAGTAGCGAGCGAGGGTTGCACCGATGGAAAAGAGAGGCAAGATAAAGAGCAAGGGGAAGATAGAGGGTATAGTGAGGGTATAGGAATTACATGGAGGAGAACCGTGGAAAGGGAGCTCAAGGAGGAAGGAATAAGAATCTGGTTAGAAGCAGCATTGGCTGAAGAGGACAGGGGAGCTTAGAAGCAAAGAATCTCCGCCTGATTCTCCTCTTGGAGAACAACAACAAAAAAAAGATAATTATAATGATGAGAGTGTGTGATGGGACTGTGAATCATGAAAGAGTAAAGTTCTTTGTGCAGAAACTAAAAATCACCAAGTTATTCCAACAGTGGAATTTTAATTTCTTGAGCCTCTGGGGAAAACGGAATCGTTAAAAAACCGATTGCTTGACTAAGGGGAGGGAACCTTTGTCTCTAGAAATTAAGAGGTTCACAAAATGGAAAATAATATATCAACCACTGCAATATATTACATTACATGTAATTTATCATACTTCTGATTTTGTTTTTTTTTGTTTTTTATTAACTTTAAGGGCCCATCCTTCATGGACATGTAATCTCCACTCACGCAGTGGATTCGCTGGCAAAGTGCAATGAAATATGTGTCAATCATCCAAGATGCTTATCTTACAATTATCAATATTTTACATGGTCGGCAAAACATAAATGTCAGATCAACGACGCTACAGGCAGAATGTGTCCTCAAGATATGTTTATCACCATGTTCACAATAGGATATAGATACTACGAGGACCAGGTAAATTAGCAAACGAGTTGCTGTATTAACAAAATAGCTGAAAACCCTTTAAAAGAAATGGTAATGGTATCGACCCAAAGCTTCCAAGACTTTCGCACAACAAGCTATGGAGGGCTAACCCTGCCATCCTTTGCTTTTATTATCGTCATCGTTATCGTTATTGGGATTGTTATTGTTGTTTTGCTTTCGCTTCAATTTGCCTTTGGTAAGAATGCGGAAGAAAAAATCCTTGAAAACGGGAAAGTTGGCTACGCAGGTTTTGGAAGGGAGTTCAGTTCAGATGAACATAATAAAACTTTAAAACCAATTAAAAGACTGACCGGATGACAAAAAAGGGTACATTTAGTCCCAATATTTCGGTTAGAGAGGTCTGAAGCTTAGCGGTAAATATGAATAAAACGGTTACAAAACTTTAAATGATACTAAAGGAAATATGTGACATGAAACTACTTGACTTAGTAATACATGAAGCCAAAAACCTATTTTCC
The DNA here is from genome assembly GCA_022496165.2 of Catalaphyllia jardinei. NCBI lineage: Eukaryota > Metazoa > Cnidaria > Anthozoa > Scleractinia > Caryophylliidae > Catalaphyllia > Catalaphyllia jardinei. The sequence goes on from CM042756.1 coordinate 24,197,448, forward strand.
TTTAAATTGCCCATTCAAGCGAATCAATCTCTAAACCAGAGCTATAGCGATCGCTATAGAACTTCAAGACTCGAAAGAACGACAAAAAATACACACACACACACACAAAAAAAAAAAAAAAAAAAAAAAAATTAAATATTCGTTACAAGAGCCATAAATCCTGCCTTCCCACACTTATCTAGGAAACGATGCTGGTCCGGTAAAATAATAAATCTGATGGAATCAGCTTGAAGCGCTCGTGGTAATATTTAGTGGAATGACTCCGTTACTGCTTTCAAGCATGGTCACACACGAGAGCAGAAAGTATCACCTTAGAGCAAGAGCTACCGAGATCATACTCTGCGACTTTGCTCGTACTATATGAAACACTCGAAGCGCTGTACTTTGAAACACTGCATCCAGGTACTATGCTGAGGAATTTAATGCGACCTCGATCCAAACGCAAAGCAAAAACGTGGCGGATTTTAAGTTTTATGAGAATTATATAATTAATAGAATTGTGAATTATTACAATTGTAGGAGTGTAGAATTGTAAAATTATTATACTATTACAGTACATATTTCTGTTTTTCTTAAACTTTTAGCTAGATACACGACCCCATAAGCAAACCTATTTTTTACATAAAGAAAGTACTTAGCAACACCAATATCCATTTTAATGTTGGACTTGGTCAACATTCCTGATCAGCACTGTATTGTTGGACATAAGAACTATCCGACAACTGTTACTCATAATTTCTTCATATCTAGAATACAACATGTGCAAGGCGGTGCCCCTCGCGAAGTAGGTTCAAATTTCTCATTATCATCATTGTCATCATCATTGTCAATGTCATTGTCATTGTTATTGTCAGTCTTATTATATTCTCATTGTCATTGTCATTGTCAATGTCATTGTTGTTGCTATTGCTATTGTTATTTTTTTGTTATTATTATTTAATAAATAATAATAATAATAACAATTTTATTGATCTCATCAAAATTATTCAATAAAACTTAACGTGATAATTATTTGCAGCACAAAACTATTTACTGGTATTTATTATTGTTGTTGTTATTATGATTACAATACGGTTACTGTTACTCTAACTGTTATTGTTATTGTTATTAAATGAATAGGAATTTTAACAATTATTAGTATTATTATTACTATTATTACATAGAATTAGTATCAGCAAATGGCGCTGCGGTCTCTTTTGGAGACACCTTCTGTGTCTATGCTTTTATGCAACTTGTGTTGGTGTTGATTTCCAACTTTTGTCTGATGTCTCAAGACGGAATTTTCTATTTATGTATTTAAAATAAATTAGATTCTCTTTATTGTTTGCAGGTGCCAAAGCCAAAGCCAAAGCCGACTTCGAATTCACTTACCCAAACAAAAATGTTACTGATTACGTCAGATTTGATCTGCTGGAATGTGCGCCACCGCTGACCGCTTTCACTGTTTGCCTCTGGATGAGAACCGATGACCAATCAGATGACGGCACAATGTTTAGTTACGCAACTCCAGACGAAGACAACGACATTTTAGTGACAGACTACTCCAAATTGAAGATCCTTATCGGGGGTCACAAAGAGTAAATATCATGATTTCATTTATATAATATAAACAGTGTTAATATAAAATGCGATGATGTATTAGAGAGAAATTTTTTGTTTTTACGTGCCGTTATCAATATTCTAAAATGTAAAATCGCAGAGCCCCTGAGTTTTCAGCTTTCTTTGGTTATTGAGCATTCTAAATACATTTCCTTTTGATGGTTTTCAGTTCGATAGCAACTTTCGTTTTTATAGTAGAGCATTTTGAAATACGGTGTTTTCACGGCACAGGACATCAAGATGGCCGACCGAATGTGTTGCCAGTAAAACTTGCAGAACCCAGGAACGAATTTAAATTTCTTCCTAAAGTGAGAGCCTCAGTTCCGTTCTTTTGGAAACAGTCTTTCATAAACGGCTTATATTTACTTGTAAGTAGAGGCCAGAAACTGGACAAAGGCCATGCCGGTATCACGATGGTAGCCCTCACCTTCTGGAGGCTCAGATAATGGAGGGCGCGAGCAATAAGAGACACCGGAGAAACCACTAAACAGTTTTCAAACTCTAGATTTTGAACAAAAAAGTTCACCCCCGATGTCTCCGGATTCCAGAAGCGGAAAAGAATCTTGGTAGGTTCGCCGTATAAAAATTAGCAAAACAGTCAACTGTGTGCGGACCCCATAACTCTTCTAAACGGAGAAAAAGTTCCGGCGTAATCTGCCAATCATCAAAGTCAATAAGACGACTGATATAAGTAGTATAGTAGTTGGGGCAACGAGCACAGTTTCAATATTGTTTTCTATTTTTTGATTTTGTGCTCGTTTCCCCAACCACTTATTTTTGATTTTTATATACCACTAAATCTTTAATTTTTTATTGTTCATTTTTTTCAATTAAATTTTAAAGACTGAAATTTTATTATTTTTATATACCACTAAATCTTTAATTTTTTATTGTTCATTTTTTTTCGATTGGATTTTAAAGACTGAAATTTTTCTATATTATTTTTCCAACAATTGAACACTGGAAAAAAACAAAATAATAAAAACTAAAGAAATAAATGTTGAAATCTAATTTTTATCCAGACCAAAACCCGGGACATCAGCCTGGAACTAAAACCTTGAATTATACTTTTATAATGAAATCAATATCAACAGTTGTGGTATGATGTGATATATAGTGACAAAAATATGAGATTATAATATAAGATGACTTGCAACACTGTTATCCATGATGAATTTATTAATGATGGTGAAACGATGTGTCCATTCTGTGATCAACAATTAACAACAATTACTAAAGCAGTTGAGCAATGCTGTAGTGAACAAGATTTGAAAACTGTAAATGGTATGAATACCTGTATAAATTGTGGTTTAGTTCATGGTTATGATTTTGTAACAGAGAACTTCAACTTTTATGACAAAATGTATTTGATACAACAAAAACCAATATATCATCGAAAATACCATATTGAGAATGTGATAAATAGTATATATTTTAAGACTAATATTCAATTGACTTTTCAACAAATAGAGAAGATCCATAAAGTATTCATTGAGATTGATAGTGTTCTTCATAAGGTTAATGATGAGCGTAAACGGATGATTAGTATTAAATTTATTATAAAGCAATTATTCAAGATGCTCGGGCTTCCTTACAAAGATATCCAAGTAACGAAGTCGAAGAGGACAATCAGATATTATAAACAATTTTGGAAAAATGTTTTATCATTGGTTGGTGATAGAATCCAGTTGATAATTAACAAGTGAATTTTTTATCGTATTTACTAAGATACTTATCAATAATAGGACTGTTGTCTGTCACATAATCATCAATGTTCTTCATTGTATTATGAAGACATGAATTGTAATTTCCACTTCTCATCATATCCCTTATCTCATTCAAAAGATGTTGATAGCTTTGGTAAGCATAAATACAATTTTGGATCTTGAGATCAAGGTTTTTATGTGACATCCAACCCTGAATCAAAAGTGCTGCTGTACTGATTGCAATCAAACTGATGCCACCAGTTGCTATGCTGCTTGCTAAACCTCCAGATGCAAATATGATGGACAATGAGTTGCCTAATAATTTCCATTCTTTGAAACGTTTCAATGCTTGTTTGTGAGCCCAACACTTTTTATGATATGCGCGGTAGTAAGATTTTAATTCATTTACCTGTTCTTCTGTTAGTTCATCTGAAATGTGATTCCAGTTGAATATGCTTTTTCCCAACTCTTTCATATATATTAGTTTATATATTTATCTCAAATATTTTATGAAAAAAGATTCAACTATTAATAAATTTAATATAAAATGTTGCATAATTACCTCCTTTTAAAATAGAATCATGATATCTTATACTTATATATATATATGTAGTAATATTAATATCAATTTTAATAATTGTATTTATAATAATAGGAGACCAGTTAGTTTGTGGTAGTAAATTCAAAGAAAATAGATCTCCATTATTAATTCTTAATTCATTATTATAGTCTGCTTTATAATAATCAGTATAAATAATATGGTAATAACCAGATAATGATAATTGAATATGACTTTCAAATTGAGTGATATTTTTAAAAGGATATTTATCAAATAAATTAAATTCAACCAAATGAGATTCATTATGCTTTAAATTTGTTGTATTATAATAATAAGAATTTTTTAATAAAAAAGAATGATATAAATTTATTATAGTATTTAATTGTTTTTTATTAACTACATCACTATCTAAAGTACCATCAGATACTCCAGTTATTTTTTTATTATTCATATCGATTGGTACCTCATATTTGATGTAATCATTGTCATAATAATAAAGACGATCCCATAAATTTACTGATACATTATTGACTTGACCTTTAACACCATAAACAATAACAAAAATAGTAGTTTGTGGATCAGTTTTACTTTTTAATCTTATGTCAATATCTAAATCATCAAAACTGGGAAAGATGATGTTTTTAGAAAAATGGATGATGCTTCTTGTACTCATTCCATTTATTTTTGAATTTATTTTAATCACTGATAGAGTTCCACTTGATGCATTTATCTCATCAATTGTGATACCATCTTCAACATACATTTCATAAACCATTGTGTAAGAACCTTTTGGTAAATATACCAAATCAATTGATAGTCTGGTACTATAATAACCTATACTTGAATCATAATCAATTTTGAATTCATAAGCTTTTTTATTCACTGAATGAAAATCTTTATTCTGAACTCCAATTTTATGAATGTCATCATCATCTTCTTTGAACTCATCATTATCCATCACTCTTTTGAAAACATTTTCTTTTTCATTTGACTCAATTGAATTCTCTTCTGATTCTTTAATTTTCTTATCAATTATACCGTTTATAACTGTATTATTATCAACAATTGCATTAGCGACAAATTTTACATTAGCAGCATATGTGGCTTGGTGATCTTCTGCTTCTTTCAAATTAATTATATTTTGATTTCCCATATCTAAATTTCCAGTCATTGCTTCACTTCCATCTGTTAATAAGTAATCTATCTCAGAAATGAAACGAACTAAATAGTCTCGTGTACTTTTTAAAAGTTCAAAATTAACAGCTTTATGCTTTATTTGATCATAATTTGGATTTTCTCCATCATCTTCAACAATTGTTTTAACATTATCAATGAAATGTCCACCAGCATTAAAATCTGCATTCATTGCTACTGTGCCATCAGCATTAATAAATTTGTCTGTATTTGCAGCATGTGGTATTTTAGCAATTTGAGAATCGACAAATGCTTTGCTGACTAAACTGTTATCATCAAAAAGTCCATCAGAATATGGTTCACAATTTTTTATTATATTTTGTTTGAGATCAAAATATTCTCTACCATCTGTATCAATTAATTTTATAAAATTTGAGTTCAAATATCCTTTATTAACAACACTTCTCAAATCTTTTATTATAACACTATATTCATCATCTGGTTGATGATCAGAGACATTGTTGACATTGAGAATATAATTGTTTTCCATATTTAGATCTCCAAACATTGGTCTGCTTCCATCTCTGGGAAGTAATGGTGTAGTATCTGTATTAACTTTTGCTATTTCAATGTCAACGTACTTCTTATTAGCAGCATTATCGTATGCTACAGGATCACCTAAACCATCAATAAGATTACCATTGAGATTTAAATTCTAAAAATAGAGAATTATATGATTATCAACAACATCACGGACATTAAAAATAGTATGGTCGAAAGTTGTTGAGTATTTACCCTTCACCACTCTTGAATAAAACAGAAATTTAATGTTTTTACTGTATTGAGAACCATAATATCTGATTTGAAATCTTATCCCATCATCTACTCCAGCTCTTCCATCAGTTGTGAATTGAATGATTGATTTGGTGTATTTACCATCAATTTTATCACTGTCAAATGTTTTCATGACGAAATGATTGTCACCATAGACATCAAAAATTATTGTATCATCAACACGAAAACTACCAGAACTACCAATAATGAATATTTCAAAAACAGAGGTATAAGTACCACTTTCTAATTGATTACCTTTCATTTTTATACTAGACCAAGCTTGCCCACCAAAACCAGTATCATAACCTTGTTTCTCAATTATATAAGCATCATTATGCGCTTTATGATTTTGAAAAAAATGGTCTGGTGGTGTATTCGGTGGTTGTTTTATAGTTAATTGACTCTTATCACCAAAGTCTTTATAAAATCGAAAACTTGGTTGTAAATGATAACTATTTTGACTGACTTTAGTATGTTCTTTCAACACTTTTAAACTGACTGCATCATTATCACCAGTAGACTCACCAATATTGGTTAATCGCTTCCCTTCAATGTCATAATTACCATCATCTGTTAAATTAAATCCAACACCAGGTAACCCAGGTAGTCCACGTTTACCAATGGCTGATGATGATGAAGGTAAAAGTCCGTTTGAATAACTCATTTATATTAATAGATTATATTTTTTCATTAAAATTCTTAGCGGTGAATTTTCGTGGCTTATCGATATATACAAAGGAATATGGTTCTTTAATCGCTTTTTCATATGATTCTTTCAAAATACTGTTTTCACGACAAATTAAACTCTTCTCATTAGCACTTGGAAACTCATAAATGGAGAAGTGAGAACAATTCAATCTGATGTCTTTTGGCGTCTTATAATAACTTTGACTCAGATAAATCACACTGCAATTTTTATGCCGTCCTCGTATAAAATAGTCGATTAATGGTTTTTGGTTTTTATCACATACATAATCATCAAAAATGACGATTTTTTGTGAGTCAGAGTCAAGATCTTGAACTGGAATAATTTCATCATTTCTTGCTTCAATAACATCATAACCAACATCATCACTTATTGGTTGAAAGACATCCATGAGATTTTGATACTTGGACTGTTCTAAATTTTTAGCATACAAATAAACTTTATCAAAATAAAGTAGATTGTAGATCATATGCATTAATGTGTTTGTTTTCCCTGAACCACTTGGACCGCAAATCAGCATTCGAAAACATTGATGAGGCATGAAATCATATAGTTGTCTAAAGTTTGAGACCACATCGTCTTCAACATCATAATTCGGTATTCTCATTATACTATATTGGTATATTAATTCAACATGGTGTTTAACATGGTGTTCAACATGGCGTTCAACATGGCGTTCAACGTTGTTTTTTGTATATGATTTATCATTTTTTATGTAATGTAATAATATAACAAATATGAGTTTGCTTAAATGGAAAGAACTTGCAAAAAGTAAAACAAAATTAGGGAATAAAATCAATTATGTCTATGATTTAATCACACAGCATAAAATCAGTCAGGATACAAACCAATCATCATTCGAAAAGGTATTCAAACCAGTGACAAAGAAATTGGATGATATATTGAAAAAAGATGATGATTTAGATTTAAGGATGCATCAAAAGAAAAAAAGACCACCAAAGAAAGATGAGCCTGGTATTGATTATATGCCTGAAGTTGATCCATATGAAGACATGGATGTAGAAGGTCTGATTAATTTTGGTGATTATGTACCACCACAGCAGGAGAAACAAATAGTACCAAAACCACCAACATATGAAGAAGATGAAGAAGAAGATGAAGAAGAAGATGAAGAAGAAGATGATCCAATGGTAAAATTTAGAAAAATGAAAAAAAAAATGAATAAAGATATAGAACGTATTAACAAAAATTTAAAAGAAATGGGTGAAAATTTAAAAAAATATAAGACCGGTTCTGGTATAGAAAATAAAAGAAAAAAGATAAGTGGAAATGTTATGTTTTTCAACAATCCCAAACAGCTTCTCAAGAAATTAGAATTGATCATTGGTGAAACCGTTGCGGGTAACACATCAATTAAGATGAGAAATACAGGAGTTAGTATATTGGACACATTATTGAGAATGTCAACAATAAATAGACTGCAGTATAATAAATTGTATAATCAGTATTTTAAAGTATGATTATGTTAAACACAGTGTTCAACATAGTGTTCAACATGGTGTTCAACATGGTGTTCAACGTTGTTTTTTGTATATGATTTATCATTTTTATGTAATGTAATAATATAACAAAAATGAGTTTGCTTAAATGGAAAGAACTTGCAAAAAGTAAAACAAAATTAGGGAATAAAATCAATTATGTCCATGATCTAATAACACAGCATAAAATCGGTCAGGATACAAGCCAATCATCATTTGAAAAGGTTTTTAAACCAGTGACAAGTAAATTAGATGATGTAATTGATAGTAATTTGGATTTAAGGGTGCCTAAAAGGAGAAAAAGACCACTAAAGAAAGGGGAAGTTCCAGATTATGGTGTTGATATTGAGGATGAAGTTGAAGACATGAATTTTGGTGATCTTTTTGATGAACAACCTGTACCACCACAGCAGGAGAAACAAATAGTACCAAAACCACCAACATATGAAGAATCTTTACAAGATCTTATTGAAGGGAATAAGGAGATATATGTCGATCCTCAATATTTTCCAGAAGATCCTTATAAGTTTGAATATGATATTTATGATGAAGATGATCTTAATCCTGAAAATCCTCAAAAGTTTGACCACGATATTTATGAGGATGATGATCCTGATCCTGAATTCATTTTAAAAGATGTTGATATTCCAACTTATCTTGATGTGGAATCTCGCATAAATCAACCAGAAATGACGGATAAGAGAAAAAAGAAATATCTTGAAAAGATAATAAAAGATGCAGATAATAGAAGAAAGCAATTGGTTGGTTTAAAGTCGAAAGCAACAAAAGATCATAATAAGGGTATAATATCACAAGATGAAAAGACAAAGCTGCATAAAAGAATAGACAAAGCAAGATCAGTTTTGAAAGATTTCTCAAAATTTTTTGAGTATGAAGCTGATCAATTAGGTTCTGGGATCAGAGGCCGAAAAAGAAGACAGAGAGGTGGAAATGTTATGTTTTTCAACAATCCCAAACAGCTTCTCAAGAAATTAGAATTGATCATTGGTGAAACCGTTGCGGGTAACACATCAATTAAGATGAGAAATACAGGAGTTAGTATATTGGACACATTATTGAGAATGTCAACAATAAATAGACTGCAGTATAATAAATTGTATAATCAGTATTTTAAAGTATAATTGTGTAAAGTTATTATATACATGGATCGTGAGATTGTTTTATCATCATACAGCGTCAAAGATCAAGGAAACAACACTCCTCAAAATTTTATAACTGAATTCAAAAGGCCCATAGTATTGGATAGAAATTCCCAATATGTAGTTGGATTGAACCGAATCATTAACATGTCATTCACATGGTTCAATGTAAATTCATCATACAACAATCAGCTAATAAAGTACAG
>CM042756.1:24211850-24224841 GCA_022496165.2 Catalaphyllia jardinei
AGCTAGCCTGTGCAGATCTAACTTCATGCTTCCCACTTCAACGATTTTCGCAGCCGACTGACTATCCGTAAACCACTTAACGAGGGAACCCTCCAGAATTCGAACTGGGGCGAACGATTCGAGAGAAAAATCAATTGCGGCAAGTTCTCTCCAAGTAGAACTTTTGGAGCATTCGAATGGCTCCCAAAGTTTATGGCAGATATGTTCCTCATTAAAAGTGATCACTGAACCACACCCAGTGGCACTCGCATCGGAATAAACAAAACGTTGAGGCTTACAAATGAGTAAATAATCTCGAACCTTGAGGGAGTTCATATTTTTTCTCCAAAAGCGCAACTCTTCAATGCAATACTGATCTAATTCAATTTTCTCCTCCCAATGCTGAACACTCAATGTAGACAAAACGCAGTGCCTAGTCATGATTCTGGAGATGTTTCCGGAAAATGGTGATTTAGAAATAATTTGCCCTGTGAAAGAGGCCAGATTTCTAGCAGAAATAACGAAGCCAGAGTCAACAATACTAACAATAGTACGGAGTATTTGGACACATCTTCTATCGACGATTTCAATAGTTTCCCGAGCACTGCCCCATGTAAGACCCAACCAACCGTTTCGCTGGCAAGGTTCCCATGTCGATTTCTCGTCGTTTGTGATAAAGCCTGCCTCACCAAGATCGGTTTTTACTGCTTTAGATACGCTACTGCACACATCACGATCTCTTTCAATGGCCCAGCCATCGTCTAGAAAAATAGCAATGCATATTCCCTGATGTCTTCAGTGTTTTTCGAAAGGCTTAAGAGTTTTGGTGAAAATGTGAGGTGCGGACGATAAACCAAAAGGCAAAACTGTAAACACGTAAAACTTTGTGGAATTAGAGCTGCCATACTTCTAAGAGAAACCAAGGTAGGTTTGATGACCCTCAAAAATTTCAATATGGTGGTATCCGCTCTTGAGGTCAAAAGAAAACATTAAGGCTTCCGTCATGAAGTAGGATAAGGCAATTTTCCAGTCTTCATACTTGACGCGCATCTTTCTCAAACACTTATTGACGTATCTTAAATCAAGAATAAGCCTCTTTTTGCCAGTGGCTTGAATGGAAACTGACAACGGATTAACCACCAATGGAGGTACAACAACTTCAAGAACACGAACCGACTCAACTAGCCCACATATAGCATCCTCGACAAATTTTGCATGGGCAAGGGATGATCTATTGTTTCTAAATACAGCTGGTTCCGGAAGACTAAGGAAAGGTAGCATATATCCCCTCTCTATAACATTTAGAATAAATTTGGAGGTTCCAATGCGCTTCCAAAATTCTAGCTTTCTACGAAGATTTCCTTTTACATTTACAAGCGGCGGATGGTCAGTCAACTCAAACTCAAACAAATCGTCCTCACAATGTACCTGCGCAATATCGGAAATTTCCTCCTCAAATACCTCACTGTTTAGAACTGGGGTGGGGTTGCATTCCCTGGCTGGGCTTATCGGAGCTGTAAGAGTAGCCGGGGGCAAAGCCGGTTCCACGGTAGACGTTTCTGGGGCTCGAACGTTTCTGGGGCTCGAGCAAGCGCTTGTACAGTCTCTTGTCCAGTGACCGAGCTTAAAGCAGTGTGTGTGCGATCCATGTAAGCCTCTCTGCCGCCTGGAAATAAATGAAAACAAAGGCAGTATCAAGCAATGGATAAACAGGTGCAGATTAAAGGAACATAACTGTAAGAGGGTGGGCGGGCGGGCTACACTAGTGTAAAATAAAGAACGTGACTGGCTCGAAGGATAATAAGTGCAGGGTTGCGAACGAGAGAGATCGAACGAAACTGCCGTAAATCATAAATAGAAAGAAACAACCAATCACGGCTTCGCGTTAAGCGCCCTCCGACACCTAACACAGAAATGCAGCGAGGAATGTGTCGCTAAAATACCAGCAGAAAATGTATTTCTTCGTTTTGCTGCGGGCCGCCTTATTGGTATTACAGGTCACCTTATCGGGGTAAAACACAGCGAAAATTATATCGGTACGTTAAGTCTTCGCAGTGGAAAGGAGAGTTTTGGATTCAAGAATTTATTAGAGCTCGTTTGGACACTTGTTTTTCGTTTGGACAATTCTTTTGTCATTATTTGCTATCTTTGCCTATTCTCAGTTCCTCTCCTATGGATAGAAGTTGTAACTGAAACAAAAGAAATAAATCTATCAAACCCCGATTAATTCCCTGGTTATAGCCATTCGCATAAATCACAATTAGTCAAAGATTACAACTCCAAACTCTTGTAAATTTGGATTCAATTTTCTATAAACAACTGGTTGTGGCAAGTCAAGTGGAGTGCCCAAAGAGCAAAGGTCTTGAAACCAAACATTAAAAAAAAAAAAAAAACTCTGGCAAATACTTCACACAATGCAAGTTTACAAGCGATAGCTCAAATATATTTTTAATTAGTCCACCCCTTCAAAATATAGGTAGACCCATCCTTAATTCACTTGAGTGGGACTACAGCGTGCAAACAACAGTGTAATTTCACAGTTCAGATTGGAATTACTATTTTTTCGACATTTCTTTCAAAATCTTCTCTTGATAGTTATATATTGGCCATTAGCATAAAGTGAAAACAACTATCATTTAGTGGAGAAGCGATTCAACGTAAACTGATTTTAAAAAAAAGAAAACAAAAAACTCAACTAGGAGAATTTTTCACAAGATTGGCCTTTTCCATAGTGAAATTAATGCTCTGAACCATTCAATGCGTTACATTATACAAAGAAACAATAAGTAATCAAAATGCATCATTTTTTACCTTGTTACCTTGTTACCATTTCTTCCCTAGTTAACGAAAACGATTCGACTTCTAAAATGCGTTCTCTTTCGCTAAAGATACGCCATGTTGAACACTGTGACAAGCTTCAAATTACAATGCTTTCTAGGGTACTACTTAATCCCCCTTCTCCGTCCCCCCTCCCCCCCCCTGCGTTTCACGCAGCTACACCAAATTCTCTAGCATAAAATGTAACACGTGGCAGTCAGGAAGCAGATATGTATATAATATATAGATATATTAATTCGCCAAAGTTGATGCTATAGAACTTTGTTTATTTAATTTTTCTCACTCAGAACATTTTACACGGCTACCAACGATGGTGCGTGGCATCACATCTGCACAACATGGGAGAACACCGCTGGCGCGTGGAATTTTTACATTGACGGCCAGCTTTTTGAAAGTGGCGATGGTTTGTCAACAGGACATGAGATCGGCAACGATGGAATTTTTATTCTTGGCCAGGATCAAGATAATCATGGGGGTGGTTTTGAGCAGGATCAGAGCTTTAATGGCGAGATTTATAATGTAAACATGTGGAACAGAGTTCTGCCGGCTGACGAAATTTTGCATATGTCGACCAGTTGTGCTGATGGTGTCGGCAACTATCTGACGTGGAAAGATTTCGTGGATGCAGATGTCTATGGCGACGTGTCTAAAACGTCTCCACCCAACTGTGTGCCATGAACTGAGCGTTCGCCGTTGCTGCTTGATGTTGAGTTCAATCAGGATGTAGTTAGTAAAGATTATACTACAAAAATTATATAATCAAAGGGTGTAATTTTGCTTTTTTGGGAGATGTTTTGAATAAATATTATCACGTTCAAAATATTAAAGGTACGTTTCATGACAAAGTGTTAAGATGTTGAAGCTACATAACCCTTTTTTAAGTACCTGAACCTCATACGCAAAATTTTTCCTCCGGACATTATTAAGATGTAAATATTTAGTAAGTTGTTAAAGAAAAGCAAATTGCAGTTAGTCTTTAGAGACCCTTCAAGACACAACGACAAAATTTCCAAACGTTTTTTTGAGAGACTTAACCAATTTCACATCACAGCCTTGTGCAAAATTGTAAGTCGTTTTTAAGATTTCTCCTATTACTATAGAACAATGCCGTTATATATAGGTTCCAGTCGGTGATATTTGTTTGTTTTTTGAATCGTTTTGAACTAACATAGAGATAGAGGATATGACATGGGTGCGGTTAGACATGGAATTTCTCTTCTCGTGTCCAACTTGATGTCTCACGAGTAAACGATATTTTTGACGATTTTTCGAAGATTTCCGAACACTTTCCAAAGAAGTCCGAAGATTCTCCAAAAGTTGACTGATGGCCAGACAAACATTTTCGAACATTTTCCGAAGATTCCCGAGGAAGAACCGATGAAGTTGCGATCATGCAGCATCTAAGTAATTTTTCGGGGATTGTGTAACCATAACAATGATTATCTTTTCACGTGTGAAGATAACATGTTATTTTCAGGTATGAAGATATCATGTTTACGCGCGAAAGCTCACCTGGTATTTCACTGGAAAAGGCCAATCTTGTGAAAAATTCTCCTAGTTGAGTTTTTTGTTTTCTTTTTTTAAAAATCAGTTTACGTTGAATCGCTTCTCCACTAAATTATAGTTGTTTTCAAGTTGCGCATAATTATTGGCATCCAACTCGGTATTATTGTTCATCTTTCTCACAGTGATATAACAAAGCTGTCAATCACAACCGATAACGTCACATCTACAAAACTGGTGCGTGGAAAAACACCGCTGGCTCATAGCAAGTTCATAGCAAGTCGGCGGGGCACACTTAGTGCACATTCATAACAGGCAATTATTTGAACACGTGCTACTTGATCGACACAAACTGAATTTGCTTCATAACCTCTTGGAAACCCTGGGTAACGGAATATTCTGATCTGGTGTGCAATTTATGAGCCCAATGTTTTAAAAATAAAGAAGAAGCGACAAAATGTAATTCCAGTTGTGAGTGGGATATATTAAAATTGACCTTAGTCTGGCCAAACCCTGGTTGTTTTGCGCACAGTCAGATTCTATTCAGGTTTTTCGTCGGATTATTAGGTAAATGCTCCACAATTTGCTCAAATTAAGTACATGCAATATTTCCAGCGAAAGCTGGGTAAACTGGCATCTCATTTACACTCAGCTGATGAGATCCAGCAGGTGGGATAAATACGTATTTTCGCAACAACCACAACGGTGCGAAACATAATCATCAACCTAATATCTGTGCATCTTTAAGTTTCACGTGCAATTAACATTAAAGGCAAAGCAACATAAATTTAGGGTACTTACTTGCAGTTTTCTAAACATTTTTACACTTTGTCTAAACGCATTGAAGGCCCAAAGTTAAAAAAATATAGTTTAGTACTCAGCGTTAGTTGTCGATTAGAATATTTAACATCCCTGCTGCAAGATCATAAAGGTTTCAATTAGGGGACCTTTGTTGAGACTATTGACTCCAACTCGGTATCAATGTTTATTTTCTGAAGGCAATGAAACAAAGCTGTCAACCACACCCAATGATGTCACTTCTGCAAAACGTACAAGGGAAAACACCGCGGGCTTGTGGCACGTTTACGAAAGCGGCGCATTCAACAAACAGGCATAGCAATAATTTGATGGGCCACTTGATCGACACTATCTGTATGCGTTTGCTTCATGGCTGCTTTAGCACCCGGGGTAATGGAATATTCTGACAAGGTGAATATTTTATAAACGTTCTGTTAAATAAAAACGATGCCGCAGAACATAATTCCAGTTGCTATATATAAACAATCTTTTCTGTTCGGCGTGAAAATATGCTCGGATATTGTCCACGGACATTATCTGTTCCGACTGGGGAGAAGCAAACAGTTTTCCGAGAGCAAAGCTCGAAGAAAACTGATGGTTTTTCGTGGCTGGGAAAGAACTAGGCTTTTTTATCCTTTTTCACTGCAATTATGTATAAAAAAAGTTACAATATCACAAAGAAATAATAATATTAGTATAATAATATTCACATTAGTAAAAATCTAAATACATGACAATACAGTGGAAAAGACTAGAAGGGAACTGACGAAACATACGTGCTAGTCAACCCATCATAAAAAGAAAATGTACGAATAAAAGCTTTTAAGCTATATTTCGCTTCCAAGCCAGAGCTTTGAAGGGATTTTGTGAAAATGTCGTGTAAAAACGTGCTTCGGCGAGACATCGTAATCCGAGATTAAGTTTACCTCGAAGAGCTTGAGAAAAATAGCTGCGAAAGGTCATATTCTTGACCTTTCAAACGAATATTTATTTTTATATGTTCCGCAATGAATTTTAGGGAAAAAAGACATTATTTTTGACAAGCGGTGGTGTGTAAAATTTTTACGCGGGAAAAAAAATTGACAGCAATGAGTTAAATTAGTTAACTAACAATTTGTTCATTACCTAACTACCTAATGAACTAGCTGACTAATTATAAACAATAACTGGATGAGGTTTTTTGTTATATCGGGAATAATCAAGGTCGAGGCTGATTACACTTGCCGAGACGTTCATTAATCCCGATATCACAAAAAAAAACGAATTCAATTATTATACACTGTCTTAAGGAAAATATGTGTGAAACGCCAGTAGATTTTACTTGTGCTACTAAAAATACAAGGACAATCGCACCAAGCGGCCGCATCTTTCGAAACCATTCAAGTGCTCGCGCTCTTTAGCCAAAGATGTATTACGCATGCGCACTGCGCTAGGTATAATTTGTACATATAATTGGATAGCAGATTATACCCTAATCATGCTTGTCCACAAAAACACGTGAATTCTCGAAATAACCAGGGGGCTCTTGGCCAATCAGAATGCTGATAGTGAGTACAATGTATAATAATCTAACTAACTAATTAGCTAACTAACTAACAACCTTACTAACTAACTACTGTTTTTAGCCCAGATAGTATAGAGCTGCTCAGGGTCGAAAACGTTATCTTTATAATAAAAAGAAGTCGATAACCTCTTAAAGGAAGAAACACTGGAGTTGGCAGTCCCCAATTTATCGGGGAAGTTGTCGGGTCTATAAATACGGAAACCTGCTGAAAAAGGTTCCGTCCTAGCTCTATTAATTCTCAGTTTATTACTTGAGTGCGATCTAAATCGCTCATCTGAACAGAATTGAAAATACGAATTAAATGAAGAATTCAAATGCCAGCACTTCAGTTTATAAAATGTTGAGAGGTCCTTGACTTCTCTGCGATAAACCAGTGGTAGCAGGTTGAGTTAAAGTTAAAATCGATAACATTGTCGAATTATTGACTTCGGTTCATCTTATTCAAAATACTCCAACTCCTTGACGGGTTTTTCGCCATGACAGAATTGTTTGCGTTAGGTGACGTTGATTTTTTCGTCCTCGTCGGCCAAAAAAGAGACCGAGGTAAAACTAGGTCGTCCACTGCAGCTGTGCTCTCTCGGCTCGAGTTCGCCGCTGTCGAACAGTTTCTTCATCTGCTCCTCAGAAACTCGGTTCTTATGGACTGCATTGGCAATGTTACCTGTCTTCCTAAGGTCTTTGACAAATTCTCTAATACTTTATTGCCTCAGTAAAAACGGAGTCAGAGATAACGAAAACGGTTTTTTGAGCGGCGACGAGTGAAGGAAACGATCAGTAGCGGCTCTCAGATGGATTTCATTGATGAACTTTTGCAAACTGACTTGCTGTCTTTCTTCCTCGCAGACGTGTAAAACCACTTCAGAAAAACATTCAGTTCTGATGTTTCTTCTATCGCTTTGGAAACTCTGGTGCCGCCAGGATTAGCAAACCCACTCAGTAACATTGAGGTAAAGGTCGTTGTTGTTACGTAACCTTCATGGATGCGTGAAATATTTGGAATATTGCAACTTTTAGGGAAAACGTAACGGATACGTACCGTTGAATAATCTCATCCTAAACTTTGTGGCTTTTTTGTAGTTACTGGGACAGCATTGTCCGTAATTTCTTGTGTTTCTTGTGTTTCCCCTGTTGATAGCTAAGTAAACCCTAACCCTAAGTTAAGGCCCGTTTACACAGGCGATTTTTGTTGCTTCAACTCGATGCAATTTTTGTCGCGGCGCTAAAGTTGCAACAAGTTTCAAAGATGTTCAAACCCTTTCGATATCACGGCGAGAAATCGCACTGAAAATCGCACCTGATTTTCACGTGCGATTTTGGAGCTGCAACTTAAACACGACAAAAATTGCACCCAGTTGCCGCGACAAAAATCGCCCGTATAAACGGGCCTTTACGCTTTTAGACTAATCACGGGCGAGCAAAAATATTTGATGGATTATAAAGCGGGATATTTTAGCCACCAAAGTCTTTGCTGTTTTCCTATACAGTCATATTCTCTTTAGGTATGGTTTTACTTCAAATAAGGTAAAAAGTTTTACAATTTGCACATAATTAAGTACATGCAATCTTTCCAGCAAAAGCTGGTTAAACTGGCGTCTCATTTACTTTATGCTCCTGACATCAAGCAGCTAAGATGAATATGTATTTCTCAACAACTACATGAGTGCAAAACATAATCATCGGCTAATTTTTACAGGTGCATCTTAGGCGCACATGCACAAGTTCGCCAGACATTCTAATTTTTTTTTTTATTGCTTCTATATTCATGGACACCTTTGGGATATCATACCAAAATGTTAAGATATAATTCATTTGTTCGCTGTAGCTCGACAACGTTGGCAATCGCTATTACGTCATTCAAGACAGAAAATGCTTTTAGGCTACACTCTATTTCCTATGAGAATACCTGTTTTTTCCGATCGAGAGGCTGAATTTTCCTATTTTTCTGCCGATTTTAGGCTGCAATATGAATATAACGGCGCGTGACATTTCTATTTTCAAAGATATTTCGTGCCTGGATGTTATTAGAACAACTTTGGAACCAGCCTGCAGGCATAAGAGCCGTTTAGAGAAATAAAAGACTTTATACGGTTTAGTAAAACAAAAAAATATATATATTTTTAACATGACATCCGCATCTCTCAGATTTATTCTTAAAATATGCTTAAAATTTCGCAAATGCAAGCCTCGATATTCTTTTAAAACATATTTTATATAAAAAAAGAAATAGTGTAATCGTGTTCTATTGACGTTTCCCGCGAGGCTGAAAATTTGAGTCCACACATTCTTTCAAGCAAAAGCTGAACAAGTTATCCTGATTTTATTTACACTAAGTTAATGTAAATGATGTTGAGCAGCTGAGAGGAATTAAACTTTCCCAACTTTTGAGAGCAAGCAGGCTTTGCAGTGTAAGCTGAGTAAATAAGTCACTTCGTGCTAATGACATAGAGCACCCACAGTTTGCAGAAAAACAAGAGGCATAACATAATTAAGTTGTTAACGAGTTGACCATCAGAACAACAACGTTACCGAGGAACTAGAACGTCTTTCCTCAAGACAGAAGCAAAAACGGTATCACCAGGTTCTACGTGATTGTAAGGTAAGAGTTTAGTGCGCTATTTAATACAGTGATGAAAGCTGAGTAAAATCAGTGCCGGAGTGTCGTTTTATTTGACATTCCCAAAGATATTGCACAAGTGAAATGAATGCGAATTTTCTCAACAGTCACTTTAGTTAAAAGGATCTTGATTTTGGCATTTTGTTTAGTTGCTCGTACTCCTTTTGCCGTAATCGATAATAACCATCGTAGAATAATATTTTGAAATAGTTTGAGTGTATTTGGAAACTTCCGTAGCTTAATTATTGCTTGTAACTATTATACAATTGTTTGGTCAAACCCAAAATCACACTCTTTTGCCAACTAAATATAGCCTCTGATAAGATTTCCCGAAACTAAGGAAAACCAGTTATCTTCAACTGTCGCTATAGTTTACTTACTGGAACCTTATTACATCTTTAACTGAACATGTTGCTAGGTTTGAGTTTGCGAATGAAAGTGATTTTTTTTCCCAGGGATCTTTTGTTGAAAGCTCACGTTCGCTCACACCTTAAGGGTCTGTCATACAAGGAGGGAAGTAAGCGCGATAACCCTAGTGGGAGAGAAAAAGACAGTTTCGGTTCACAAGCAAAATTTCGCAAGTAGGGTAACGCTACAACACAGTACAACTTAATGCGCGGGTACAATCAAAGGGTTTGGAAACAAACAGAAAGTTAACCCGGTTAGGTTGGTTACCCTACCTGGGGTGTTTAAATGGAAAACTCGATCACCCGCCTGTAAGGGTAACCTAAACACGCAGATATGGTAATCCTAGTTACCTTGAAAACACAATGAAGAAAAAAAATTAAAGAGGAAATGTGTAATCGTAATGCGCTATAGTATTAAGTCACAAACCAAAAGTTTTACTAGCCTCATTAAAAACTTCCTGCGTTTCTTAGTTTATACACCTTTGAGTTTCATGGTTAAACGTGGAATCATTTTCCGCCGAATATCACTCGTTCTCAGCCAGAAGGATATTTCGTATTCTACTAAAATTTACGCGAACAAACAAATTCTGATTAATAGCACATTCAGTTAGCTTTCAGAACAGTGGGAAACTGGAATCACCTATTTTTCGCATAAAAACAGTAAAATTGTTTTTAAAAGAAAATAATAACTTAATGCTTCGCGTTCAATACAGTTGCATGCTTGTAGAAAAATTCTCACTCACGACTACGGGGCACGGAGTAAAGGTCTTTCGTAAATATTCCATTCAATTTACGCCCTATTAACCAAGAGTTATCTCTGATCTAAAATGTATACTGAGTTACCGTGCGGTCTTCGTCTGAAAATGTCTCCATCGACACAGTACCCTGCGTGCCAGAGGATTTTTTCTTAGCGAAGCTGCGATTTGAAGCGGTGTAAGCCGCCATCAAGATTTAAAGATGTAAAAATGTAAAAAAAAAAAAGGCCTTGGCACCGAGGGTATCGACACAGTGTCTGTTTCTTCCTTCCCGGGCTACCTTTTTGAAGCTTGTTTCATTTAGGCATTGGTCATCCAGAATTATATTCACTGCCGTGTGAAGTGGCTAATATATAGATTTAGGCCAGCCTAAAAGCGTAGCTCCTTGGCCGGGTCGTTCAGTGCCCGATTGAGCTAACTCAGGACAAGGTTGAATGTTGATTTCAGTTTTATAACTTCGCGGTGAGGTTTTCTGTTTACTGTTTGACTTTCTGTTTTGAGTTTTATAATCGCCATGTACTCAAAACAAAGCAGCAATAAGCATTTGTATAGAAGAAGTTATGATTTTAATCCTGGGCTAGCGTAAACAGGCTTTCAAACCATCCTGCCCTGTTTAGCCCTGTTTTCAACAAGATATCGTGATGCACATAAGGCCGCAATCCAATCGAAAACCAGCACTTGGTCAGCGGTCAACTTTAAAAAAACACTTGACCTCGATGAGCTGTCTAATTGAGCCCGCAATATCGTCACGTGATACTAGTCAGCAGATACCTTGTTTTGACGGGTTTCAATTGATCATAACATGGATGTCCAATATCAAAGAAGTACACGGTTAACCAAGGCTGCATGTCTCTGTCAACCATGGGAAAATTAACTCATGGGTTTCTTTTTCTTTCCTTTATGAGTATGGGGCTCCGCTTAGTGGCCCTTTGGGCCACCGGAGCTCCGCTATTATATTATCTCGTCATTTTAATCAGTTTTTTCAATCAGTTTCCGAAAAGGTGATTTTCAAATCGGTGGCTTTACGTTTTAGTGCATGTGTACGGCCAAAAACAAAACAACGATGTAATTACGATAATCGCGTGATTTCCCTGATCGAGTTATCCTCAAACACAAACCCGAAATGATTGGTATTTTGCCTCTCCAAATCTCTCCATTGCAGAGTAGACAGAAACTTTCGTTGTAAAGTTCCTCCGAGGCAGCGTGGACTGGGCCTAAGCAAGGGAATATATTGCCTAAGCCAATCAATGCGACCCTTACGCTTTAGTTTCCCTAGGGTTGATTTACTCATATTTATGATGACTGCAACACGGACAATTGCCATTTTACTTGTGATGAGCTCAGTGGCTGTGAACGCAAAACAACTTCTGCGAACGCGTTCGAAAAGGGACTTTGTGGAGATTAAAGGTAAAGCTTTGCTTGTGAGTATAGTGGGGAAGTAGCGGAGGAGGGCTGCACGATGGATAAGACAGGCCAGACATAAGGGGAAGATAGAGGTATCGCGAGTAATTACTTGGATAACCGTGGAAAGGGAGCTCAAAGAGGAAGGAATAAGAGGGGAGCTTAGAAACAAAGAGCTCCGGCCAGATTCTCCTATTGGAGAACGAAAAAATGACGGTAGAGAGAGTGTGTGATTAGGACGGGACTGTGAATCATGAAAGAGTGAAGTTCTTAATTTGTGTAGAAACTAAAAAGCACCAAAGTTATATCAACAGTGGAATTCTAAATCTCGGACCTCTTGAAAAACGGAAATCGTTTTTAAAAACATATTCCTTGACTAAGGGGAAGGAACCTTTTGTTCTAGGAATTAAGAGGTTTACAAAATCGAAAATATAAATATATGAACAGCTATAATACATTACATTTACGGGTAGTTTATCATAATTTCTTATTTTATTAAGGGCTCATCCTTCATGGACATGTAATCTCGACTCACATGGTGGATTCGCTGGCAGACTGCGATGAAAAATGTGTCAATCATCCAAGATGCTTATCTTACAATTATCAATTTAATACAATGTTGCCAAAACACAATTGTGAGATAAACGATGCTACAGGCACAATGTGCCCTCAAGATATGTCCATCACAAGAGAATATAGATACTACGAGGACCAGGTGAATGAGCTAACGAGTTGCTGTATAAGAAAACTGCTAAAATCCCTTAAAAGAAATGGTAGCAGTTTCGAAACAAAGCTTGCAAGGCATGCGTACAATAAGCTATGAAGGCTAGCAATACCATCCCTTGCTTTGCTTTTATTATTGTTAGAATTATTTTAATTATTAGTAATATAATTACTATTACTATTACTATTACTATTACTATTACTATTACTGTTACTGTTACTGTTACTGTTACTGTTACTGTTACTCCTACTCCTACTCCTACTCCTACTCCTACTCCTACCCCTACTCCTAACCCCTAACCCCTAACCCCTAACCCCTACCCCTACCCCTACCCCTACCCCTACCCCTACTCCTGCTCCTACTGTTACTGTTACTGTTACTCCTGCTTCTACTCCTACCCCTACCCCG
>CM042756.1:24224941-24235553 GCA_022496165.2 Catalaphyllia jardinei
CCTACTCCTACTCCTACTCCTACTCCTACTCCTACTCTTACTATTACTATTACTCTTACTCTTACTCTGAAGACAATGCTGGAAAAATCAAGTCAGTTTTTGTCATCGGAGCAGCCCTGTAAGCCGAAAAGCTTGGACGATGCCTTGAAACTTGCACGAGTTGAAAATATACCCTCGGAAAACTGGTGGTTGCGGTCAACCTAGAGGTTATTTGATTCGAGTTCTGCATGAATATAGCCTTAATGTTTTCTGTGGTTGATGATTCTCAAATCATTTTGTCGGAGACGCATTTGAGCTGCCATACTGTTGACCGTGAGCTGTGGTTAGCTATACTTAGCTCGCTACTGTGCCCTGAAACGGACAGAAACATTCGCATCGGAAGGCACGGTTATGTGTTTATTTTATCTGATTTTAAAAAGTGATGTTTTGATGTTTCATTCCTGACATCAATCAGTGTCAACAGTTTTTGTGATACTGGGAAAAGCTGAATTTTTTAAACAAATTAATCTCAGAAACATGTTGTTTAGAGGGTTTGTTAAATTCGAGATAAAGCAATGGGACTCGCCTTGCCAATACCAAGTTTGTGGGTGGTTTAGTCCAGCTCAACTGCCGACTGAGACTGCTCGAAAATGTTTTCTGGATCATTTTCTAAAAGAAATGGCTTTACTTTCTTCTCCTGGCTTCTCGAACCTATTCAGTGCCTCGGCAAGACTTTTTTGCATCTGTCCTCTAATAGATCGTAGGCAAGAACCAATCAATATGCGAGAATAACTTGGGTTATTATATAAAACCTACCGGAGTGCAGTACTATGAAACACTGCATCTAGGTACTATACTGATAAGTTTAAGCAATTCTATGCCAAAGGTGGAAAAGAAGTTTTTAAAAACAATTGGAATTTAATGTGACCTCGATTAAACGCAGAGCAAGAACGTGATGGATTTTAATTTTTCTCAGAATTATACAATTATTCCGAATAATAATTATGAATTATTAGAATTGTACAATTACTAAATTATTACTGTACATATTTCTGTTTTTCGTAAACTTTTAGCTAGATACACAATCCCACAAGTAAACCTATTTTTTTGAATCAGGAAAGCATTGTTGTTGTTGTTTTTGTTATAGTTACATCAAGGTTGTCGATTCAAAATATCGCGTCCCTGATTTTGAGTAATTAGCACTTTTTTCCAATACCTATATCCATTTTTTTGTTGTTGTTGGATTTGGTCAACATTCCTGATAAGCACTGCATTCCTGGAACATTAAAACTATCTGACAACTGTTACTGATATTTTCTTCATATCTAGAATACAACATGCGGTAGGCAGTGTCCCTCGCGAGGTTGGTCTATTTTTTTTTTAATTCTATCATTATCATTGTCATTTTCATTATCGTTATCATTATCGTTTTCGTTGTCGTTATCATTATCATTATCATTATCATTACCGTTATCGTTGTCATTGTCATTGTCATTGTCGTTGCTATTGCTATTGTTTTTTATTGTTATTATTATTGTTGATATTATTATTTAATAAATAATAACTATTTTATTGGGCTCATTAAAATTATTCACTAAAACTTAACGTGATAATTATTTGCAGCACAAAACTATTTACAGTTATTTACGATTATTATTTCAGACGGAATTTTCTATTTATGTATCTAGAATAAACTAATGAATCGGCCGATTGTTTGCAGGTGCCAGTGCCGACTTCGAATTTAATTACCCGAACAAACTTGTTACCGATTACGTCAGATTTGATCTACTAGAATGTGCACCACCGCTGACCTCTTTCACTGTTTGCCTCTGGATGAGAACCGATGACCAATCAGATGACGGCACGATCTTTAGTTACGCAACTCCAGACGAAGACAACAACATCTTAGTGACCGACTACTCGAATCTGAAGATCCTTATTGGGGGAGACAAAGAGTAAATATTATCATTTCATTTATAATATAAACATAATATTATTAATATAAAATGCGACGAGGAATTAGTAAATAAGTTGGAAAGAACTACTATAAACTGCTGAATACCATGGCCTGGATTGCATGTAGTCTTTGAAACATGTACCCCACGGTAAGACCATGTTTGACCGCATTTACAAACACCGAGAAGAAAGTTGAAAATACGACGCCAGCGGAATATTTTTTGATAAACTTTGAGGTGTTTGGAAATGAGATCAAACACTCTCCTGAGTTTTTGATATATCTTCTCAATCAAAACTAAAACCAAGGAGAAGTAAATTGTTAATATTTGTTTAAGATGATCCAGATATCTTCACGGTCATAACTTTCTTTGTTTAAACGTAATGAATAATTAATGCATTTAAGGAGTAATATTCATTATGCCCCATTATATCAAAACCACTGAGCTTCTCGTGTCGCAACACTAAGGTCTTTTTGATGATGACGAATCCTATTTTATAAACACCTTAAGTCAACCACCACAAAACATATGAACAATAGTCTCCATTTGACTGTGAAAATGTGCTAAGATATTTGTCTCCGGACATTATCTGTTCTTCAAAGCTCACAGTTTTCCGAGAGCGTAGCTCGAGGAAAACTGTTAGCTTTGAGGAACAGATAACATCCATAGACAGATACCCTAGATACCCTAGTTTCAAAGTCAAATTGAGACTATAGTGTTTATTATTTTACAAGTATTTCAAGATAAGATCATCGATCGCCGTTCAGATCTAGAAAAATGTGCAAGCCGCCGTGTGAACGAAACAGCCGTTGCTTTGCAATTGCGGTCCTTTCAATTTCATCTCGTGTTTAAGTTAAAGTTAATGCTATAGAACTTTGTTTTTATTGATTTTTCTCACTCAGAACATTTTACACGGCTACCAACGATGGTGCGTGGCATCACATCTGCACAACATGGGAGAACACCGCTGGCGCGTGGAATTTTTACATTGACGGCCAGCTTTTTGAAAGTGGCGATGGTTTGTCAACAGGACATGAGATCGGCAACGATGGAATTTTTATCCTTGGCCAGGATCAAGATAATTATGGGGGTGGTTTTGAGCAGGATCAGAGCTTTAATGGCGAGATTTATAATGTAAACATGTGGAACAGAGTTCTGCCGGCTGGAGAAATTTTGCAACTGTCGACAGATTGTGCTGATGGTGTCGGCAACTATCTGACGTGGAAAGATTTCGTGGATGCAGATGTCTATGGCGACGTGTCCAAAACGTCTCCAGCCAATTGTGTGCCATGAACTGGGCATGCGCTGTTACTGCGTTATATTAAGTTTTGAACTGAATATGAAGTAAACCATTTCAATCAGGGTGTAGTTAGTAGGGATTATCTTAACAGTTACTAGAGATAGAATAATATAATCAAAGGGTGTAATTTTGCTTTTTGGGGGATCTGTTGCCGTTCAAAATATCAAACAATGAGACATAACCAAATTCTAAATATCTAGATACATTTCATGACAATATGCTAAGATCTTGTGTATTCTGGCATTAATGTCGCTGTTTATCGTAAGTCTCAGTTGAAAAATAAAATAAATTGTAATTGTTGAAACCAGTTAGAGGTGTCTGTCCATAATAACCACTTCAGTTTTAAAACAAGCAGGGATCGTGGGCAAGGCGTTATTGCCATGACAGCATTGAGGTTCCTGCATGGGTCTGAATTCGGGGAAAATTCTAACTAAAATTAGGTCGATCTGTGAAAACGCCGTGACAGGAATATCGGGGCAGTAACTGCAGGCTCCTAGTGATGGGCTCCTGATTTAGCTACATGTGGCTATTTTTAAGTACCTGTCCCACACACGCAAAATCAGAACATTATTAAGATGGAAATATATTTAGTGAAGTGTTGAAGGGAAAGCAAATTGCACTTAGTCTTTAGTGACCACAGCTACTTCGTCCTTAGAGACCCACAGCTACTTCGACAACGGTTATGACAAAATTCATAATCAATAACAGGACAGACGCATGAAAAACTAACGTTAATTTCTTAATTTTACAGTTGTCTGTTGAGTGATCTGGCCTCTGGATGGCAGCGAGGCTGGAGGGAACCTTGTTTTTATTGAGACCTCACTGCTTTTCAGGCGGTGTAGGACACGGTCCACGTGACTTCAGTCGCCCAATCATAAGCCCGTTTAGCGACAGTAATGCCGGCTAGCTCCGCTCGCGCGCTTTGAGTAGGCCACATCTTCTCGGGGTAATTTTTCTTTTTTCTGGACATTTTAGGCTACGATATTCAGATAAACGAAAAGATTGATAACGTGGCAAATCGTAAACGGAGTTATAAGTTCAGGTAAGCATTTTTCATACCATTATTTTGTAGTGTTTACCACGATGTCTTAAAACCGTTGTTCACAATTCATGTGCGATGTGGGCATACATTTAGTGGTTTCTTTGCAAATGGAGAGCAGTTTAGGGGAATATTTCTGCACAAGAACAAAGTTTATAGTTATTTTTTCATAAAAGGTTTGGGGGGCCCATGGGGCCCCTCCGTTTTAACGGTGAAAAATCGACTTGAAGTTGGGCCTTTTTCCTTGATTTGTCAGATGTTCGCAGCATTTCGCGAGAGTTGATGGTGTGATTTCTACCCACATTTCACCACGATGAGTGTATAATCTTGTGGCTCTGAATTTTTCCTTTAATATCTTAATGTTTTCTTGTTAATTTGTTTTTTTAGTGCCAATGTCATCCGTTTGTTTGGCCGATGTTCAAGATTTTTGGATCCTGCTTTGAAAGCTCATTGTATAATGCCTCGTTCTTTTGAAAACTGAATTAATTTTCCGCAATCCCGCACCTAACCATCTGCTTTGGATATTATTATATTAAACTGAGAGAAATCATCTCATTTACAGTAAATTTTCACTATTATGATCACTTTCTGTCTTGAATTGTTATCTCAAACATAAATTTACTACTCTTGGATGTTATTGTTAAGTCATCTATGCCTGATTATTTTTGATCTCCCACTTCTTTATACTTGTTTTCCTTTCAACGTTGGTACTTGTCGGAGACTACAAACAGGCTGAAAACAACAAATAATAAGTGTTTATGTATATAACACATAACTGTAAATCCACCTAGAGGCATCTTCAAGAAGAGGACAAAGGGAAACTTTGTATTGTCATACATGCAAAGATAAATTATATACCAGTATACCAGAACCAGCCAGTATGTTTGAAGCAAATGCTAAATTACCAAAGACTATGGGCTTGGTGTCAACTTTGCTATATTTCCCAAGAACTAAATTTATTCACCAACACTGTAGTTATCAAGAAAGGAAAGCTACAGCATGCTGCAGTTTACGAGATTAAATTTAGAATGGAATAGACAAAATATTTAATGACACAATGCAAGTGACTACTTAGACAGCTGCATGGTACTCCCAAGTTTTAAGAGCCACTGCTAGTGTTCTATATAGTGCATTAATTTTGCTTTTATTTTAAAATGTTGCTGCAGTTAGTTTTCTCAGTCAAGACATCCCAGTATAAATGATCTGAGATACAACTACATGTACGTAGTGACCATTTTTAATTCAGTTGGTTGGTCATTGCGAGTCAACACGAGGAAATGCTGTGAAGACTGTTTCAATGCTAAAATCATTACATGATCACTATGTTGTTGTGCTCAAGAGTTACTGTTACAGTGAATAATAAATTTTAAACTGACAGATACCTCAAATAGCCTGTATATCACTCTTTTGCATAACGAGATCCTTTAACACAAGTTACATTGAGCCTTAAATTTCTGCAGAGGTGTAATAGGAGGACATGCAATAAAACCGTGAGCCATTCATTCATTGCTTACATTCACTGTGTCTGTCATAGATGATTTGCCAGTTTAAAAACATACACATATCAACCAGATATAATTTAATTTTGTACTGTTGTGCTGTTTTTTAGTTTCTTTTTGTGTGTGCTTGTCAGCACTTTGCAATTCAGGTGATAAAACATACCTTGGCATCCACTTATTATTTTCAAGTGGATGTAAGTCAGTTTTTTCACATCTCCAATTTGCAATTTAAGTTGCAACTACTGAGAACAGTATGAGGTATATTATTTGTCGAAAAAGATTCACTTCCTGTAACTCAGCTAGGAGAAGAGAAATTTCTAACTCTCTTGAATCAATCGATTGATCGATCAATCAATCAATATATCTATCATGGTCAGTATGCTTAGCTAAACAATCTAGTTCAGTTTAATTTGAACATTGATATTTAATTGCAGGTGGCAATTTCTGAGGCAAACTCATAAGTAGGCCTCTCTCTTAAACATATCCAAGAAAGCTGGTTAAGGCCAAAGTCACATTGTTTACAAAACAGCTGGACACATGCAATTCATTAATCTTGAATTTGTAAGTTGAACAAGAAATATTTGCTGAAAGTGTTATCTGCGGTGTCCAGGGGACCCATACAATTATTTTTTGCCACTTCCATTGATTGCCCTCTGCAACTTAGGGGTTGTTGCTGAAAATAATGACAAACTTCCACAATTATCAATCTGCCATTATATTTTTTTATTCCATCTATTGCAATTTATCTTTTGTTATTTTGAAAGAACCATCAGGCTATTGATAATTCCTTTTGATTAATAAGAAAATACACCCGGCGAAACTCGGTTGATCAAGCTTTACACAAGTTTTCAAGGACAAAACATTGCCTTGGTTTTCGAATTATTCAACCCTTTTCTTCTTCGAACGAAAAAACTATTTGTCAACAACCATTTTGTTGGCCAGCGCTAGCGATATACCGATGTACTTCATACACAAATCGAGGCATCTAAGGAAGAAAGTGCCGAAGTTACTCTTTATTTCGTGAGATAAGATCGAATTCAAAGATGTCAGAAACGGAAATAATTTTCAATTTCAATCGTAAAGAGACTAAAGATTCGACGTACCACGAAGCTGTGATTACTAACATCAGTTGTTTAGCATTGAAATTGGCGCCTTTGGGAATCGAGTAGAAGATACATCTACAGCTGTCAGTCGGCCTGCGAAATATTTAGTAAGGATGTATCATTCGAGAATTCTTGCCATCGAAAGCGAGCGAACCTCCAATAAGTCATATTTCCACATCACCTTCAGCACGCGGAGATGTTTGCCGTTCGGCAATCAGATGAAAATGAGCTCGAGCGAAAATTTCTCCCGGCACGCTTTGCGAGTCGTGTCCAACACCGCCTGACTGCTTTTGTTGGTATTTAAATGAAAGAGCAGAGAGGTTTGTATCAAAGCAAGGTCACCTCCAGCCTCGCTTGCATTCAAAGGTCAGGTAACTGAGTACACAACCTAAAATGGCCTAGTAGAGATTTTAAAATATGGCGGTTTGAAAGCATGAAGTGTTTCTATTCGCAGCAATGTTAAATATGATTATCGAATGGTCCCATCCTTTTTTAAAGTGCTCGCAAAATTTGGCCTTCGCTCGAATTGCTCACAAAAATTAGATGATTGCTCACTTGCTCGTGCTCGCAAAATTCTTGCAACTGCTCGCATGCTCGGATTTTCGTTGAAATTCCCTGCCGTGTAGCGTAAGCATAATTTGCATCTTGGAAACAAAAACAGACACTGGAAACAATGTTTCCCGTATGGGAAACTGGGAAACACTGGGGAAACATGCGCGCTCCATGACTCTTTCGGGAAAAATGCTTCCTCGTTTTAAATTGTTGACGTTTATTAAAATTGGCCGGCCAGAGTTCAGTCCCAGGTAGCAGGGTAACCCTACCTGAAACATATCGCTTGTAATGGCGCGCCATTTTTAACCCTCTTGAAAGGGAACCTACTTGCTTGTAAATAGGGCCTCAGAAAACTTCAGATCCCGTTTAGTGTCCACCCACTGACTCTCGTAAAGCTGAGTGAAGTAATTTTGCATCAAACGGCATATTAAACAAGCCCAGGCATAATTAGGTTTAAGCTGCTGGGAATGGTTGAACTGTGCGATAAGGTCTTATCATGTTGCCTAGCTTTCCGTCTGTTGTCCTGTTTTGAACGTGTCAGCCAGACTACTCGTCGCAAAACAACGTTTTAATAAAAGAGAGATTCCAGCTGGCGAAAAATTTACGAAGTGCTCGCTGCTCACCATTTGTAATTTCTAAAGTGCTCGCTGCTTGCATGAGAAAATTGATCACTGCTCGTACTCGCAAAAATAAACGCACTGCTCGCATGCTCGCAAATTCTCCCAAAGACCATTCGATACCCCTTTAAATGGCCCCTGGTAGGCTGATTGGCGCTCTATTCGCTACGTTCTACCACAAAGTTCTACCACGTTCTCATTACAAGCGTAATTCGCGATTGTCTAGAACTGTTCAGTACGTCAATAGCTCTAGAAATGTGCTCAAGCCAAAAATTGCGGCGTTTAGTTCCAAATGGAAATACAGAAAATTAGCATCGTCGTCCACGTTCCGTACGCGACACTAAACTTGGTCATTTCACGTTGTTGATTTGCAAAGGACGACAAAGAAATGTGCAAAGATTTATAACGCACGTGCACAGCTATTGTTTTGCTCATTAAGCCCCTTGTTTGGTCACGTTCTCGATACCGTCTCCGTCGTGGTTTGCTTAAGCTCCCTATTTATTTGACAAAACCATTAAAAGCACTTGTCACAAGTCAGCGATTTTATCAAAACCTGTATGCAGCACATATACACAATGGTCTCCTGGTTTTACCCGTTCTTTGACGTTTAAAATGGACGAAAATGGAATAAAGCTCGATACCGACTTAAGTTGAAAATTAAATATTGAAAAAATATATATATATATTACAAAAAGCATCAAAGTGATACCCAGGTGATACTTGAGTCATAAAAACATATTGAACAGTTGGCCGAACGGCTAAAAATGATAAATTTAATTAGCCCAATATTTCGGTTAGACAGGTCTACCTTTTCTCAGGGGCTACACTTAGCTACAGTGTAGCTCCTGAGGAAGGTTAGTCCTGTCTAATCGAAATATTGGGCATGTCAAATTTATCATTTTTAGCCGTCCTTTCAACCTTTCAATTGGTTTTTATTGATCCTGATCTCAACCAAAACCCGGCTTCACTCCGCTGCTGTTTGTACAAGTGATTCTTGCATTACAGTTCACACGATACTTAAGTTAGTCTGCCTTCACACAGTGCCAGCGAGGAGGTAGATCCTGATTTTCTTTTCCATTTGCCAATTTAATACTAATAGCGATACTCACGGTTACGTCACCTATTGTCATTAATGTACCAACCAGAGGTTTATTGGCTGTCGAAACAAAGGATTCTTTTATTCTGTGGTTGGTAAAATTTAAATATCAAAAGACTTGTTTGTAAACAGTGAGTATCGCTATAAGTTGTTAGATCCCAGTCCTGCCCTACTTTCTGAATGGGTAATTTAGCATTTTCTGTAGCCTGCGTAGCTGGCGGGATTTCATGCGCGAGTGCTTTTGTTTTGGTAGCGAAGCCATGAACGCGAGTGGCGAAGCCGTGAGAGGATTGATGAAGAGTCGGGTTGAGAGCTTTGGCCGCGAGGGAATATGGCGGCTCGCGCCGCCGCCGCTTGCCCGCTCAAGCGTCCCGCCAGCTACGCAGGCTACATTTTCTGTTACTCACAGCCGTATTAATGGCATTCTTAGTACAACATTAGGAGCCTTAAGCAATGGCGACGGTGACGCCAATGACAACACCTAGTATATCATGTAAAAAAGAGATTTATATTTTACCTTTGAATTTCCTAGTTGTAGGGCTGTTCAGTCTGCTGATCGGTCTAAAAATTTTGTTCAACTATTTATGCGACACCAGCGATCAACTCCAAGTAAAACAGGAAAAAGTAACCGTCGTGGCTCACTTTCTGCGAATACGCAGAATTTGATCATTTCACGTTGTTGTTTTGCAGAGGACGACCAAGAAATATACAACGACAGTTCTGGTCATTAATGTTTTAGTTTGCCGGGGAACGTTCTCGTCGTTGTTGTCGTGGTGGTTTGCTTGAGCTGCCTATCGTTTGCAATCTAAACCTGACATTTATTTTCATCATAATTTGGATACAAATTGTGGTAGGCAGTGTCCCGCACGAGGTTTGCTCAAATTTCTGTCTTTCAAACCGCCGCCGTGAATTTAACACTCACAACAACGTTAACGTCTGTGATCAAAGCAGCAGCCATTAAGAATAATTGGACTTACCTTTACACTGTTTTCTTGTTATTTCGTTACACTGTATGGTTGTCCACAATCAAGATCGAATCAGCAGCAAGAACTCAAACGAAACCAATAAAAACTGAATTTCTTTGCAGTACGCGAAAGGATGCATGTATACTGGCAAATAACAGAGCGCTTTCACTCACGTGCCAACAGCCAGGCAAATTTGTTGGAACAAATGAAATCGTTTACATAAGAAAAGAGATTTACTCCTACAGGATAACAGGTCGGCTAGCGTGTTTATACCCTTGTCGCCAACCAATAGGCCACTTTCGACGTATCAACTAATGATCCTAACATGGTCAGTGTCGGGTCAAAATTGTAAATTTTTGAATTCCCAAGAGACTTGGGTCACAAAGAAAACAACCCCAAATTTGGATTTTTTTCTTCTAATGCGCGACGCCGTGCTGGATTATTCATATATGGAACGTGGCCTATTCAGACCTTGCACGGGAGTATGTATGAACAGAACAATTGTAA
>CM042756.1:24245553-24257309 GCA_022496165.2 Catalaphyllia jardinei
TCTTTGACAGATACTGAATAAAAAAACGCGATCGTCAATGCGAGGAAATACAATACTAATATGGGGTTCATAAAGAATAGAATAAAAGAACATTCCTTATAAAAATATTTTTTTATATAAAATAATATTTTTTTTATGACCTAACTTGCTCGTGCCGCAACGAATGAGCTCTGCTCGCTGGCTAACGGCATGCTCATTTATTCCTTGTTCATCAGTGTTTATGTGCATGCCCGCCCCGGGAGATCTGGTTCACTCGCCAATTCATCCTACTGATGAACAGTTACAACCCGTCGATACAACCCGTAGATACAACCCGTAGATACAACCCGTAGGTACAACCCGTAGATACCTTTTTGGCAACTACTACAATTTGCAGTCTGTTCACTTTGAATTGATGCGTTCAATATTACATTCACTTATTTGAAAGCAATCGAGAAGCAAAGATACCTGTTTTAGCCTTTCCCTGCTGAAATTCATCCAGTAGAGCTGGGAAAAGAATGCCATAGCTATAGGTAAACCCACAAATGGCGACATTTGAAACAACGCCTGCAAAACACACTAGCCAGGACCAACAACTGTCCTGTTGCGGTGAGGTTCTTTCTGTGCATCTCACTACTTGTGTCGTTTTCTTGCCACTCTCACTAGTCTCGGCCTGCTTGACCATGGCAGTCAACTTCAACCAGCTGTAAACCAACAGAAAGGCGAAACGTTACCAAATCATCTCAAGACTTCAGTGGAAGAAGATATTAGAGAACAATTCGACCTCCTAGAGGAACGAGCCTCTAATATACAAACAGGTACAACGTACTCCGCGCAATGCGAACAGGATTGAGTTAATTCATAGCTGACCCAGAGGAAAACAGCTAAGTGATTTTGCTTGCCAAAAGAAATAATTTATAGTCCCGTACAATATATATCCTCATTTGGTCGTTAATAATTGATGGCTCATCGCGACTTTATGTACACGTGAGCCTTAATTCAAAATTTATATCGTAAGCGCGCGCAACTTGGGACATCAAAGACTGCAAAGAAGGCGTACAGAACGAGCTGTTTAAATTGAAAGACTTAAAGGTCGCAGGTTATCTGCATGGTGTGCGGGCGTTACCTGCAAAATTGAATAATAGCCAAGGGAGGAGGTAAAGAAAAATAGGGAGAAATGGGGAAGCCGGTGAGGCGAGCGTCCAAAATCGACGTAAAACCAACAGGTACAAGAGGCCGTCAATTGCACTTATCACTATGCATAAATTTTCAACATAAAATTATGCATGTCAACAAAGTACATCGTTTTTTTTTGTGCAGTGCAGCGGCCCAGCAAATGTTCCCAGGGCAACCAAGTTGAACCAATTTTTACTTTCTTACTTGATAAGCCTGTTTCCCCTTCCACCGTTTGCCAAAAAGGATGCCTTATCGCGGATACGTAGGCTCGAATGCCAGCGCGAAGCCTCGTGCCTCGCTAGTTCGCCAACTTTTACTTTTTATGTTCTCCTTTGTCACAGTGCGTTATTGATTTATTCATAAACATCGTATTCTTTTGTGTGTACCTGTCATAAGTGCTGTTTGCACTCCTGGGTTACTAAGATATTATGAAACTTACGCGTTTGTTTCGAGGGAAGGAGAGATGCCGGAAAAAAAAAACATTTTGCAGTAGAACAATACAACTAGCAAACTAGCCAGAGTCGAGTATATAATAAACAACACTATGGTTCGTTAGAGAAGCATCATGTGTGACTCTCCGGGTCACACACGAAAACGTGACTAGACGGAACTTGAATATGATACTCGTTTCGTTACATATCACGCGATATAAGAAACATCAAGTTAATATAGAGCCTTTTGTACAAGTACAATGCTAGCTGCTGAGACAATTTACACCTACTACGTTAAAGAGAAAATCTGTTCTGGAAAATTTTCGTTTGTTCCAGGTGAAAACCACAATTAGCATAAACAAAAAACAGCTGTCTTTTCAACAGGATTACATGTCACCATTTGACCCTTTTGGCTCCGAGTCAAGCAATAACATAAACGTATTGACAAGGGACTGGATGTTTCTATCTTGGTTCGTCGCTTTGGTGTCATGCGTCAGAGTTACAATCTTGAAAATCATCTGGTTCTCGCCGTCAACCACTGTCGTTCTTTTGATAACTAAAGCCAATACCAAAGAACTCGTTCAAGCTATTTTGTTCACAATATCCATAACGGAGTTAATTAAATCCCTCAGTAGTCAGTACGTGGGCGAAATTAAAATAAAAGAACAGCAAGGAAAACAAAAAGAAAAAAAACTAAAAGCAGAAACCAAGTTTGTCTGTCGACGCCCACAGACGTTTTTGTTTTTATTTTTTTTTCCGACCTCAGGTGGAGAGAGTGACCGAGGAATATCCTGATGTATATTGTTTATATTCAGTTCTTAATGATTGAGTCAAGACGTTCAGAAAAAAAAAATAATAATAATAAAATTCTCTTTGATTCCAGAGCGAGTTTTTACGCTCAGCTCAGATGCGAGTCTCGCGATGTGGCGAAAAAGAGTCGCGAGGCGACGATTGGACCCCCGTGACGGCTTTTTCACCGGCAACAGAAAGAAAAACAAGGGGTATGTAAATTTTTGATGGCATGAAATATAAATAATCCAGACCAAACAAAAAATCTGCCAAAATCTGACTACCAGCGCATCAAAAGAGTCCTGCTTTCCTTGTATAGCCTGAAGAGTGCCAATAAAAAACCGCGGATGAGTCTTTCCTGACTTTTATGATGATTATTTCGGAAAGTCTAGTCGCAAGCGCGAACTCTATTTTCGTGATAAAAGACCTTTGTTCGGTGCACGCGCGGCCCAGGCGGGCTTCACCCTCATGTTTCAAGTTGCATGAAGGATCAGATTGAAAATAAAGGCATCATGCAAGCTTGGGAAAATTTACGGTTAACTACAAAAAAAAAAAGAGAAACAGAAACGTTTGGCATTTATAATAAACATAGAATACTCTCAGGAGGTTTCCATACGTCTTTCCTTCGAAATTCTGTTTATTATGTAATATTGACGGGCGAAGCCTTTCCAGCCTTTCAATTCTTTCTTCAAAAGGAATATTTTTGAAGACTCGACCCCAAGGTCGACGATTATCATAATATAATCAAGCCTAGGCAATTCGTCAACTGGACAAAAAAATACTTTTGAATCGCTTGGTATTTCCCAAACATAGAATGCAATCAGTTTGGGTCTCGATGAGTTGTTCGCCGGCTAAATCGTTCCCGGATACCGGGCGGGAATACACTTTGGACGGTTACTGTGATTAAGAAAATATATAAACAATAATAAAGGGACGCTTACCTCTTAATTATTTTTGGCGGTCACTAAATCTGAGCTTGCAGGCGAATGGTAGATGGAACGCGAAACTGTGCTCTTCTAGAGGTTCCGGTTTCAGGAGTATTAAATTGTTGTTCTCTCACTAGCGTGCCACGCGCGGTGTTTGCGGACAAAGGAAACTGGTTTAACAAGAAAAACGATTTTCAAACCGGATTGAAGAGGAGATGCTAAACATACAAAATCTCGCTCAGTCTGGCAAGTGTTAAATATCTTTTTTTCTTTAATTGTGATTCTTATGTGCCATATGGGTGAAATGAAGGTTAGCTTTTCACGCGATCTTTTTCAAGGTGATCGCTTGTTTTGAACAGGTCGCTAAAACAAAGAACTTCTAACCGGAATTTCAAGAAACCCCTCTGTCCACTCCCTCATCAGAAAGGTCAACAAGGACGCTCAAGCTGCAATAAAGAATGCAGCCTTCAGATAAATTGTAGCATGGTTAGTAGAAGGGGGAATGGTTATGAAGCCTGGCAAACATCAAAGGAGCAAACAAAGATGCCCGCAAAGATCGGAATCTTTTGTTTTGCGCTCATACATTATGCAAGAATTACCTACACAACACTCCCTTTTTCTATAAGAGTCGCGCAGGGGTATTCTCGTGTTGCGTGATTAGCTGATTCTATTTTCCAGAAGATAATCTTTGTGTCTCGTGACCTGAAGGTTTTGCGTGACTCGTGAAGAACCTGAATAATTATCAACTGATATGTATGTGAATTGCAATGCTTGGTCATTCTCGATTTTGCTTTCTTCAAACACTGTTTCTAGTGCAAGAACAGATTATTAAAAATAATTTCTTACTTGCTTATTTTCGTGATTCGGGAAACGAAATTTTTTACCGTGATCCGTGATCTTCTATGTCTATTTTGTTTTGCCCCCCTTAGTGATCACATCACGCGAAATCTCGAGCTCACAATCTAATTAGCTCTAATTACTTAATCTTAGTCGCTGTATGATATACCGACCTTTGTCATCGGTTGTCGACCGGCCCATCTTGAGGAGCAGCTCTTATGGGAATCCGAAGGCAAATAACTTTTTGCAAAATGGAATTTTTCACAATTTAAATCGCAATGTTAAAATACAAGGTAAAAGATTGTATTCAACAGTTTGAAGGAGATGTAGGTTTGCTAGAAGACGCTCCATACATTTGTCTTCAGTTAAATTTCGCTGGGTAGGCACGGTTCGAAGGGAAAAATTTTAGAAAACTTATTGAAAATGAGAAAAATTCACTGAGCGTCTATTTCAAAGACCCTCGTGTTCATCCTTGTTCTCACAATCTGAGACACTGGATCAAGCTGAAGGCCTGAGGTGATTGATATTTCACAGGTGATTTCAGGCCATGTACAATGTACGACTGCTATACTAGTTGTGGTTTGTTAGAAACAAACAAAACAGGACATCTTCTATTTCATATATTCATTTGATCCACATCCAGGCAAAACCAACCGCGACAGAACATCAGTGTCGGGTTAACATCGCTTGATTGATTGATCTTTATTTGCCTCAGTAACTTCATCAATTTACAGCAATGTATATCGGAGCAGGAGCTCTTAAACCTTCAAGCACGCAACCATAAAAAGCAAACATAAGCAAACTTGAAGCTTAAAACCGAACTGTCGGCTTATATATTCATGTTTAGCTTCTTTTCATTTTTTTTTTGTTTTCGGGTGGGGAGTGGGGATGCAGATAAAATATGGTTTGACTTGTTTTTCTACGTCGTCCTTCACTCTTCCGCAAAGGACCGCAAACTCGCTTCAGCGGTTATAGTTTTATTTCTCAATTTCAAGTTATTTTAGAAGTATTGCACTTGCGCTTCGAAACAGCCAGCTAGCTGGCCCAAAAAGTTTTTTAAGAACTATTAACATCTGACACTTCTTTGTCCATACACTTTGAGTTCCAGTTAAGGACGTTGAAAACTTGAATGACACACGATTTTTAACCGCAATTCAATATTCTTCCTATTCGGCTGCAACACGATCAAGTGGTAAAAGATGGCCATTACGGCCATTTCTTGTTTTTCGCCATTTCAAAGCCGCCCGGAAGTCTCTTTTACCAAAGACGTACAGACATGGGTTAAGAAAGGATGTCAAAAATCGAAGCCATATGCAGATGTAAATAACAAGAGCAGGTAGGTGTTCCAATCGATTAAGTCGCAGGATGAAATAAGGCAGCCAGCACACGGTATAAACCAGCAACATCACCGCAAAAATTATGACAACTTTCTTCTCTGTGTATTTTATCTCTTTTGCTTCCTTCCAACCCGGTGTACTTTGCTTTTGAACTAGATCGATCTGTCTTGACACTTCGGCGAAGATCTTCGCGTAGACGAAAACCATGCATAAAAGTGGGGCGAGGAAAAAACAAAGAAGACACGTGATGTCGTAAATGTTTTCACTCCTAATGACGTCAGGAGGGGGGACTTGATACACATCGTGGTGAACTGGATCCATCCAGCTTAGTTGAACTAAAGCAGTTGCCGCTGACAAGATCCAGATAAACAGGATTACGAAAACGCATCTTGGGAGAGTGACTATTGATGGGTAGCGCAATGAATGCATTATGGCCAGGTACCTAGGGATGTAAAGAAATAGTTCGTTCCGTTAGACATATCACAAACCCTGACGCAATCTAAAGATCTTATGATGTCCGCGACAAAGCATAGACCTCTACCCCCGGGAAGGGGTTTGCCGTGAAAAATAGAACAGGGGTGCTCTTAGTATCCAAAAGTTGTCGAAAACACGGTTTTATAGGGCATTTAGCCTCCTAATATAAGGTCCACAGCGGGACCTCAGTGTAGTACCTTTTATGGTGTTCAGAGCCAAAAAAGCATATGAAAAACAGAAAAACAGAACATCTCAAGGCCTTCGCTGAAAGTAACCATTCATCAGCCATTGCTGATCATTGGAAACCCACTAGTCTCGACATTAAATGGGATCGCCTTGATATTTTAGCGTCCTGGAAAACTGACTTTCGCTGCAAAATTAAAGAGACTTTGTTCATTCAAGAGCTAAAGCCACCCCTTAATGTCAATATTAGTAGTGAGAAGTTGTTTCTTTTTTAGCTATTACTCCTCATTATGTCTAGACACGTACTGCTGCAGATCATTTTTCTCAGTCTAGGTTCCAGACCTCTATTTTTTACGATACATATATAGTTTTCAAAAATTGTAAGGGTCACTTTTGAAAATGTATTTTGAGTAGCATACGAAACATTAAGTTCTATATAAAAATGCGTTGGAATACAATGTTTATCGCCGCTGTTTGTTTATTTTCTTAATCAAGCTACGATGGCTTAAGAACAAGAGTTTATACGATATGACAGGAGATAATGTGTTGTTTTAAAATTGCGGGTATCTTTTAGGGGCGAAAGACTAGATTTCAAGCCACGCCCACAGAACAGGATCTTGGTACCGCTTAGGAACTCTTTTCAAATTTTGCGCAGAGCAGTCCCCTCGTACCTTTTATGTATCCCCCCCCCCCCCCTGTGATAACTCTACAAATGGTATGAGGGTGTAGGCGATGCTAGATAATTAGAGAAACAACGTTACACATCTGGTTGCTTTCCTACATTCAAATCGTGGATCACGCGTCCAGAGCGTACGTAACTGATATCAAACATGGAAGACCGTGTTTGAACACATTTCCAAACACCGAGAAGCGAGCTGAAAATACGACGCGTAGCGGAGTGTTTTTGATGAACTTCAAGATGTTTAGTAATGTGATCAAACCTGTCTTGAGTGTTTGATACATCTTCTCAATCGAAACTAAAACTGAGGAGAAAACAAAAAAAAAATCTTAATTTAAAAAAAAAATCTAGAAAATCTCTGCTAATTTAGTTCAGATACCCAAACACCGTCGTTCATGTTTATGACTTCCTTATCAAGAGTACAACGTGTTTTGGTTTGTCTACTCGCCTTGTTCTGGATCTCCCTCTTATCCGGAGTCACGTTTCGTGCTCTATAAACTTTGCATTCTATAAGTTATAGCAAGAACTTTACAGTTCGCTTCTGAAAGTGGCATGAATGTGTTTGGGCTAGTGTTCTGTAAAGCTGTTTAATCCTCGAAGGTCAGTCGCATCATGTGGCCCACACACAGCTGCCGAGATGGTATCTAAGTGCGTGTGCATCTGTGTATTTGTTTATCAAGTACTTGATTGGTAATAGAAGCAGACGTAGAAGTAGAATTAGAGCCAGTGTAATTTAGACGAGGATTGTGCAAGACAGTAGTCCGAGAAGTAAACGACAAAAGATCAAAGTCTCAGTATACCTCCTCGTATAAACAGAAGGTATTCAATAGAATTAGAATGAGTCGGAGAATTCAAGTTGTTTTGCAAAGTCATTAATGATTCATCAAGTTAAAGAAAGAAAATCACAACCTTAAACTCGATACTCCGGTTTTTACTGTTTCGATTTAGAAGATATAAACACCCGAGACAGTGTTTCATCGGCTGTCTATGCACTTAATACCTCGAATTTCAGAAAAAATTATCCGCTTTCCGTCGTCAGTGTTCAATTGCCTTCTTGGTATTTGGATATCCCGATGAAAGACTATCTCTCGTGTTTGACATATTTCTTCTTAACTGACTAAGAGGTGTTGCTGGTAAGGAAATACGGAAACTTATTCCAATACAGATTATTTACCTGTCCACGCTCACAGCCGCAAGATGACAAACAACAGAAACAGACGTAAAGCGCAACATCTGATCATCAGCTATACAAAGCGCTGATTGGCGCAAAATGTTGCACGTCATAGACAGTGGTATACTAATCAATCCCGTGAGAAGGTCGGATGTGGCCAGGCTGCATAACAATAAGTTTGTAGTCGTCCTAAGACACCTGTTTCTTGCAAACAACACTAAGACAAGTCCATTGGCCATCAAAATGAATACCCCAATTGTTGTTGGTGGAATATCCTCCGTGACGCTGAAGCTGAAGGTGAAAGATTCGTTGTTCATCTGAGAGCCGTCAGAATATGAAGTGTTGACTGCTTTCGACGTGGAATTCCTGCCTGACATTGCTGTTTAGCTAAGATGCAGGTAATATCTCCTGAGGGTAAAAAAAAAAAAGAAATGAAGTTAGTCAACAGCTAGTTTTTCTAAATTATTTAAAAAATATAATATAATTCTAAATGATTTAGAAAAAAACATAATATGAATAATTCAAATAGTTATTTAATTATTTTTCTTAATTATGTACCCTGTTATAGGAAATTAACGCCAGTTTGAAAAATCCGCATTAATTTAAGCCGCGTTAATTTATGTTTATGTTAATTTCCGTGCTGTCAACTATTTTTCCCCAAATCTGTAGCACACTCCAAGCACCCTTGACTTAGTAAATTTCATTCGCGCATTTGACATTTAACATTAGTGTTTCACATTCCGTAAATCGTTTACAATTCAACTGAATTTTCTTCGTGTTCGTCGTCAGCTTTACAGTGTTAAAATAAATTTGTTCAGTTCCAGTTTTCTTTTTTTGGTGTAGCAGACGTGTTAATTTCCCTCATTTTGAAATTTCATCACCTCTCTCGCGTTAATTTCCTCACTTGATTTTCTTTATTGGGAAGCAAATTTACCTTCAATTGGCGTTCATTTAAGTCGCGCTAATTTTACATACGAGCGTTAATTTCCCATAATAAGGTATTTTCTTTGAAATCACCTTGAAAAAAAATTCAGTACAGGGCCAGGTTAGTCAAAGGTTGATTAAGCTGGCTCAGCATAGGCGTGTATTTTGATTTCAAGTGCACCTAAACCCAAAATATTTTTGCCGTTTAAATAAATCATTGCACCTGTTCGAAACGCTCTTCGCCTTTTTGAACTTAATCTCGACTTTCTTATAGGCTATAAAAGTTATGAAGTCTAGCCATCATCTGTTCCACGACCGAGCCAGAAAGGGGCATGGGTCTAGTCCTGGTTTTACGTCATAAACTTTTTTGCATGCATGTTAACAAAGGCTTACTGCGATGCAAATCGGTTTGTGACGTAAACCCTTGGAATAAAGGTAATGAAAAATACTACAGGAAAACGGCAAGTATAAACAGAAGAAATGTTTACTAGTAATTTATTTTCAGTTCATGTTTACGTTGGACACACATTTCTGATTCCG
This sequence comes from Catalaphyllia jardinei, assembly GCA_022496165.2. Lineage (NCBI taxonomy): Eukaryota > Metazoa > Cnidaria > Anthozoa > Scleractinia > Caryophylliidae > Catalaphyllia > Catalaphyllia jardinei. The sequence continues at coordinate 24,255,000 of CM042756.1, forward strand.
TATAACTTAACTTCTGAATCCGTACCCTTTTATGCAACTAAGGCCTGCAGAAAAAGATACCCCTTTCGGGCGGAGCATATCCCTATGCAGGACATTATAGGGAGTGCCCCGGAACACTAACCCTTACTTCTCATTCTTCAGGCATGCACTGAAAATATATATATACAAAAGTAGTGTTCAAAGTTCGAGTGTCGAGACTGCAAAAAAGGTGCTCTGAATTTATTATGCCCCCCGAATTAAAAAAGGAGAGTTTTTCTAACTCTTAACTGCAGGGGATACTCCCCGAATTTTAGCACTCAGTTTTATTTGCAGCTACAAGCCAGTTGCCCTAATTTCATAAAGAGGTTCATAACTCAGGAAGCAAGTGAAAGAAGTTCTCATCTAATCTTTCACAGATATAAACTCTTGATGAATTCTGTTTTCAAAGACGAGCTTTTCAAAACCCAAGATAGTTCAGCAAACGTTGTGATTTGTTGAAAGCTAGTCACCGGAACTATGGAAACCAAAAAGGTGTTTCCAACTTTTATTTCTACAATAATAGAATATTCGGTTCTCTTGTCGTTGTTTCCATAAAAACACTTGGAAATGGTTGGACGCTATAACAGCTGGGGAAACATGTACACTCGCTTAGCTACATCGCCTAGTTGATCTGTTTATTGCATATCATTTATCGTCTCCTAAAACATCTAAAAAATAACGGCGCATTTCAAGCAGTCTTGAACAAGTCATCGTTAAATCTTGCTCGCACGTGAAAAGGAAAGGAAGTAAATATCAAAATATTAAACGAAAAAATGACAAGCTTATTATCAAAGTTTACGGAAAGCATTTGATAAAGCCCACGGTCGGGTTGTTCAAAGGGGTTAGAGAGAATTTTGATTTCGGTTTCTGTCTATATTATTTGCCCTACAGTTTTAAGCTGTAGTAATATCAAACTACACAAACCATTAGAGGTAAAAGCTTTTTAAACAAGAAAAAATAATACTGCAGTTAACGTTTAATCCTGGGCTAACCATGACAGGTTTTCCAACAAGCCGGCCCAGAAGATCCATAAAGCAATCGCAGGCTGGTCACATAATAGTGACTTGTGCAACAGCTAAAAACTGTTTTGGCGAAGTCCCAGATCGACAATGAATAACCAAAGTTGCCTTTAAAAAAGGAAATATATATATATATATATTTTTTTTTTTGGAGAAGTTTGGGTGCATGACAAAATTTGCATTCTAAATTATTACAAATCTAATTTATTCAATAAATCCTTCAGAAGAAATCTGCCAAATCCGCTGTCATTATATGATACTCAAATTCAGACCTTCCCTGTACAAAATGATACTTGTGGAGTTAGACTGTTCACAGCCGTCTATTTTGTCGTACCGTAGCTTTATTCGATGATTGTACGTGCAGAGGGAATTGCGAGAGAGCTGGATGCCAGCGCAAAACGAAGTAAATAGAGAAGCTGTGAACAGTCTATATTATGGATTATGTCCATAGACTTAAGTTTCTGACTTCTGTATATATCGGTAGGGATTTCAAATACAGGTTTATATTAATATATTAACGTAACGGAAGCGATTTTTGAAACCGCAAAATGTCATATATTTGTTGACAATTTCATTTTGCATCACCAAATTGTTTGGTCCTCACAATGGACAGGGACATTAGCGCCCGGGGGGGGAAAGAAAAAAAAATTGTCCACTGAGAATGTAATAAAAAGGCCCAAACAGCTGCATTTATCTTCGAGATTTATTAGCATACAGACAACGTCCCTGGCACTTTTGAACAGAGTTGTTGTTTAGTGCGCACACACAATTAGAATTGGAAAAATATCTTTTTCTTTAGATAACTGAAAATTTTGTCTATTTATTAATATATTCTGTACGGTATAAAACCAACTCTTGGAAAAACGTTTTGCACAAATATATTAAAAACAAACATTTATTTGATGGACTGCCACATACAAATGTGTTCCTTTAAATTTGAACAAAAATACCCCGCTATGTTGGTCTATATTGCACGTACAAAATAGACTGCTAAGTTTTGTTGTTATGAACCATTTTAACTGGTAAGTCCGCGGCGAAAAACTCAGAAAAAGAACTTTCGGATTCCCCAATGACCTTCCAGACTGACCGGTTGTACGCTCTAACCACTGAGAGCACTTCTCCGTTATTTCCATCCATCTTATCCAAGACACCAATCCATTAATCATTTTAACTGGTGTCGCATAAATAATACAGCAGAGCAGTTGTGGTTCCCCTAATATTGTAAAACTGGACTTAATCTGTACTAGCAAAAGCCTCAGTCCTTTTATTCGTT
>CM042756.1:24266680-24269180 GCA_022496165.2 Catalaphyllia jardinei
TAACGGAGCCTTTGGTGTCAGGCTTAAAAACATCACTGATACTTTAATACCATGCTTGAACGATAAAATAATCAGTCAAACAAGAGCTCTTAAAAATTCCGTCCAGAAAAGAGATATCAACTAATGATGACATACAGTGTGCTGAAAGAATAGCCTGAGTAGTGATTTGGAATAAATGAATTATGCTAATGATCACCCGAGTTGCATTAATACAATTTTTATTCGTCTAACTTGGATATATACGCAAATGTATCAGACTAGACGTTCTACGAGAAAACTTAGAACCAAAACCATTGGCAGGAGTGAAACAAAAGATACAAAATTTGCTCTTCTCTAATATTGAAATCGAACAATTGGTCTAGAAGTTCTTTTATTCTCTTAATTCATTATCGGCTTTGGACTTCAGTCTTACCATTAACTTTAAGTCTACTTAAGCGAAACTCCTGCCCAAACTTAAGAAAAAGCTTAAGGTTACTGCCCACCTTCGAGGGTGTCCTTCGGGAAAAAATTCGTATGCACGCTGGTTTCAATAAAATCCTAACAAACTCTATATGAGAAGAAAGCTTAATAAATAAGTTTACTATAAAAGTAGAGTTTAAGCGATTTTTCCTTTTAGTAAGTGCATGTGAGGAGCCGGTAAGAGTTGAAACGACCGAGGTTCGTCCTAGTGAATTTATCGGTATCGGATGACGCAGCACGAGCAAATTGAATGCACACAGCTATTCACAAAGCATCGATCAGCAAAACTGTGTCAGGCTTTTTCGATATTCTGATTGGTTGTCAAGATATCCGCATCTAAAGTTGGAGTAGCCAAAAATAAGCGAGATATGTTGCTTAAATGGACGCCACAGGAAGAATATTTTAAATACCAGAATTTCGCGACACACTTTTGTTGATTGATGCCTCGTGAGTAACACTGTGTAGTCATTTTGCTCGTGCTGCGGTATCTGATACCCGATAAATTCAATAGAAGGAACCTCGGTTGTTTCAAAGTCTTTCACGTCTTTCCGGCTCCTGACACTTAATAAAAAGAAAAATCGATCAAAATATATTTTTGTCGTGAAGTCCATTTATTAAGCTTTCATCTGATGTCTAGTTTGTCAGGGTTTTACTGAAACTAGCGCGCGTACATTTTTTTGTCCGAAGACCATGAAAGACTCCCGCGAAGGTGGGAAGTAACCTTAAGTTAAAAGTTTGTCTTCAAATCAATACGGAAAAGTTGCTGGCCGGTTCTAGATATCCGTCTAAAAGACCTTGCCGTTGCAAAATCAAACATGTACAAGTCTCCAAATCAAATCATGTGGCTGATTCATGGCTTTAAAATGCATATTTTTGAAGGAAGAACAAAATAAACAAAATAATGGCTTTCCTAATTCTCGTCACCCACCCGTTGCTGCCACTGAGTTGTAAATCGTCAGTATCGTAAGGAGAATAAGATGTTAATCGTTTATAGAAATTAGTCATATAAATCGAACAATGCCGAACGAGTCTTAGACCTCGAATATTTCGAATGTACGATAAATTTGTCGCAAAACGCAAGAATCAATTTTGTTTTCATCTAAGAGTTGAACAAGGAAGGGCATCGTACGACATTGACAACTCGAAATACTTGTTTTCGGCGACTACGATCATGTTCCCGTTTCAAACTTCATGAAAAAGTAATATTACTAAAAAGAGATTATTCTCAGTTTGACTGACTTAAACTTGATATACAGCTAAAGTCGACAGACTAGTTAATCTTCTTTATAACGGCGAGGAAAGCTGCGAACCTAACAAATCAAATGGTCGAAGACTTCATTAAAGAAAAATAAAACTAAATACGTACGTTTTTGACCTTGACATCCAAGTTATCTACCTCTCAGATATCTGCCTATCTGGTGTAAGTGTCACGACTCAGGCTGAGATTTACGATAGCTGCTTCGTTTCGAAAAAAACAATAATACGCCAGTAAGATGTTAAGTACATCATCAAACTGAATATAGAGTCAGGAACGCTTCATGATTGGTCGAAAAAAAATCAATTTGTTTTCGTTGGTTTATAGAAGTGATATCCCCTTTGTTCTTACTCATTTCAAAATGCAATGTGTATTCAATCTGACATACGTTCATTTATTAATAAGAGGAAGGACGTTCTTAAACTTTCCCGACCCAGATCAGTGAAGTCATTAAAAATGATATTGACTTTACGGGCTATAATCATTACGTGCTCGAGGTAATATTGAAATCATACGTATATTTTGATTTAAAACGCTGGACACAATGCACACGGGGCAAGAAATGACATTATTTTGGATCTGTCGCTATCATTTGTTCTCCTACTCTCAAAGTTGTGAGTAGAAATCGAGGACAGGATTCACGCGTTTAACAACTAATGACGTCAACTCCCACGTGTGTCTATACCTCTTTCTCGGACTGCGCAACAGCACAAATGAAGCAAATGAATGACAGCTGAAGATCGGAACACGTGATCGACGCCCATTGTTCCACTGACGCCGACTCTG
>CM042756.1:24274180-24307095 GCA_022496165.2 Catalaphyllia jardinei
ATCATAAAAGGAATCACAACATACAACACCAAGGCTGTAATATCATAGTGAATCTCGTGCTTCATGACATCATTGTTTTCTTCCTCAAGATCGTCCCGATCATAGTCGATCCAAGCGAGTTGAATCAGTGACGCAAATATGGAAGAACTCCAGATAAATACTGTAATCATCAAAACTCTCTTCTTTGTTACCAAGGCATTGTAACGGAGAGAGTGTTTAATACCGATATGTCGGTCCACTGTGATGGCGAGTAAATGTGAGACAGTGGACACGGACGTAAATCTTAAGGCCAGTTGAGAAGGGACGCAGATCGAGGTTTGTCTGATGATATCACAACTCACGTGCAGCGGAATGCTTAGTAACCCCGTCAGGAGGTCTGATAAGGCCAGGCTGCACAGTAAAAGGTTCATGTTTGATTGGAGGCTCGCGCGAGTTTTCACCAAGTAAAGAACCCAACCGTTTAATCCAATGATGGCGACTGCGAACACGAGAGGTGGAACGTGGTAACAAGCATCGAACACTCCTGCAAACTCGTCAGTCTCATTTCCCATCATATCGATATCGGAGAAATTTTGGTTCTCCATTGAGGCAGCAGTGATTCCTCAGTTGTGTTGTTAGACCTGTTCCAGTAAAAACGATATTTTAGTAACATGACTTCATCGTGTACCAACTTCAATTCAATATTTGTATCTCAAGTGTCTATATCTCACCGTGATAAAAACCCCAAACTAGCATTTAGATTCCAGTAACAGTGACAGGAACAGTAGTCTTATAAAAAGACAATTGAATTACGAGCCTTAATAAAAGAAAGTGCAAGAAGCTCATGCGTGACACGTGATATGGGTAAAGCCCTTAACGTCTGAAAAGACAAAAGATAAATCTATGGAGCATTTTTTCGCATGACGTCACAGCAGCCACATTGGTGATTAAATAACGAAACAGCTGCCATGTTGGTTTACCAAACCAATCCTGTGGGATTGAACTCCTTTTTATGTAAAAGTTCTATAGACCCTATAAGGCCACGTTTACCGCATTCTAGATTGTTTAGGAACTTACTAACTTCATTCAAATCTATTTTAAATGAAGGGGTTTAATTGTAATTCTTGAGTTATTTATCTCATGATGAAGAGAAAGAAGGTCCGAATCGAAGTGAGAACACATTAATGGTTGCTGTTTAGGTAGACTTGTGACTTGCTTTAATTATATACTATTCTACAAATTTAAACTTAAACTCTATCTACTAGCTATTTATCTTACCGATCTACTATGCCATCCACATGTAAGAGTATTAATTCGTCGATCTGTACGTAGTACGTAAGTTCATTTTGCTAATCGCTATTTCACATCCATCTAATGTCTATTTATTAGCTTTAAACCCTTTTCAGACCGAGTAGTTTTTTTGGAGCTTTCGCCGGGCAATACGTGATAATAACCAAACAGGGTTCAAACAGCAATCATGGATTTCTCGATTTTTCTTTTTTTTCAAAACGCGTCAGAACGACTTAAAATAATTAGATTCAATTTAAAAAATCAGCTTAAAGTTCTAGAAATGAAAAAAATCTATTAAACTCAATCTAAATTTTCAGATATATTTGTATAATTTAGCTAAAGGAAATTTAAAAAATCTGAAGAACATTTCTGCCAACAAAATGTGGTTGCTATTGATACATCATCTTTCGAATACAGCGTCTGTGTTATACCAAGATTGATCCCATGCAGATCGATTTCAGATACATTCGTAAATGTTCCCGAGCAGCTTTTGCCAAAAAACAACAACAACAACAAAAAACATTTCAGGAAACTAAAAACGATTAAAAGGTCCCTTCAGGTGGATTCTGCCTACCGCCTAAACAGGGCAAACCATCTCTTTTTCGATTTTCCATGCATGCATGCTTAGTTTCCGCTTATCAAGTGTTTGTCCAACACTTAAGAAGAACACTTTCGAAGCGTACGTTAAAACTGCTGCTCCAGGTATAGCCAAAGGCAATGTCTAGCTTAATTAATAAGTGCTTCAAACCATGGACCATTTTTTTCGAATTTACAACCCATAGTCAGTGCAAATGAGGATCTAAAAAGAATACAAATATATAAAATTAACGGTATTTCTAAGATTTCCTTTTCTTTTTAAAAAGTCGGTATAATCTGACAAAATTTGTATTGTACATTTGTCTTTCTACATTAGTATTGTTCAGATCATTGATCATCTACTATATTGGCTCAGTTTATAGCGAGGAAGGTTTCCGCTGTTTTAATCCCAAAACAACACTGCCGAGCAGAAGTGGGAGGCATTCAGAAAAACTGAAATATATATATATATATGTATAGATCATCAGTTTGCCTTCCATACGTGCCCAAGTTTGCGAAAGGTCTTATTGTGCGGCCCTGGTGTTCCCTAAAGTTTACATATATTTACCAATACATGCATGTAGACCATATCTTCATCTACAAGGTTGAGTTGATAACATCGCAGGACAGCATACTGACTATAAAAACTGAACACACCAAATGAATCTAAAAAATAACTTAAAAACGTTGATGGATTGGATTTGGATGGATTCAAAAGAATCCAAGGAACTAGAGGTAGATATCTCATCGTAGAGGCAAATCCAGTCGGCGATATAGTGCTCAGTGGATAATCCCAATACTTACAAACCTTCTCCTTAGCATTTAATTCTGGGTTCTAAACTGTTCTAGAATTACACTATAAGGATATACGTGAAATCTTGTACCTTCTTCATTCAAGGCTCGTTACTGGCTTTAGTCCATCGATTCTTGTTACTTTCGAGTGCATACATTCAAAAGCCATTCATCTCGCTCTACCCTCGTTTGTCCACCAGTCATATGTTTAAATATGAAACTGGGACAGTCTTTAAAGCGAGGAACAAAAGTTATTATTTAGATATTTCCTAGATGCTTTCCGATATTATTTCTATACCTTTTCTGCCTTTTGATTTGTATCTGCAAGCCTAGCTTGTTTTTTATTCTGTGGACATCATATACTCCTGTACGTGCGTGACTTCGTGTCTAATTGTCTAACTGTTTCATTTCCCCATAACTTACATTGAAAGAGCGTTTCTCCTTCAAGCAAATCACCAAATTGTTTCATTTGACCTTCAGTTATTCTTAACCGGCGGCTACCTATTAGCGTTATGCAGGCAGCTGAAAAATATGGATAAAATTGAAAAAAGAAACCCACTTTTTTCTTATTTTCACTTCAGCTTCCGTTTCAAAAACATAATAGATATTTTTGTCGAGAATTTTCCGATGAAAGCCTTACAAATGGGTCAGTGAAACCAATTGTTTTACACCTAATTCATTTTTACCTTTGTTTGGTAGAAAGCCACCGACACACCGGCATCAAATGACCCGATCCCCCGTAATGAGTTACTAAGAGCCCTACCAAGAACTTTTTAGCTAAAAGCCTGTGTTCGCAATATAAAGCGAATAACAAATAAACAAATAGGATTGCCTTTTGCATAAAATTAAATACTTGAGCATTTTGTTCCGCAATTTAGAGCTCTCAAGGATTGAAAAAAGACAGCCTTAATGCTCTCAGGTATATACGATTGTTATCGCACGTTTTCAGAGGTCCAGAACGATTAAAACTGAACTCGAGGCATGTGTTAATAGTGGTTCAGTATATTCAAATCGTCGGCTTTCTCTTTATTACTGAGTATGGCTGTTCATTGGTTTCCTCTGGAGAAAATAATACTGCAAGGTGATAAGTTTATATAACATGACGTGAAGAGAGTTTAACATACTGACCTATATATATCATGTAGAAAGAAGGGTCGTCTTCATCTTTTGCTCTTTCTCTCTTTCTCTATTTTTTTCTTTTTTTTTTTTCTTTCGCTTGCGGTTATCTTTGAATAAAGACGCTACTAACATTTTGTGCATTACCTCGGAAGGGTTTCGTCGAAAACCGAGACAATTTACCCTGCAGTTGTCCAGTGAAGACAGAATATTAGCTAATTCTCAGATACGGATATCCTCACAGAACGTTTAGCGGATGCATTCTTCTGATAAGAAAATGAATTCAGCCGTGCGTCAGCGTACATTATCCGGTAGATATTGTTGAGAATTCACTGAAATTGCCCACGAAGGCTTGCGTCATAAAAATCAAACTTTATTTTCACAATGAGAATCTTTTCCATCTTCATATTGGAACCTTTGGTTTAATACTTCTGCCATTTAAGATTATGTTTTCTTTTAATTTCAGTATTTTGTGGAACAAGGAAACATAAAAACATAGCTTTATTTTGGCTCAGTAGTGTTACGCAGATGTCGAGTTTGGATCGAATCCCTATTATTCCTTACCTGTGGCTGTAAAATGTCGTTTGTACATATAAAAAGGCTGGTTCCCCAGCGCAAACCGACTACCGCAATCGATGGACTTTCAGACTTAAACTCATTCAGACAAGACTCTTGGTGTATGCGTGGGTTGGTAGCTGTCACAGACCGTGAGTGTTAACTTCAGTGCGGCTATATATTTTAATTCGCTTTGTATAAATAAATAGATATCCTGCAGAGTAGGTTTTCACTTTATGCAAATTCTTGAAGGCACTTTCCACCTGGATCTTTCACCGTTTTCGCTAAATTTTTGGAATAAAGTAAACTACGAGATAATTCTTGCAATCATTTAGCAACGCAATTTTGTTCGTGCATCAAACGCACTAAATGTGAATCAGTTTGTTCTTGTTTTCTATTTGGGACAAGAGGCTCGGATATCAATTATATCAAAACAAAATCTAGATATGGCCCCTTATAGCAACTCCATGCTTATGGTTCCTGTCTGATAAGCATTTTAACTTTGACAAGCGAAATTAATAATACTTGATGCTTGTCCATCGCTTAAATACCTTATTACGGAATTGCTATACATTCCAGATTCAAATCTGAAGTGAGAACTTTAGTTCAGACTAATTAATACGCATACAATTTTTCGTCTAAATCTTTCGTGACCACAAAAAATTGCCTTGTATTTACAAAAAACATCAAAGGATGGCTTTCGAATTAATTTCCTTCGTAAAGGCAAATAAATCGTTCTTTGTCCAGCAACGGGTAATTTATTTATATATTATTTAAAAATTAGTTCTGTAGCTGTGAACTAATTTTTAGTTTTTTCAGTGAAACTGCAGGTTAGTTTTTTCAGTGAAACCGCAAAGCCAAGCAATCTTGCCTGTTACTATTCGGAAACCGCAAAACGTTTGAGAATTATCATTGATTGTAACCGATCGACTCAGCCTTGATAATGAACAAATTTTTTCAAGGAGACCATTTCTAATCCCAATAGCTCGGTGGTCAGAAGTAAGTGCTCATTAACCCTATCTATGGCATAAATAAAACTGCGAACAATCGCGTTGGTCAAACTGTCGCTTTTTATAATAACGGTTTAACTTTTTTTTATACATATGGCGCGTTTACTGATAAATGAAAATAATTTTTGTGTCTACAGAGGAAGATTTAGCACATCCGGAGAGCTATGGTGCGCCCCAGCGAACGTCGCGGATTAAAAACGCTCTTTTTTTTCTTTTCTTTTTAATAAAACCGGTTCATTCGCCATTCATTGATCGTAATAATATATGTCCTTCTTATGCTTTCGTATTCGTGATAAACTAAGATTGGGCGGTAAAATTAGCTTGTCGGCAGTAGTTTAGGCTTAAAACCAATCACCACTTAAGTTATGAAAAAGGAATACAATTGAATCCTTAATTGGCTTAGAGTCGTGGTGAGAAGTTGTACATTATTTATAAGCAATTTATTTTCCCTACAGATTTGAACTTAACGAGTGAATTATTATGCCCTTTTAAGGACTTTTTCCTCGTGCTTTTCTCTGTATTTATATAAGTTAGAGTCTGTTTTTCTCCTAAACAACGCTCTAAACATCTGCTCTCTGACGGAAAAAAACTGTTTCCATGTGACGTCACGGCGGGAATTCACTAGTATATCACGTGATATAAACACACAGCAAGTGATACTCACTGTTCCTACAAGGAAACTAAGACGAAAATAGTATGGAAAAAAAAATCCTCTGCAAATCACGTCTGCGACGGTCTGAGCAAGACTGAATATACCATGGCAGTTTAAACTGAGAATCCATCTGACCACTGCCTGTGTCTTTTTTCTCGCACCCCAGCATACACTATGCAATATAAAAAATAAGCCTGATCTTCCAAAGATTCTTTTGTAAACAATCCCTTCGACGGTATACATTGCCCTTCTGTTGTACTCCGTCGCCAGAATATGCCACCTTTGGTGTAGTAGTGTCGAGTAGCTTTCACGGGGAAAAACTGCGGCACTTTAACATGAAGAAGTGAGCTAAAACACGAGAAACCTACCTTACAATTTTAACTCTTGACTTCCCTTTCCTCTTTGGTATCGACTTCAACTGTCCGTTAATTTAAACTGAAGTGAAATCTAAAGTAGAACTGATTGTACTTTGACAAGAAAACAAGCCTACGCAAATATCGGATTAGCAAAGATAAGGTTTGGCACAATTTTCATTACGAACTTTTCTTTGAAGCCAAGTTAAGTGCTCGAGACTCTCTCACTCGAGCTCATGCATAGTAATTTGGGCGTATCAGAGGTTAAAGTCTTTTTTATATATATACGACTTCAAGTGATCGACCAAGAGTTGAGTGACTATCTGTCTGTCTGTCTGTCTGTCTGTCTCAAATTCGGCCAGGTTAGTAATTAAAAGTGATTGCTTTTGTTGCATCATGAAATCTTTTCTAAATTAAAAATCTAATCAATAAAGTAGGCAGGGAAATTTTAAGCTTGTTGTTTAGAATGAAAAGCTTTCATGCGGCTCCCAATTCCATATTGACACCAGGTTCTCTTCAAAGAAGCAAATTAAAGATGCCCATTAGAGTTTGTTACTTCTCATTCATCACTTCAAACTCACTGCTAAAAATAATTCAAATATAAAAAAAAGCAGTTCATGAGTGAAGACTAATACGAAATAAGATGATTTACAGACGCGAAAACCATGTTTTCTCCCTTTGATAATGAAACAAAATCTTATCGACTATAAATCTTTATGATTAAAGAAGTTATCGAAGGCAAAGCCCAAAAAGCTAGTCCGTGAGCTCCCTTAATACAAGTAAGGTGAAAGCTAATGAAGTTGTGATTTCAACGAGCGGTAGTCTGAACAAAGACACGATTGTTAAAAGATAAATAATTCATTGTAAAATGTCTGTTTAGTGGTTCCGTGTCAAGACTGTCGATTGAGGCGTATCTCAACATTTATCTGAGATTATTTTTGTTATCATTTCTTGTTTCACACCGCATCGTTTTTTATTGAATTATACATATTACATTGTCTGTTTATGGTTTCCAAAACATATGTCGGAGCTATTGAAGAAAAAAAAAACAAAGAAACAAAGAAAAAGAAAAAACAAAAAAACGCCCGCCGCTTTGAACGTACAAGCCTTTCATTCACACACGACACATACAAAACGTTTCCTGTTTCTTTAAAACAAAATATTTGGATAACGTTTATTCTGCGCTGATAAATCTTTAATTGCACTATCGAACGTGAACCGATCGTGCGATGAATGACCCTGAATGGTTGTTTGATTTCGTTGCGCTTGTTCATGTCTGTCCCACGGAATTTAAAATCTCAGAGTTAGCCCAATCAAAAGCATTGAGATGCTTGTTCTAGGCCGTACGTATCGATGTTTCATTAAAGCTAAGAATACAAAGTTTCAAAAGACGTAGACAGAGAGACTTCTGAAATCTCATATTACTGCACGTTTTGAAAGAGTTTTGTTGCTTGATCGTTGTCTTGAGATTCTTGATTTATTTACCACCCTACAAATCTAAAACCCTGTAAAAACATTTCACTGTAGGCTTCCATAGGCCGCAGCGCAAGCGGTTCGCCGCGACAGACCAGTAGGCGAGGGGCCTGGGAAGTCTGACTCTTGAGGTTTCGCCGCGAAGCAACTTAAACGCAATTCGAGATGTATAACGGACATCACAAATCACGCAAAATAATTACGTTGGGGATATAACTAACGCCACAATTCAAGTAACCAACATGGTTATTAATTAAAGCCCTTGATAGCCAGAAGCATTATCACGGAAGGGTTAAAACAAAAAAACAATTCACTTCACTGAAGCCGTAGATCAACATACGCGTATTTCGTGGAACTTGGCCTGAAACGCAACCGTAGGAGTAAAAAACAATGATTAAAAGTAGCTTGAACAAACAAAATTTCATTCAATTTAGATATTTACTGTTCAGCAGAACTGCCCGTCGACGGTTTTCTTGGTACGTGGCGTAAAGAACGAACCCTTATATAAATAGAACCTGGCGGTGTCATAAACAGACCTTGTGGAAACAGTGTTCCCCTTTGTATAAATTAACTGCATGAACGAAACACGTATATCAAAAACCCCGCTCGGTTTAATTGTTATAAAATACAGATTTTTGCCCTAGGGGAATTATTTACCGCTCGTTAAATCCGGTAAAGAGCAATTTCATATTGTTTTTGATACGTTTCGAAAACCCCGTGGAAAGCTATTCAATAGAAATAAAAGTAACTGTTATTACACATTCATTCATTCATTCATTCATTCATTCATTCATTCGTTCGTTCGTTCGTTCATTCATTAATTCATAAATCACTCATTCATTCATTCATTCATTCATTTATTCATTCAGATCATTTTACTATTTACATTTGTTTTTTTTGATTTTATTTATCTATCTATTCGTTTGTCTGTTTGTTCATCACTTTATATTTTTTTTTCCACTTCATTAATTTAATATGGTTATTATTCCACTTAACCTTTTTTTCTTGATTTTCATTTGTTGTGTTTCTAAGCTTTAGAAGTGAAACGAGATTAAAGAGAGTGAATCCCCCATATAGGTCCTCTAACTGAGGTTTTCCGAGGATGTTGCTCGCGCCACAGCAGAGCAGACAATCTTGCTGCCTAGAGAAAAAGTAAATAAAGGGGCGAACAGAATAAATAGTTAACCTTTGTCCCCTGTTGTCATATCCTATGCGAACTTACAGAGAAAACCGCTACTTACATTACGTAACACTGTAGGGCTAAACTGGTACCTTGGCCTATTCGCGCTCTGCATTTATTTTTTTCTTTTTCGGTTTACATATAAACATTGACAAAGGAGGTAAAACAGTTTGAACACACTCCGAAAATTAGCTGGGATCTCTAAATTTCGTTGCTTTCACGAAACCAAACAAATACAAAATGAAGTCGGAAGATTTTTCCACAACTTGGCCGAATTTGTTTTCGAATACTTTTGCTACCAACGGAGAATTTTAGCATCTTTTACAAGTGTTTTCGTTAATCGCTTTTCGCAATAAAATCGCACCGTTACCTAAATCCCAAACGTTGCCTAAATTACCTAAATCCCAACAAGCGCGAGCTCAAGCTCCCCTCTATCTCCCATATACATGCTTTTTTGACATGACAAAACTTTACAAACCCATATAAAGTTTTTTTCCCGCGAGTCTCCCGAGTCACGCGAGTTGCGCAAATGACTCGCGCCTCGCGCTCGTCTTGCTTTCTCCTCTGTTCGCCTAAAATACGCAAAAAAAAAACGCTTGTTCTGCAGGCTATTGTCAATGCCTATATGTAAGCCAAAACAAATTGCAGAGCGCGAAAAGGCCTAGGAGGCTTAGCCCTACAGTGTCACGTTTCACTTCAATTCTAGGTAGTTTAACCCAACAGTGTTACTCATGACTTGTAAGTAGCGGTTTCTCTGTAATGTCACATAAGATATGACAACAAGAGACAAAGGTTTGCTATTCATTCTTTTCGTTCCTACATTTACTATTTCCCGACTCAGCAAGACTGTGTGCTCCCTGTACTCGCGCGATGTGTGGGCAGCCGAAGCGACTTTCTCGAAACTACAGGAGACGAAATGGCGGGAACGTCATTCTACATGTTTTGATTTCGTTTCATAGCGGAGATGTTACCGCTACTCTTTGCAGCCGTCTTTTTGTTTGGCCGGGCTTTCTTCTGTTTTGTGCTCATTTGGCTGTTCTTTAATTTCCGTTTATTCGATTTTAAGTAGTTTAATTAAGAAAAAAATAACGGCAACGGCAACGAGTACAGTAGTTGTGAAAGCGCGCGTTGTATTTATAAGGTCACAAAACAACAACGTGAAATAGCTTCATGTATAAAAATCAAGAGACCATGATCTGACATTTTCTCTTGATAAAAATACACGAGGCCCACCTTTATAACTTCTCTTTTGAAACTTTTGTTGACGCTGTCTTACATATTCTGTTTGCTCGGTTACTTAGCTTGTGTTAGGGCGTTTGAATCGGAAAATAATCTTGTGCAATAATTTCCCCGGGGGAGGGGGGTATTTAACAAAGTTTAATACGGAGAGGCTCCGCCCCGAGGTCCAACCCCTTACCTTTTATATGCCATTTTGGCAGAAAAGTTATTCCTTTTATATACCTTTTATTGAAAAAAGGTACTCTTTTGAGATACCTACTTTAGGATTAGGAAGTCTTGTTCTCATTTTCATGTAGTGCTTAATAAATATACTGACAAAGCCATAAGGGGCGTCTATTCGAAATATTATAATTAAAGGCCCTTGTAAATACCTAAATGACCGATTTCCTTACCCTTTTATAAACCTCATCTTGTAAAATCCCTACCCTTTTATATACCTAAAGCGTGAAAAAGGTACCCCCATTCGGGCGGAGCCTCCCCGTATAGGCCATTATAGGGAGTACCCCCTGGAATAATTTGGTGCCACTCGGTACCCGCTTTATTCCAAATGTAGTATAGCTCCAACCAAAAGGCTATGATCTATATCATAGCTTCTTGCTCACACTGAGTGTTAGATTCGCACTTCCATAATACCATTATCCATTACCGGTCACCACACTCAAAAAGTATTTCAATTATAAAGTCATAAAATCGTAACTCACGCGTGCTTCCCAGCTGAACCAAGCTAGGGCGTGGCACGGAAAAGACGCGCTGTCACTTTTGTATTTCTTAAAATGAATACTTGAGGTCACGATCATGCAATTAACACATTAAGGTGATAAAATTAGAGCATCGTTTTACCGAATCCACAGATGACAAAGTAACCACGATATCAAGAAAATCCAAGGCTCCGTCCAAAGTACGCAGAGGAATTTATAAACGGAGGTTTCACTTTGGCAACGCATCAAATGTCTTCCGTCCACACTACACCAGGGAAATTTAAAAACGCCGCAATCACCGGTCATTTTTTTATACGTGCTTGAGTAAAACTCGGTCAAGGAAATCATAAGATTATCGTTATAGTTACCAAGACTACATCATTGTCTGTTTTCATAATGTTTTGCTGTCTAAAGATAAACGAAAAGTCGACGTTTTCCCCCAAATGTCTGTTGTTTGAAGAGCGTTTTCGAAAAGCTCCGTTTTCGTTGACGGTAGATCAAACCGTAGAAATAATGCTGCGTTTGCAAATTTTTCCGGCGTAGTGTGAAATTTCATTTGAGAATACTTTTCATCTGAATGAACAAACTGAACGTTCGATTTCATGCAAGTTCATCGAGATTTGGAAATGGATGGCGAGAAAATGTTCTCAGTTTCCTGGATATCAAGCCATCTGATGAACATACAAAACTATCTCAGAGGAAATGCAGTTGTCAACAAGCAAAATTATTTTTTTTTTAAACATACGTGAAGAGAACCGTTTGGGTTCGGTGGAATATGCATTATGCATTTAAAATACCACTTTTAAAAAGTAGGGATAAAACCTTTAAGGCAAATAAAAACAAAGAGCTTGTTGACACTGCCAGTCTGAATTGCGTGGAGGCACAAGCAAACGGTCAGTCGGAGTGTAGAAATTACAGAGTGTAGAAATTGCGGAGTGTAGAAAATGCGGTATGCAGAAGCTGGAAAAAAGTTAAGATATCGATAATCGCCTTAAAAAAAAATCGGTCCGCATTTTCAACCGGTTAATCTAAAAAATGTTCCCGTTTACAATTTTCCATTTCATTTTGCAATTGCTCATTCCCCATTCCCAGCAGTTTTAGTAAAATCCATGAGGTCTGTGGAAAACTAGGCGTGTGTAATATGGAAATTGACAAGTAACATTTAAAGCGAACCTACACTCTTACAAGAAGTTGGCTTTGAATTGTCTGAAGTAATTTCTAAATCTCAAAATTTTACTGGACAAGGTGAAAATAACATTTAAGAGTAACAAAACTGAGTTAAGGTTATCGCCTATTTTTACTTTTAAATGTCCCGTGCACCGACATTTTGGATTTTGTGCCGTCATTTGGTTGCCGCCATTGTAAGGAAGCAGAGCATTTTTTTGTGAAATAATTGAGCAACCACATGACGTCATGTAATCCAAGATGGCGGCGCGGGGGAAATTTGAAACCAAGTATAGGTGATTGGCAAACCTTGTTTTGGTAACACTGATGCCTCGTCGTCGAAATTTGAAATTAGACAGTATCTCCTACAATTAAACGTCCGTTTCCTTCATTTCCGTTATATTCTCAGTATTTCATAATATCGTGACAAATGCATGTAAATAGAAGAAATCAATGCGCGTTGCATTATTATGAATTAACGATATTAACAGATCCATTCTCTTTGAAAACGGAATGCATCCTTAAATTTTCAATGCTAAATCTCACTTTTTTTTTGGTAGCTTAAAGCTGACATCAGTGAACGTAGCATTATTGTGGATTAACGATATCAACGAGTCCTTGTTCTCAGTTCGACATTTCCGGCTCTGGCCCTCATCAATGGATTGGTAGGTTTTGAGGTCGATTAGTACACGACCGTCAAAAACCTGTTTTTTCGCCTAATATGAGCAGGGCTGGGATGGCAATAGGTGTTAATAAAATCTGTGCTACACACTAACGCCCCTGTGTTGTCGTCCCTGCGTACCACACGCCCATCCAACTGCTTGACCACGATGTTGTGTGGTGGATGACGAATTTTTTCTGCAAACATTTCACCACATCGGTAGCACTTTTTAACAATCGTTGGCAAGTTAACGAAGTAAAAATTTTCTACACTCCGCACTTTCGACACTCCGCACTTTCTACACTTAGGACTTTCTACACTCCACATTTTCCACACTCCACACTCAGCGTATTTCACCGAACCGACCGTTTGCTTGTACCTCCGCGCACTTCAGATTGGCAGTCAACAAGCTCTTTGCTTTTAATTTGCCTTAAAAGATTTTATCCCTACTTTCTAAAAATGGCATTTAAATGCTAATAAAGGTAAGCATGAGCCGGATATTAGTCTGCTGCTAGTCCAACCAAATGTCACGTGCATACTGACAAACTTGAGAGCAGGCCCCCCGGGCACTCCATGTGAAAGGGTCAGAGATGCCCGTCAAAGGAGACCAATCTGGGGGTAGCTCTCGCTTTATTTCAACTCCTGAGCGTAGGAACTAGCAAGTACTCCCAGAGTCACACAGCATGTTTTCCCCGTTACAA
The DNA here is from genome assembly GCA_022496165.2 of Catalaphyllia jardinei. Classification (NCBI taxonomy): domain Eukaryota; kingdom Metazoa; phylum Cnidaria; class Anthozoa; order Scleractinia; family Caryophylliidae; genus Catalaphyllia; species Catalaphyllia jardinei. The sequence goes on from CM042756.1 coordinate 24,287,620, forward strand.
GTTCTGCCTCTGTAGCTCGCCTCTTCCAGTATTTTGGTCGCGGCGCAAAAAGGCGAACGAAAAGATAGAGGACGGGTGGCACGGGAAGGCGTTTTCTTCTTGCACTAGGCCTCCTAGACTTTGTTTTCCCCTCTCGTTTTGCATTGCAACTAGCAGAATGTCTGTAATACATGTTGGCTACCTCTGAGACAAAGCAGTTGCGCGCGAAATTCCGCCTCCCTTGCCGGTCTAGTGCGGCTGTTAAATTAAGGCTAGAATAACTCCCCCCCCCCCCCCCCTCCAAATCTGTGCAGTGTTTTCGGTGTTTTGCTTGTTATTTTGTTAAGTCAACGGTTAATTGTTTTCTTTCAGTCTTATATTTTTATTTTCTATTTGTTTGTTGGTTAGCCGAGTGGTAGAGTTAACAGTCACTCTTGTTCCTCTGACTGACACGAAAATAAAACAAAACAAGTTTTAAAATTTACCGGTTTCCGGAAATGGACATAAATAACTTTTCTATGTTGAAAAGTTTGCGTGCGGAAACTGAAACATCAGTCAGTAGGCGGAAAACTTGTATTTTTAAGTACAGTGTTATGAAGCGGAAATTCGTCTTGAGGTGTTGAAAAAGCCCAATATTTCCGAAGCGTGAACTGGTAAAATTGTTCACCGCATATTCCGGAGTTTGGAGTCAGTTGTGTAAAAGAAAAGTACGTACAGACAGAGTTCATTTGTGGATTGGTTAAATGTGACGGGGGCCAAGCCAAGAGTTACAGGAGCTATCGCGACGGTTTACGCATCTTGAAAAGTTTAGCCTAAATTTCTCAAGTACGTCGTTTGTAATCCGTGTTAACCGGCGATCAGGCGTTCCTTCTTTTTCCCCTGCCCCTGATCGCAGATGAAATCCGTGTTAATCTTCTCCATCCGTAACCATTCTTATTCCTTTATGGCTTATTATTTTCTCTTTGGTGTTTTTCTTTCTTTTTAGACTACTATTTTTAGGCTCCCTTCAATTTCAAGGTTATTTTCCATGTGACCAAAGTAACTCAAAATACCATGACTGATGATCCAGGATTCTTTATCTATCGATGGAGTCGTTTTCTGAGCAACATAGCTTATATCTGCATCTGGAGTTAATGGGCTTTTGGTGGTCAAAAAAAAAAAAATCTGCCGGAGTTGTACCAATCATTGACAACGATGCAAAGCAGGAGAGGGAGACTGGTGACACCCTGAAAGAAAAACATTCTACGATCTCTCTTTCCGAGATGGCTCCTGTGCCACAAGCCAGCAAAAATCGGAGAGTGCCGTAATTATGAATCGCTGAGATGCAGTGTTCTTTCCTTTTTGAGAAATGAAAATCTGCATTTTTAGAATTTTAAAAGTCGCTGCCGAACCGAGATAAGTGATTTCACAGCTGTTTCGAGTTCTCTCAATGTAAATTAATTTTCCCATTTTAAAGAACCCGTGATATTCCTTACCTATAGAAAATAACACTAAAATAAACCTGTGGAATACATATCACTTTGTGATTCTGCGCAGCGTTTAGCAAATTACAGTGCTCGTGTTTTTAAAAAGGTGTTTTCCTTCTTTTCTTGACGGTGCTTGTCGCAAAAGTCGATCTTCCAACGTCGATGGCCCACATGTGTTTCCCATTAAATGAAATTTACGCGCGGATACGTTAAGTAAAATTAAATTTGGAATATTCTCGATATCATCAATATATCGATCTCAAAGTGTTTGTCAGATTGCGTGTAGTTCCCCTTAAATACGACAACGAAAAACGTGAAACAGTGCACACAGTGCTTTCTCAGACCATCTTAGGAAAGCTTTCTTCCCGATTATACACTTACTACTCCTTTTATGAAAAAGGTACAAGGCCCTTTGACTGCGAGCATTCTCTTTATTGCTCGAAAATCCACCGGGAAGAATGCATGCAAAGAAGCGAGCGGTCCTGAAGGTGCGAGCTTAAAATGTGAAGCCGCGAACCGCAGATACCCAGTCATTCTTGCAGAAATGAGAGACTGCTCGCAGTCTATTTGTACCTTGGCTAAAGTGACTGAGACCGCCGCTAGAAATGATCGAGTTCCCGGCTGTCTCAAACAGCGGCAATGTAGCAGTAACTGAAACGCACACTCGCCGAGGATTGCCTCAGCCATTTTTTTTTTTCGTTTTCTTATTTATAGCAATCATAAACGCCCTAGATGGCTTGGAAGAGAATTTAACCATGGAAATTGGCTCAGACATGTTTTTTGGTTTTTTTTTTTCTGGCCACGGCCCTGTAATGAAGCAACTACGATTGACGATTGTTGTGCCATTTTCCTCATCCGTCTTCCTCCCTGAATTGAGTGCTTGTCTATCGAAGGAGGGTTACTTACTAAACAGTATATTTGTTCTTTTCTATACTCATTTATTCTCATTGGTGGACATAATTTAGGGAAGGAAGGATTAAAAACAGCAGGGAAGTTTCATCAAGGAAACGGCTGGGAAAGGCTGTGTTTATTCGCCTCTTACGCTAATTATAGAACACAGCACCAGTTTTCAACACAACCGAAACTAAAACGGCTCGTGTCAGTCCGCGATGTCCGCCACAGCCACAGACCGGATTCTATAAGTTCACAGCCAAATCTGCGGTAAAATGAGGGAAAGCTGACTCCATTTTGCGCAGAAATCACGAGAAGTAAAATCATTAAAGACCGGTGAAATGCAGTGAAAGGCCTGTGTGTAAATGTTCCAAAGATAGCGGTCCGTGTCCATATCAATAAATCTTGAAGGCGTTTAAACTGTTGTCTACCATGTTTTACCATATTTTTCTTTCTCTAGACAGGTTGTATTGGGCATTTAATTGGTGCGTATGCAGAACTGTTATTTAACAAGGAACCAGACTTTTTTATTCTGAATTAGAAAATGTGATTGCCGCCTTAAGTAGTACTACATGTAATGTAACTACTTTCATTGCGACAGTAATTTGAACTTGTACTGTAACGCTAGGTTACCTCATGACTGACTTCCAGAGTTCGCTTGCGCTTTTAGATCGAGTGAAAAATAAAGTTCGAGAATGAATTACAAGAGACTACCAGAAGGGTAGTCTAAATTCACAAAATTTTCTGCTCAAATCAGGGTAATTAAATAACGCTTTAGCCACTTACGAAGAACGCAATTACAAACACAAAGATGGGCACCTCAATCTGCACGAAAAGCCTGAAAAGCGTTTCAATCTAGGAATTCCTGGGATTTCCCATCTAAGCTATTTACGGCTCAAATCTAAGAACTGTTTGTTCAGATAATTTTAGAGCAGACATTAAGGAAAAAACAAATAAACACAAAAGCCATTACTGACCTGAAAGAATGCCAGTGTCGCCGGCGGGCCAAACTCGAAATGACCACAAAGAAAATGATTTTGCAAGATGTTTTGCATCAATTATCAAGCACTCTTTTGGAATTAGCGCCTGTATAGGAACAGGCCGCGTTTTATCGGTTACCCGTGATGACACACACAGACGACAGCTGAAATACCAAATATTCCGATATCATAATCCCTTTATCTGCTATTAGGATATTCGAGGTCACTTCGCCCGTTCCGTTAGCAATTTGGGGTGCCAAATAGGGGACACAAAGGGTCACAATTTTGTTTTCATTTTTTACTTCTTGCCATTTGTCGAATATAGCCATATTCTTCATTTGTGCTTCAAATAACTGTTGTTTTATGACCCAGGATTCTGTTTTCTTACAGAAAATCGAAATTTGGCGAAGTAATTTTTGCTCGAAACTGCTACAGAAGACTAAGTCATAACAAGCTGCGATGAAACCTCAAGGCAGATTGTACTTACAGATAACTCAATTATGAAAACATGGTAATAATTTCCTGAGCTGTTGGCCGAAAATAACTCCACATAATAGTACAAATTGCAGCATAAACATCCTCTAATCCAAGCCAGTAATATTTGTGGCCCGTAATTATCACTAGATTGCTTCATTATACCAAAAGCCGGAAAACTTCAAGCTTTCTCTCATTAAGAAGTGCGCAATATGTCAAATCAAATTCGATTCAATTCAAAGAGAACCAGATTAAAACGGCGCATTGTCCGCTTTTCAAGCGAAAACCCAAAATCGTTCAGTTTGGACCAATAACGTGAGGCCGCTGTCTTTAAATTCGGCAGCATAATGAGCTTAATATCTTAGTGATAATTAGGACATTTATCAGAAGGCAGCAGCCTCTTGAATGTGAAATTCAATTCTTGTTGTGACACAGAAGATAACGGATAATAGTTCACACTTCCACGCCGCGGTGCTTATATCAGAGAACGCGCAATTGAAGACGGTATCTCGAAAGCTGTCTCTCTAACTTGTCGCCAAAAATTACTTGTTCCTGGCGGGAAGCCCAAGGGTTGATTCGCAAATCCTCTTGTGAACTAGTTTACCTCAACGGAACATCTCTCAAACAGCGGTCAGTAGTATTCCAAAGAAGTGGTCATCAATTTTGTTCGAGCGACAGAGTTCCGTTTCTCGTCTGGCACAACACCGACGCCTTTTTTTTCTGACACAGGAAATTCATCGAAGCTCACCGAAGGTAAGGAAAACATTATTAATAGTCAGTCATCTAGAGTTATATTTACTATGTTTAAAACTCGTCGAAGACCCTATTGTGTAAAGCAGAAAAATTAATTTCGATCAGAGAACATTACGTTTATTTCTTATATTGATTTTGGACACTTTAAAGTTGCAAGCTTCACTTGAAACGGACAGGGGCCCATAATGGCTCCTGAAACGGATTATTTCTAGCTAGACTTCTTGGTCACATAGCCCCGAAATTCTATTGCAAATTTGAGCAGTAAAAATGAGTTTCTTCTTAAATACATGTGAACATAATTTTTCGCAATAATAAATTGACATCGATTAAACAATCGGAACACGCTTAGAGAGGTTTACATTTTAGTCTCGCACAACTGGAAAAGCCGATATTTGCTGTCGTTGTAGGCCTTGTAAACACGTTTATCTGTGTTCAAGCCACCCACCGTTATGTGTTAAAAAAAGCACGTTTACAGATCAGCTTGTAACGTTCAGTAATGTTTATTTCACAAAAGCACACAACGCTTAAGTCCCTCCGATTACATTAGTATTAGGCTTTTATTTGTGCAAGTTGCTTACGGGAATTGTACTGAGGTACTCTTGAAGGTCGATAAATCGTTCCTAGTGGGAGTATCAACAACTTCATTCAGTCAACAACGATGTATTTTTACGAATGTATTTGTTGTTGTTTATTTTTGTTGTTAGTTTTTTTGTGAGTGTGCGCCAGTAGTTGCATCTGCCTGCGCGATTTCGTTAACAAAAATCAGGTGCGTAATATTCTAGCATTAGGTTCTAGATAGAACGCGCTGCGTCGCTGCGTACTAAAGGTCTGGGTGAGGGAGGATAAAAATAAAATAAAACAAAAGGCCCAATTTATCTAAAGCGACGATAGATGAACCTATTTCACCTCTCCGTCCAAACAGGGAGTTGTCAATCAATCCACCATGATATTTTAAACGGACAAATTTCTCCTGGCTTTTATCTCACTGACAAAAACTCCCTCGCAATTGGGTTCATGTCGTGAAGTTAGAAAAATGTCTTTACTGCAAAATGATACTGGTCTTTCGTTTTGTTCTTTGTTATTTTTCTGGGGCTACCCCTTAAGTATTTTTGTTTTGTGTCTTTGAAAGAGTATAATTTTAAAGTTTCAGGAAAAATATAGTACGGGCAGGGACAAAAATACCCCAGGGACAAATTTCCGGAGGTTTTCTTGGGAACTTCCTAATTACGTGCGCGTCTCCGTTACGATACTCTCCCAATAGGAATTCACATGCCCTGTGCCGTATTTTGGGAGTAAAAGGGGAGGGTAGTAGGAGGAGATCCTTTTCCCTGACCCCAAATCTATTACATATGATGAAAGTTGGGAGCAAATATCGTAACCGACAGTTTCGCTAGTGACCATTACTGTCTGTGTCTCCAAGTTTTTATTCTCCATACTCGTTGCTCCACATTTCTTCAAAGCCCGAGCTGGGAATTTGCTGCAACATCAACATGCAGTGCGGGACAGTGTGTTAATCTCAATCTGATGATTTTTTTCACTCACTTTTTTCATCATGATTTTATTTTGACAAGACATCAATGTTTTAAGAACAAATTAAATGCTTATCACTCTATAGGATTAAGCGTTTAACCCCACACAGAACCACCCTATTGATAACACCGAAATTGTAGCATTCTCACGTAGAAATGATTTCCTAATCCACTTATGGTAAGGGCCACTCTCTCGTAACACTTTAATACTTTGCATGCATGCAGTGGTAACATTAAACAGATTTCAAATTAAAATTGATGCGCCAATGTTAAATTGCATACAAAAGCTACTAGGCTTTCATTTTCGTGCAATGCCCAAGACCGATTTCTCCTAAGATGAGAACTAATAACAGAAGTTGGCAGAATCTATCAAAGGTAGTGGTTACCATAAAAAAAAAGTCGATTGATTTTGAAATGATCATGACGCCGACGTCGGAGATAATCTGTACCTTGACTTTAGGATTGATAAAATTCTCCCAACTACTACAAGAAAAAACCTATGAATCTCAGTAAAAAGATTTTCTAAGTTGAGATTAAGGCTTTTAAAAACATTTAATTAAACGGAAGACATATTGCCACTGAGACTGCTAGAGTATCGCGTGAGAACATAATTCAAATCTTCTACGTGCGACCCTGCATAAGCTGAAAATTCAAGGTCGCTTGATAACCCCGAGAGTTACAGCACTTCGCATCACTTCATTAATTTCCAGCAAAAGAGAATAATAACTTTTTGCCTTGTCATGACTAATGTGAGCAATCAAACGTATAAGTTTAGCCACGAACAAAGGATCATGCACGCGCAAGCATTTTGGGCTGAGTGGCCCTAAAGTGAGTCCTCGAGACTCATGAAACTTGGCCTACCAAGGAAAATGCCAAGTTAAGGTTTAATAAAACTTTAATAAAAAGACAGCCGCTGTGACGAGGCCTTCAAATGCCACTCAGGCAGGAAAGAGGATGCGAAATGAAAACACTACCGTACGAACATGACTGTATGCGATGAAAAAAAGCGGGCTTGAAATAGAAGCTTACCTTGGGATAAGTAAAGGAACAATGAACTAGCTTACAAAAAAGTATCGACTAAAAGAGAACATATAATCGCTAAAAGATTCAACATTTGTCCAGAATGGACTTTAAGATTTCTCAGCGAAGATCCTGACACAGAATATTCAAGGAACTTCAAAGCACTGACATGTTTGTTTGCTTCCTCAAAATACCGCCGGGGCTTCGATCTACTGTGCATCACTGTAGAGAGTATGAGGGAAACCGAGACATTTGCGTCAGTGGCTTTTCGTTTCTGTATAGTTTCGTTTTGAAGGGAAGCAGCAAAAAGTTGCTAAACTGCACCAAAGAAGAGAATTTATTCATTGAAATTGTCTCAGTCATAATTCTTGATACACATTACCTCTCTCATAATTTATGTCTGACTACGGTCCTGCCCTGCTCTGCAGAATCGTTTTGTTCAAGCTGAGTCGTACATTGGATATCATTTGGCAATATGTATGAAAACTGCCAACGGTCCCTACTAAAAAAATCAGTTATGGTTAAATTTGAGCAGTACAAAACAGAAAACAGTGTAAAAAATCGCCGAAAACCACAAAAGCGCAATAAATTTTGGCAAAAATCAAAAACCAAAATAAGAGCCCTCACTGACAAAACTTTGACAGGTTTTGGAATCTCTCTGTTATTTAATTTCTATATGCCTGAACTTGTTTTACTTTCCGAAGTTCTTTCTGCGTATTCCCTTGTTAGTGCAGAATTCATTGTAGTCTAGACGTTTGCTTATTATTTTTTTAAATCGTTTAAACTGTGGACAAAAACAGAAAAAAAGAGATAAAACAAACCATAAAGGAACACGTACGGTTAAGGATGGAGAAGATTATTAACACATAATACAACGACGAACTTAAAACGTGACTTTAATCTTTCAAGAGCTGGCGCCTTCTACGATCTATTAGCCCACAAATATGGAAACAGCAAACAGAGCTGTAAATGTGGTGCCACACTGAAGTGAAAATATCGCCGATCAGTTTTTCTCCGGATCATGACGTAAAAACATTTCTTGCCGAGATAATGAGACATATAACAGATGCAATTCTGCTATCTTGCTCATGCAGTTATCATTGTTTTCTCAGAGATCGTATCAGTCGATTGGTAATTTAGTACAAAATGAATCCATATAAAACTTGGATCTTTAAATTCTTAAGCATTTTATCGTATACATTATCTATATATATCTGGCTTCTTCTTACTTGAAGTTAATTTTGTCCAGAATCCATTGAAAATTTTAAGGAAAAAAACTTGCATTGCGCTTATGGAATTTGGTGAAAATCACTTAACTCTTTAGGACTGTGGATATCGACAACTAGATAAACATTGGATGTATTTGTTGTTGTTGCTTATTTTTGTTGTAATTTAATTTTGTGTGTGTGTAGGTGTGCCAGAAGTTGCATCTGTAATCGCATGCCTGCGCGATTTAGTTAACAAAAATCAGTTGCGTAATATTCTAGTTTTAGGTTCTAGACAGACTTGGCTGCGTGCTGAAGGTCTGGGTGAGGGCGGATAAGAATAAAATAAAATAAAAGGCCAAATTTATTTATAACGACGATAGATAAACGGATTTCACCTCCTCGTCCAGATATGGAGTTGTCAATTAATCCACCATGGTATTTTAAACTGGCAAATCTTCCCTGGCTTTTATCACATAGCTATCAGACAAAAATTCACCGGCAACAGAATTGAATAAAAAAATTTAGGTCTAGAGTCTTGAAGCTAGAAAAGGTCTTTGCTGCAAAATGATACTGGTCTTTCTCTTTCTTTCTTTTTTTTTTTTTTTTCTTTGTTCTTTTTCTGGGGCTATCCCGTAAGTATTTGTTTGTGCCTTTGAAAGAGTATAAAGTTTCCGGAAAAGTATATTAACGTCTTAAAGTTAAAAAAAAAAGTCTTAACTGCAAAATGATACTGGTCTTATTTTTTTTTTTTTCCTAACCCGTAAATATTTCTTTTGCGCCTTTCAAAAAGTATTATTATAAAGTTTCGGGAAAAGGATTCCACGGGCAGGGACAAAAATCCCCCAGGGACAAATGTCCGGACTTTTCAGGGGGAACTTCTTGATTTCGTGTACGTCTCTGTTCAGACTTCATATGCCCTGTGCTGTACTGAAGTTTGTCTACGCACTATGGGGGAAAGGGAAAGGTAAAAAGAGGAGGTATTTTCTCCTTCCCCCAAACTCCCCCTCTATTGCATAAAATACCAGATTTAACCGACAATTTAGCTAGTGACCATTACTGTCTGTATCTCCATGTGTTAATTCTCCATACTCATTGCTCCACATTTCTTTTAAGCCCGAGCTGGGAATTTGCTGCCACATCAGCATTTACTGCAGGACATAGTGTTAATTTCAGAATCTGCGGTTTTCTTCGGTCACTTTTTTCATGTTATTGTGGCAAGACGTTAATGTTTTAAGAGCAAATTAAATGCTTATCACTCTATAGGATTAACTTAAGATCCACCCTATTGATAAAACCGAACTTGTAATATTCTCACGCACAAGTAATTCCCTAATCCACTCTCACTATAATACTTTGCATGCCTGGTAATATAGCACCCGAGGGATTACTTTTCACTTTTATTAACAACTGGATCAATGGATGATGCAATTGAAGAGTTCCTATTGGCTAAGCCATCATGGTAAGCTTTTGCATAAGTTTTGGGGGTTTCTATATTCATTTTATTGTAGGTTTTTAATATTTTGGGGGTATTTTTGATGATACAATTTGTCCAATCGCTCTTGCAGTTACATATGAGATAAGTATAACCAACTCATATCCAACGAGCGCTCGTGGAAGAATAGGTCTTAGAATGATTATTTTGCGCCGATAATATATAAAAATATTCTACACAGTCACTTGCTTTATTTGTCTAATGCAGCAAAGCTCAAGCTTGTCAGGAGTTTGGCTTTAAACAGATTTCAAATTAAAATTGATGCGCAAATGTTAAAATACATGCAAAAGCAACTGGGCCATGTTATACAGTGTTCCTGCAATGCCCATGACCGATTACTCCTCAGATTAGACATAAAGTCGTGAATGAAGCTGGCAGGATCTAAGGTAGTGGTCATCATAAAAAAAAAGAGTCGATTGTTTTTAAAATAATGACGCCGATGTCGGAGATAATCTGTACCTTGACTTTAGGATTGATGAAATTCTCCCAACAAGAAGAAACGCATGAATATCAGTAAGAAGATTTTCTAAGTTGAGATTAAGGCTTTTAAAAACATTTAATTAAACGGAAGACATATTGCCACTGAGACTGCTAGAGCATCGCGTGAGAACATAATTCAAATCTTCTACGTGCGACCCTGTTGAGATTAAGGCTTTGAGATCAGTTTTTTAAACGGAAGACATATTAATTGCTAGACTGCTAGATGGAGCATCGCGTGAGAACCCAATTCAAAACTTCTACGTGCTACCCTGCGTAAGCTGAAAATTTAAGATCGCTTGATAACCCCGAGAGTTACAACACTTTGCATCATTTGGTTAATCTCCAGCAGTAGAGGAAAATAACTTTGTGCCTTGTCATGCCAAATGTGAGCAATCAAATGTAAGTTTAAGCCACGAACAAAGGATCACGCGCCAGCATTTTGAGCTAAATGGCCCTAAAGTGAGTTCTCGAGACTCATGGAACTTGGCCTCCGAAGGAAATGCGAGGTTAAGGTTAAATAAAATTTAAATAAAAAGGGGCTAAGGGGCTGCCCGCAGGATTTACCGCTGGGTCCGTTACTATGGAACATTTTCCAAAATGACTTACCTTTGAACGTACATACCACTGACTCGTTTATGTACGCTGATGACCATCAGGTCTATCAAAGTGGATCTAATATCACAGCTATAATACCCGAGCTCACAAATGAAGCGGAAAGTCTATCACGTTGGTACAGAGCAAATCTTCTCCATGCCAACCCGAAAAAATGTCCTAAAGTCTTAGTAATGACGCCCTGAAACGTTGACAAGGAAGCAAAGGACGAATGTACTCTTGGCATCGATAATCAAAAGCTCAAACCAACAGCTAATATAAGCGACATCTGTAAAAAAGTGAGCAAAAAATAGGGGTACTAGCAAGATTACGCAATTTAATTTCAAGTAAGACTAAACTGCGCAAGCCACCAAAACCGAAACACCGCAGTCCGCAGTTTTTTAAAAGTGCGAAAACTGACCGAAAAACCGAACCAAAAATTGAACGAATCGGCCGAAAAACCTACAATTCCAAGTGGAAGAACCCTGATGGTAATTTACTAAGAAGGAAAAACACCTGAGATAATAACAAAACACAAAGTAACAAGGATGGTTAGGATGGAGAAGACTTTTAAACACAGATTAGAAAAGACGAATTTGAATAAAACGTGACGTTAAATAAATCTTTCAAGAACTGGCGCCTTCTACGACGCATTAACTCTCGAATATAGAAACAACACCGAACACAGCTGTAAATGTCGAGCCACTGAAGTGAAAATATCGATCAGTTATTTCCCGAGTGGGAGGGCTACGATCATCACGCGAAAATACTATTTGATCAGTCGATCAAGAGCCTTTTCTGCAATACAAGTCTCACATACATGTACTTTTCCTTTTTTCAAGAAAGCAACACAGGAGAGAAAACACTCTTTTGTCCGCGTCTTCAAGTTCTTGGTATTTTGCAGTTCAGTTTCATTGTATTTCTAATCGCTATATTTTCACGCCAGATAAATTGGTACGTGCCTCAATCGATTAAAAAAAAACGTTTCAACTTGTAAATGACCCATTTGGTGGTGTCAGTGAAATAATTGATTTTCTTCGTACTTCAATCCGTCTGAGAAAGATCGTGCTCTTAACAAGACAATTGAAATCCCTGACTGTTCGATTCGTCGTCATAGTGCCAGGTGCATTAATCACCCATAAATTATGCACTGTCAGTCCTCGTTTAAGACAACTTCAGTCATCTACTGTTATTGGTGTTATTCAAAGAAAACAGCAGGTGTATTTGCTTTCGATTCTTTTGTAAGACGCAACTTCACCCAAAGTGTCGCTGCTTCGAAACGAATTTTGTGATCAAGGTTGGAATTTGAATAGGATTACTTTTCACGTTTTCTAAGGCACTTTATATTTCTATCCTCGAAGATCTGACAGTTATATCTAAATTGGATTTTAATCTCTCTTCTTCTTTGATTTTACTTTGTTTTTTCAGTTTCGTCATATTTGTTAACTTTACTGATTGTTTGTTTTAGAGTCTGCTGTCAGAGGGTCTCTAGATTAAGACCACAATGGCTAAAAACTCTTCGTTAAGAAACAACTCTTATTCTGACAACAATTCAACCGGATTTCCATCACCAAACAACACAGGAGAAGGTAAGAATCAGGTTTAACATAATAATGTTACGTACTAATAACCAAGACAGCTCTGAGGAAAAGAAAACTAAGCCCCGCAGAAATTCATATATTCGCAAGACATTATTTGAAATACTGTTTACTTAGTCAATGCAGTCTGCGTTTTCTGTTTGTGTTTTCTGTCTGTAAAGCTACAAAAATTACCTTGAAAGAAAAGAGATTAAGCATGAAATTTAAGTTTAAAATGAAAGCACAACCTGATATAATTAACCAGCAGTGCAACGGGTCATTGGTAACAAAATCTGGCTGCATTAACAAACACGCATATGGTTACTCAGCTTTTTTTAAATCCCCCTAAAAACTACAATTCCCATATTGGCGAAATGCCCGCAATAATGAGATAGTTCGGTATTATAGAGGCGCCCTAGTGAGGTGGGATTAGATTTTTAGCGTTCCTATTTATGTAAGTTGAAGTGACATTTAATGGTCGATGCTGTAGTCCATCTATAGATCTTTTGGTTTAGATCCCCCTCAGTATAAAAACGTTCAGTCAAAAATCAAAATGTTTCACTCGCTCTTTTATCGAGTCGTATCTAGGTCAGTAGTCTTCTTTATCACCGTTGCTGCTGCAGTACGATTTAGCAACACTCCTTTATTTTATAAGAAGACTAATTTATAAGAATATCTAGGCTGCAATTTGCAATTTTTTTTCAAATATTGTAAGAATAACCTCGCAGCGCCGTACCTAGTAACAGGCAAACCGAGGCACTTGCCTCGGTAATTTGTTTTTCGTTTTTATTGTTTATAGTCGTCATAAACACCCTAAATGCCTAGGAAGACTATTACTACTATTACTACCTAAATTTCTTTTTCTTCATACTTTCATTTTTATATTTATATTTATATCTCTTTTTTTTTTCTTCTCCCTCTTTTTTTTTTCTTTATTATCTCTACAACCGATCTAAGGCATAATGATCTTTGTAACTACTCAGCTCGTTTAGTTCTTACTATTCTGAATAGCTTTTTTTGCTTATTTAAGTTTACGTTATTTTTTTTTTGTTGTTGCTGTATATTATTTTTATGTACAAAGCAAAATAAACGGTTGTTGTTGTTGTTGTTGTTGTTGGAAGAGAACTTAACCACGGACACTGCCTCAGTCAAATTTCTTTCATGGACATTGCCTCAGTCTTCACTCTTTTCTGGCTACGGCCCTGCCTCGGGGTTGAAACTTTGAAAAGAATAGAATTTTGTGTTTTGAAAATTTGTAAATATGCACAATACAATTATATGTTACTTTTGAAATAAACCGTATAAAATCCTTTGTTTCTCTAAACGGCAAGACTAACCAAAAAGCTATAAAAACAGTTGTTGCCATGTGTTCTATGCTAATACCATTTTTACAAGAAATGATATGTGTCATATCAGGATTTGCTGTCTCCAAACACTAAATACAGTACATTCAAAAACACTGAGAACTGTCATACGTTATAATCTAAGAATATTCACAAGAATCAGTATTCAGCCTCCGTAAAATCGGCAGAAGAATAAGAATCTTCAGTCTCGGCCCGTAAAACAATATACTTGTAGAAAAAAAAGAATTATGACATGTGGTGTGAAAAGATCACGCAAGGTTTTCCATAGCTTAGCCATGATGAATTCAAAGAGACTTTCTGCTCTGAAGAACGTGCTCGATTCATGACTTTGGCAAGCGAACTGGGTTGAATTTATTTTGCACTTTTCAGTTGGACAATTAATATACAAATATTAAAATATTTTACCGCCGCGTTTTTTTTTCTCCTTTTTTTAACCTAGAGACCCCTAGAGTTTCACTTGCTGATACGACCTCTCTGCTATTTCGGAGACTGAATATATGACAAACTTTGTAACCTATTTAGGACAAATTGAACCCAATCAAAGCGTTTTGAATCTGACTATTTACCGTCAAGGACAGCGAAATCATTTTCCATGATTCTGTCGAGTTATGGAAATTCGAGGAGAAGTTTAGGTGAAAAAGGGTTTTCCCAAACTTGCATTAGTGTTTCTTAGCATGTTTTATAATTCGCGATAGAAACACCGAGAAAATGTTCTCTATTTATTCTCAGAAATGTTGCACCCTTCGAGAAATCAAATTAAGGGAAAATCACTTGTTTATTTCATTTTTAAAACGTCAACTCTTGCTGCTTGCGTCATCAGCTAGTCGCTAGTTCTGTGTTTCTAATCGAGCTATAACATTTTCTAAAGAGAACATAAACGAAAACGGAAATACATCAAATATATATATTCATATTGCAGATGACGGATTTAACGGTGAAATGTACCAGTATTTTGACCCTGCAGCGGATATTCCTGCAATTGTCCTGGCAGTGTTAATCTTGATTGTCAACGGTTTGGTTTTACTGTTGATGGCAAAGAAAAAAAATCTGCGATCGATCACCAATTTGTTGCTGTGTAGCCTGGCCACGTCCGACCTACTTACAGGCCTGGTTGCCGTGCCGATGTTTATCACGTGCAATATTATCCGCCAATCAGTGGTTTGTCTCACGGAAGAAGAGTTGTCTCGTTTCATCTCTGCATCAATCGTGTGTCACCTAATGGCCGTTACTACCGATAGGTAGGTCACACAATCAAAGAGCTGCTGTACGCGCTGAAAGTTAATCAAATATAACATAGCATAGCGTTTTCTTCTTCTTTTTTACACTTGTAGAAACAAGGTCCTTTTCGCTACCATGAATCTTTAGCTATAATCCATGTAATAGTGAAGGAAATGCTACAGAAAAATCGTCTTATGAGTGGAAAATCTTATGTATCCTTCCTATCCTTCACGTGCAAAAATTCAAATTTGTATACTTCTTCTACACCGATTTGTGAAATTCCAATGAACACTCAGACTGCCATTTTGTCTTGTCATGTAGACTTGACGCTTTCATCCGACAACCGTTCTCAAAACAGTTCTATACTACGTACAACCCTAGGGCTTATAATTATTCCCATGGGGCTACAGAAGAGAGGGGGGGAATGACAAAAGAACCAGTGGAACATTTTTTATATTAGATAAAATGTGCAGCCTTGGCAATTAACCGATAGCCTGAATTTGATTTTTTATCAAGCATAAGAAATGTATAGAACCCAGCGGAGGAAACGTTTCTGGTAATGAGAGATTTTTCTTGTTGCTATTTATACACAGTAATTAACGACTGTCTACACGTTACTAACTCTCCTGATAATTTCATAAAAAAACTTATTTCTCAACGGTTTTCTTTATTCCAGATACCTAGCCATCATTCATCCTCTACGCTATTCATCACTTGTGACAAAAACCAGGTGCATTCTGGTCATTACCCATATTTGGTGCCTGTCAGCGGTTGCATCGTTGGTGCAGTTGACCTGGCTCGTCCCAGTCACCCAAGACCCGCACGATAATAACTTCTCAGCGGACTTCATGAAGAAAGAGCTCATTTACGATATCATCTTTCTGACCTTGTTTTTCTTCCTCCCTGTTGCATTCATGTTTTATACCTATGCGAGAATCACCTTTGCAATCGCTCGACAGAGTCGCAATATTCGACAGCAGAACATCTCTCTGCCACATACAGGAGGAATCAGAGGGCGGCATGAATGGAAAGCTGTAGGCATCTTTGCCGCCATGATGCTGGTGTACGTCATTTGTTGGCTGCCATACTCTGGTCTTCGGAGATTCGATCTCAACAAGCTACCGATAACTTTAATTTATGTCATTTTTTACTTCAGATATCTTGCGTCATTGCTAAACCCGTGTATGTACATCTTTGGAAAACACGACTTCCGTAAAGCCATCTTTGAGTACAAACCTCCAGTTGCACTGGAACTTAGTTTTAGGTCGACTTCAAAGTCCGCCATTTTGAAGGCCACTTTAGCGACATCTGGTGGGAAAATCCGCATGAAGTCCTTTGCCAGAATCGGCAGCAGGAAAATACGAAACACTGCTAAGACAGTAGCTTGAACCGGTAAATATCTTGTTGGCCGATATTCTGCCAGTCGTTAATAATCGTAACTGAGATATTGCGCGCGCTCTCATTGGTCGATAGATGTGTTTGGATGAGAGTGTATAAACACGGCTGTGACGTTTTATTTTTCAGAACTTTTTTGTAAAAGCACTAAAGCAACAAAATTGACTCCACAATTATGTAAACCCTCGACGTCGTCTGGGGTTTGCGTAACTGCCTCGAATTCTCCGAACCCCCCTCGTGTTTAGAGAAAGTTGTGTAAAAATGGAAAGAGAGCTCTATTGCTTAAATTAGTAAAAACAGCAATTATATATGATCCATTTTCTCATAGGTTGAATCAAAGGACTAAGATCTGGCCTCTTGGTTAAATGCAGTGATCAATAGCTCGATAGATAGAGGAAAAACAGCGGTCGACGTAAAAGGCGAAATAGCAGAGGGATTTCATTCATGAAGGCAACTTGTAGTAAAGGCGAGAGGTTTTCCCATCAATTTTTCTCTCCCATTTGATTTACTTGATCAGCAATTATTTACTCCTTTAGATATCACTATAAAAACATGAATATACAGAGATTGATCACCAATACATGTGCTTTTCACAGTCAAATTTTCTTAATTTAAATAAGATTATTAAAATTGTACATATGCTGTTACCCATAGGGTCCTTGAAGAAAAGTTGTATAAAAGACACTGCACCCAGAATAAAAGTTAACTACTCTAGTAATCTCTCTCTTGAATTTGTGCCAAAAATAATAACTGGAGTCCTTTATCAAAACTCGCCTGAAGCTAGTACGTTGTGTTTGCCAGGTGGAGCTAAAACGAAAACCAGAAGGTACCCCACCCTCCAGTATATCCTGTCAGAGGCACACTGGGACGCTTTTCTCTCAAATGCTAACGCTGTTTCAAGCTTAAGTGTCTGGAGCCACCCTCTCAAAGCACTGTAACTTGATGTTAATTTTAGGCTGTGCTACAAAATTCTTACCTGTTCGGTTATCCTAGGGTAACTTGAGTTGAGAAACCTTTATTAATAAGAAGCTGTTGTCTTTCGGAACGTCGTTGTTGAATATTTTTCGGTACTCAAACGGCATTTTTATCCATCTAATTTCTCATATCACAAATTTCGTGGTGACACTACAGTTTACTCGCATAAAACTGGAGGGGGAGGGGGTGGACTGATAACGCACCTTTAAATCGTAGGTTGCACTGTTTCGTGTTAGATACATGATGAAGTTTTCACCGTAGCCTATAGATTACGCTGGTGAGCGTATGGTTTACCACCATCATTGGACCTGGTCATAATTACTTATAAGTAAAGCATTAGCTCAGTTGTCTTAGCCCGTTTTTCAATTGTACACAGTTTGTAGCGAGCATTAAGCACTTAATGACTGGCCCCGAGGGAAACAGCGAGTTTTTGTTTCCCCGAGACTCTCGGTGTTTCCTGAGGCGAAGCCGAGGGAAACAATGATGTCATGGGCGAAAAAACTAGCAAAAACTGCGAAGAAATAGTTTGCTTTACGCTGAAATTTGACAGAAACTTACCAAGAATTCCACTACTGAGCAGTTTAATGATTCACTCGCAATTTCTCAGTAAACTTTTAATCATTTCATCGAGATCTGAAGTTCATAAACATTTTTTTTAAATGACCAACTTTTAGTTTCTCCTCACAACTTGATATATTTTTAAGCCACTATGTGATGAGAATAAAGACTATATGTCATCACTATTGGAGACACTTCTGTTGTTCTACCGCCAAGCTCACAGAATGTTTTGCAAACAATATTTCCAACATGCATAGCATTCTAAACAAAGGGCTGCAAGGCTTGCAGTACGTCTTTCACGTACTATCAGCCTTTTTTGGCTGATCAGCTCTCTTGTTAGTCTCCTAAAACGGCTTCGAAGGAGTCTCTTGTAGATCCTACTTCGGCAGCGTTTATCGTATGTGGTCCCTTACTTTTTCTGGTTTCTCATGGAATTTTAAGACGTTTACTTCTAGAAAGACTCTGACAACCAAGCGCAATATTGATAATTACAGTATCAGCTTTCAAACATCTTGACTACGCTTGTTGGAGCCATTCTCTTCTTTTAATTAATCTACTAACAATTGCAGAGTTTTGCTAACTATTTTTTTTTCAATTATTATTCTTTTTTTTTTACTTAAATTGACATCGAACTGTTTTGCCAACACTGAACTATGGCCTTTTGTTGCAGAGTGAATCGTAGAAACAATCAAGCCAACCCAACATCGTTACATATTGAGTTGAAGCTGTGGTTGTTTGCTGGCATTCTTGGCATTCCGGTGCCGATTTCTCTTTTCGTCTTAGCTAAAGCGTTACTTAAATCCCCGGGGAAGGATCCTTTATAAAATGGTCAAGGTCAGTGGGATGTTTAATTTGTCGTGCGTTATAGGTTAGCCAGTCAGGGTGTTAACTACAAGAGGAGCACATCGGGAGCTTTTGCAAAATCTTTTAGGGCATTAATTATAAGCGGACCAAAAATTTGACAGCCGGATCGATAGTGTGTTGTTTTAGAACTGGTACCTGAAGGGTGAAAAAAATTTCGAGCCACGCTGACTAAACAAGATCTTGGTGCCACTTAGGGGCTTTTTCAAAGGTTTTGACGAGCAGCCACGCCAATTTAATATGTAAGTCTTCCTGGGCTTATCCACAAAGTGATAAATCCTCAAAATACTGACCATTATGGGAGGCACTTAAATGATATTGTTATCCCGTAATAAATAATGCTCTGTTTAGTTATGCTTCACTGAACTATGGATCCTTATCAGATGAAGATAAATTGAATGGTGTATTTGCATAGAAAAAGGAAAGAACAATCAGTCAATCATATAGGAGTGTTTACTATTTTTCCAAGCCATGAATCTTCAGGTAACATCATATCTTTGACATTTGCATATTAAGTCAGTCTAGCAGTAGAGGGTATTAAGATGATGCGGCTAAACCCTCTGTTTCAGTGTAATTCTTGGGTCTAATATTTCCTGCTCAGTGTTTGGTCCATTGTCTTTTCTTCTTCTAACCTGCGGGGATCTTGGCACCGTCGCGAATAATTT
>CM042756.1:24314184-24326022 GCA_022496165.2 Catalaphyllia jardinei
AACAGCTTCGCGTGACAACGTCGCGTAACAACTTGGCGTGACAACAGCGAGGATGACAGATGATGGCCAGGGTGGAAATAGCTTGGAATTTTCTGTTCAATCTGAAACTGCTCCTATGGAAGGACTTGGAAAATCAAAAATGGATCAAGATTTTCAATGCTTTAGCGCGAAACTATGGTACCGCTATTCTCGCCCTTTTATCTGAGTAGCTAACCCATCTCATCTTTAAAAACAATGGCTGTTTACCATTTACCCAAACATCCCGGCAATTTCTATCAGAATGTAAATGGTAACACAATTTATGGCTCGACCAACCGGCTAGAAATAATCGGAACGTCTTGAAACTTCCAACAAAATTTCCGACTCGAATTTAACACCACCATCTTGGGATTATGACCAGGTTGAACTCGTCCTAGTCTCTTTCGTAAATTGAGTTTTTTGAATAAATTGTAAATGGCCAGTCCAAATCATTTGCAACTAACCGGTTTCTCCGTGCAAATGGTAAACGACCAATGAATACCTTTTCGCAGATACTGGGATGAGAGTTTGTGAAACCAGCTGAGGAAAGGGTGGCCTTCACCTCCTTAAACATGCCACATTTAGCGAACACTTCAATACAACAGCCTGTGTGAGAGCTGGTAAATACAAAAGATAACAACTCATAACCTCTGTTAGTGAGTGAAAACGCTCTTGTGGAGGTACAACAAATGGTAAACAAAAAACCAAAATTAACAGACGAGATACTTAAATCTTTCTTACTGGTGGTGTAGTTGGGGCACAGCAGGTTCATGTCAGTTTGTTTTGTCTCTGTAAGTCTGTCGGTCTGCTAGTCTGCCTGTTAGTAGGTCTGTCGCTCTGCTCGTGTCTGTCTGTCGGTCAATCTGTCTGCTAGACAGCGAGACTGCCAGTATGCCTTTCAGTCGGTCTGTTGGTCTGCCAGTCTGTCTGTCAGTCTGACTGTAAGTCTTTCAGTCTATCAATATGTCAGTCTGTCTATCTGTGTGTTTGTCTATCGGCTTATCTCTTTCTCTGTTTCCTTCACTGCTACAACTTAAAACGTGAGCATACTTACGTTCGATGCTTCTTTAGGAAGTCTATCATTGTTGATTTTAATGATGGCCACTTGTCCCTAAAAGCAAGAAGTCATCACATGAAATCGATCACTGCTGAACTTTGCGTATGATCTTTACGCCAACAACTCACTTTGATAATAGTGCCTGTAGAGCATAGAGCATCTGCGAAAACTCTTCGACAAACCTTATGGAATTGTCGAGGACTACTGGAGAGTTTTGGGAGCATACAACAACCAACATGTACAAGAGTACAAACAGAAAATGTGTTGTGCACACAAAGCAAAGAATCCTTACGTCAATTGGTAAACCTTCTTGACATCTTTAAAATTAGCATAGCTTGGATCGTTCTTGAAACACAAACTCATCAATTGCCCCTCAAAATCCTTCAGGCCATGTTTGGAGACTTCTTTACCAAACTAGGCAAAAGGCAAAATTGAAATAAACATTGAATACTTCAGACCAGATTAACAAGATTTCAAAATTGTAAATGGTTGGCCAAAACTTAGCTTTACCGAACTCAGTGCGCAAAGTTAGCATGAATAAGTTAACCAAGGAGTATTGTGAATACATTGTAGCCCCTTGATAGGGAAGCCTGTGTACGTGTAGACATCTGCTCTTCTCTTTGCTTTAACCAGAAAAAAAAAACCTGACGTTCCCAAAGCGTCGTGTCTAATCGTGCTCCAGTATCCAACTGTTTCTCCAGAATTTGAGGTCTGCGCTCTAACTGGTTACTTGGGGATAAGCGTAAAAGTCGACTCGAGCTTGCTATCAAAACGAGATGCTTGATATAATTTAGACCTTATAAACGACTGTATAACTTTCGGCGGGTTTGGCCTCGACTAAACATGTTGGATTCTGTGTTGTGTTTTACGCCAATTGCGCTCTAACTGGTTACTTGGGAATAAGCGTAAAAGTCGACTTGAGCTTGCTATCAAAACGAGATGCTTGATATAATTTAGACATCATTAACGACTCTATAACTTTCGACGGGTTTGGCCTAGACTAAACATGTTGAATTCTGTGTTGTGCTTTACGCCAATTGGAAGAAGAAGGACAGAAATCTTTTTGAAATGCGGGGGTTCATAAATCTTGCGAGACAAGTAAGACAAGTAATGGAAATGATAGATTTCTACATGCAAGCTTAGCTACACTGTACACTGATGTACTGGATGGGATGTTAGTCCATCACAGTTGCATTGTACATGTACCTTTACCATTTTGATCACGTTACCCTCAAAATCTAATACTTGAAAGCTTTTCTAAGACTGAGTGGAGGTTCTGGGAGAGTAGTGCTTTACTCAAGAACACCACAATCTGAAACTACAGCAATCAACACAGAGCCCTAGCCATTACCCTTAATAACATTACAGCAATCCTTTAATTTGGTCAGAGGCTTTCACAGCCCACATTTTTGTAAACCTTGTAAACCTTAAACTTTGCAACTATTTCAACATTTTAGAGCATAAGGTTTAATTTAATGCACATGTAGACCTTGACTGACAATATAAACACAGCAACATTTACTACAACAACAAATATTTGACAAGATAATACATTCAACTGGCCCACTATTACATGTAGCTAAGCTCAATATTGACTGGGGATGGGTATGTCACATTGAGGGGTAACACACTGTTACTTACGTCTTTCTTTATCTTCTTGAGCACTGTACTCAGCCTATCCTTACCACTCCAGTTGCCAACCTTGTTTAACAGAGCATCAGCAGCACCAACGAGGTTCTTCACCAGCAACACTGCATCTTTGCGCAAAGACAAGCAGTCTTGACCTTGAAATAAAATCCCAATTGGAGCAAATGTGAGACATGCAACATATCACATGTACATGCAGTGAATGGTTTGAACCTTGGATTAAGTGAGTACCAATGTGGCCAAGGCTGGCAAAAAGTTATAAACTCTTCGGAACATTTACATGTACATACTTGAAATTAATGGCCTGAACCCTTGAACCCTTGAACATGTAATTAACGGCGTGAACCCTGGACTAATTAAGTGAGTACCAATGTGGCCAAGGCCTGCAAAAGTTATAAATTCTTTGGAACATTTATATGTTCTTGAAATAATTATGTTGATCAACAGTGCACGTTTTTGCATGAACAGCAGGAAGTCACCTGGTTTTCTCCGGTGCACAAAACTACTAGAACTGCACGTTCTGCTAGATGGTGAAACCAGGTACGCAAAATTATCCTTACAGCAGGTCAATTTGCCTGGGGGCCCACCCTTCATGAAAACCCTGAAAAATTATTGCAATTAGTTTAATTTGACCTCGTTCCCAGAATTTTGATAGTAGTTAGTCTGTAGTAATCTTTATTTAAACACGGTTAACTTGTCGGTAGGTGCCAATTAACAGCAAAGCAAGCAATGAGCAAGTGTTGGAAAAACGCAAATAAAGGGAGTAACCATGGCAACTTTACATGGGTCACTACACCTGGCACCTAACACACCGAGATTGTCAGTGGAGAATTAATACTTACCTAAACATAAGGGCCCTCCATGAACAAAGAGGCAGGTGGGATGGGAAAACAAAAGGCAAAGTGACAAGCAAAGGCAGAGCAAAACCACAAGAACTTATAAGTGCAGAGCAATGGAACAACTGCGCATGCCTGCAGCGATCATTCACTGACCAACAGCATATCTCCCAGTTAGCTCTGATTATTGATAATCTCATTTAAACATTTGTCAGCAAAAAAACTACTAACTAGGGTGAGGGATCAAAACTGACCACACTAACCAATCACTGTTTACAAACTTCTTCAGTTCATACGAATTGTACATGTGTAAGTGCTAAGTAAACCATAGGGATCAAACACTTGACACCAGTGAGGTTGTCAAAATGTCAGTCAAAAGCAAGATTCTCATTTGGATTTCTATCATCGACTTTTTATAATCCACTGTACCTGACTTTCGCTGGCCTTCCTTGAGGATACAAAGTGCAATCTCATAATTCTTCTCAATGCCATTAAGGTCATTCAGTTTATTTACCCAGCTGCAAGGAAAAAATAATTGGTCATACATCTGTCACAACAACTGTAATTTGATGTTACTAAGTTGTCTTCCAACTAAGTAAGAAAAAAGTAAACTCAATAAAGACTGGCCCAAGGCAGTCAAATTTTGAGGGCTGCTTGTCCAAAGGGCAAACTAGAATTCAAGCTTTTCCAGCCCTGGAAAACCCTGGTGCTGCAGCCTCACAACAGGCACACAATGTGCACATTACTACATGTACACAGTAAGCAACAAACCTTGTGTAGACTTGAAATGGAATACATCTACTTCCAAGTGATTTCATGATGTTAACCAGCACAAAATTCAGAATCTGACTGTTGATTTTGGTGCTCATTACTGGGGAGAGTACCACTGACAAAGCTCCCCATAACAAACTCTGTGAATGAACAGAATTATTGTAACATCAGTTAGTTAGATACAGTGCAGCTCAGATATATCCGAACTACGCATATGCATATTATACACGCGTATTTTGCATATATGCATATATTAATATTTTTGTAATTGTAATTGGACACTCCCCATTGGGGCTTTTCAGGACCAATTTAACAATTTTTCCTATGGGGTGAGATCGGACATCAGCTTATATAAGGCACCTCAGGCTGCCGCCATCAGTCCATTTTTGATCTCACCCACCCACCCAACCCATACATGGAGAGATGGACCACCACACCAGGAACTACGTCCCCTGCATGTAAACATGGAAAATGTAATGTGACATTAATGATGGTTTCAATTTTGTCTCATACTACTGATATTGACAGCCTAATAAAAGTAGTTAAGAATCACTTCTCTTTTATAGGTGATGCCACACAGTCCATTACCTCTCCCCTCCCCCTCCCCCCTCAAAAAGAAAATAATAATAATAATAATTGCATTGGTACCTATTAAAATTTTATGATACTGTAAGTGACAACACCCTTGACAAGTATTACAGTATCATGCCCACATAATTGTTTTACAAGGGTTGGTAGAGTACATTGAATTGTATTTTTATCCAGCTTGCAGTATATACTATGTTTACTCAACCTTTCTCTTGAAGATCTCCAATGTGTTTGTAATTGGGAAGTAAGGGTGACAGTTGTTGTTGGCATAGAGATTGGCAACAAGCGCTGCAAATAATTCCACTACAAACACCTGCGAAATAGAGAAGTGAGAGTCATTGTTAAAGTTTGGAACATGAGCATGCATCACAGATGAATTCCCTCCCTCCTCCTCCTGCCTGAACACACACTTGTACACACATGCCTTCAACATTCAACCTGCCAAAATACCTTAACAACTGTATCCGTACATGTAAATGAGGTTGGGTGCCAGAGACATCCAGGAGCTTCCACTATTGGCAGCCAGCTCCTAAATGAAGACTGCTCCAATGGCTACAGCTGGTAGCAAATCCTGGAAACCGAGCCATGGGGCCCCAGGTGGAAAGGGAAGAGAGACATCTGTCACACTGAATTAACAGTGGAAAGAGGAAGGGAAGGGAAGGGAAGGGGAATGCTTGAAGATGTGCTCCCATGAGAAAACAATGCTCATTGAAAATTCCATCTCCCCCAAGGCCCTAAGCATGTCACCAATCAGGATCACATGGAATCCTAGTGCATGCATGCACGTATCCCCACACTGCTGACCAACTATGGGAATGCCAGTGCTCTTTGTTGTTTATTGCATCTAACTACATTTAACAGATCACTGATACTCATTTATACCTTCTGGAGCTGCAGAGAGTAATGCAGTGATAGTCAAGTTACTTCCCTTCTCTCAAGATTGTTGTTTCCAAAAAAGTGACTATGTACATACTTAAAAACAACCTGTCACCAGACTGAATCATTTTAGTCAACAGCTTACCGTATTTACTTGATTAAACACCACCCGCATTTTAGAGTGGAAATATAATAAACCCTGCCCTTGAATAAATGCTGTGGGATTTATTTGAATAATAAAGTCAAAAGCAAATGCAGTGATAATAAAGTTTGAGCAAGCCTAAAAAAGTTATTTTCCTTGATTGTAACAATGTTTTTAAATTAATATTAGTACATTTAAAGCTCAAAGGAATAAAATCATTACCAAAACACACGATCAATAATTATACTCATTCTGGTATGTTCCAGATAAGCAAGGGGTCTCAGGTCAAAAACCCGACAAGATCACCTACATGACCCGACAAACTGATAGAAAATTAATAATGATTTGGTGGAAATAGTGGGAATTGACCCGTTGGGATTTGTCATTAACACCCAGCCCTGGAAACATATCTGGAACCCTGCGGTAGACCAGCTTAAACAAGCTTCGGAAATTTGCTTTCATGTATAAAAATGTTTCTCAGTTCGAAGTGAGCATACCTCAACACTGTTTCAATGCTCATACATGTACATGTACCATACTTTTGTTTCCAAAAACTGAAATAAATTTAACTTTAAATAAATGCTGCCTTTGTTTAAACGCCACACTCAAATAAACGCCACACTTGAATCACAAAAAAATTTAACAAAATTGCCACAGCGTTGAATCAAGTAAATACAGCAAACAATCCAAAGACATGAAAGATGACATGAATGTCTTCACATCTTTCTCAATAGCCAATATTTTTTACAATTAACCACACATGTACCTTAAAGGGAACATCTTTTGGAGGTTTGATCTCACTTGTGGAAAGGAATTGTTGCTTTGCCTTTGTAACAAGCACCTGTGCCTCTCTTACTGCCACCTATGGAAAACGAAATGTAACACAAGTTTCAGTTCCAAGTTCCCCAGCATTACGGAAGTTCACCAGTACCCATTTACAATGTACATCTGCATGTATACGTCCAAGAACACAACATTTGTCCCCACCCATGGCTCAAACCGGGACCACTCAATTCAGAGACCAGTGCACTAACCACAAGACCACCACAGCCCCCAGGGAGGCAAGGTTAAACTCAAAATCTGCTGGCCAGGGGTGCCCATTTGTGAGGTGGAGTGGTCAATGGGTTTATGGCTGGTTATGCCTAGAAATTTACAGCCTTCTTGTTTGAGGTCAGACCATTTTTTCTGGTATTGCTTAACATTTATGTTGCTTCCGAAGCCTTTGTTCACAATCCATCTCTCCCTTAGGTAAGTATAGGCCAGGTTGAATGCTGTGCTCTTAGGATGTATATGTATCTCCACCAGCCTTACAGGCACTTTCCCCGCACTCATCTACTGTAGATTGTTGATGAGATTGAGCTCTGATAATCATGTACACCTATTATACTCACCTTTTTCTTTTCATTTGGGCAGTCATTAGGCAGGGAAGTCATACAGAGTGTGTTTATGTACCATTCTATTGCTTGTTCAAAGCGGAGACTAGAATTGACCTGTGTTCCAGTCAGTATAAATGCCAACACCTTTTTAAAAGTCTCTTCAGGTATATCTGAGGGTGAAGGAAGCTTTCCTGTCTCAGTAGAACTGTTGTCAGTTATAAAGACAGTGAGGAGCTCCTTAGCACTGGAATAATCCATGTTTCCAAGAGTGCATTGTGAAAAAGGTACATTACCTCTTGAATCTGAAAGAGATAGCAGAGGTATCAACCATTAAGCTGTGCTAAAAAAACATTTAATGCTCTAATTGTAATGAGGGGTGCACTGTAGATCAAGTGAATTATTGAACCTATCATCCAAATCAACCAGGTTACAAGTCAGGAAATGTGCAAGTCTAAGATTGCCAGCCTATCTGAGATTTGATTTCAAGCGGTCATAACTACAGTTGACAGGTCGGAAAGACTGCATCATGGAAAATATGTAATGTACATGTACTGCGTATGTAAGTGACTTTAATATGTATGTCTGCAAGGCTAAAAGTTTACTACTTAGTCAAGTAACTTTTGCTGGCCAGTCTGTAAGTCTAATGCTCTCAAAGTAACTCTCTGTGCTGCTTTAATTTCAAAGTCTACAAGAATGCATGTGTTTCAGTCTGGTGCGAATGTACGTACCAGGATACAAATCTGTAATTATCTTCAATAATTGCTTTTAGTATGGTAAAAGTTACTTTGCAGCTACTAAATTTCAAATGAGCTGTGGTCAAAACCTGTACCCAAAAATAATACCTGTACACAGCAATGTGAATAGAAAGTCCTTTCTGATAAGATAATAAATTCTGTCCTTCACTTGTCCGACAGGCACGTGAAGTTCCTTTTTATCCTTTTTGAGGAAATTTACAAACAACAAAGTTCCCACACACAACCCTTTTCAAATTTCCCTGACTTATCAATGATAAAAATAAGATTCCCTAACCAAAAAAAAAACAAAATGTCAGATCTACAGTAAATGTACTTCTGGTAGCGGCTTCTTTTGCCAATCATTCATAAGAGTTACAATTTTCAACGAATTTTCCTTTTTCATAAGGTAAAATATCGTTGAGTTTGCAGTGACCCCAAATATTTCCTCCAGTTTTCAATGGTATTAAATCAGCCGCATTAAATTATTTCAATTTTCTCTGACTTCTCTTTCAAATATCAATTTTCTCTAACTTGAAATAGAATTCCTTGACGTTTCCCTGACCTTAATGAATTTGCATTTTCCTGACCAATTCCTGACCTGTGACAACTTTGAGTAAATTAATTTACTCAAAGTACTGTCAGTAATGGACTTGTAAACGTTTTAGGATTAGAGAGAATAAGTATTAGTCAGAGCCCAAAGAGCAAATGGCCACTGTTTTTCTTTACATCCTGTCTACTGTACATACATGTAATTATCCAAGTAACTGACCTTTAAGAACTGTGTTTGTTATAACATCTTTAGTTATGTCTGTTGAGACTGGCAAAGTCAACACATTCAGAGCTTGGTTAATCTTTCCTGTTTTGGCCAACAACAGTACAAATTTCCTCCTGTACTGGTTCATGTTCATTAACCGCTGGTCTGCAGCAGTTACAGATACGCCATGATAATATGAAAAGTTCCTGTTCTTTTGGGTAACTTTGCAGCTTAACAAGTAAGATAAAGCATCTGAAAATCTGGGGAGAGAAAGAAAGATGAATTATTGGTGGTCAAAGACATTTTCCGACAAACAGAAAATTATGATAGAAGAACAATACAGTTATGTAGCTGTCTAAACTAACTACACACATTTCTGAAGACATAACAGTCAAATGCATCAATTACATGTAAAAACCAGGCAGATGATACAAGCAGTCAACAGACACACTCACTGACAGAAAAGCAGGCAGGTACAGTGTAGACAGAGAACACAGAAAGACAGAGATAAAAAGATAGGCAGACAGACTGAGAGAAATACACACACAGGCAGACAAACAGGTTCAGGACAGGCAGGCAGGCAGGCAGGCAGACAGACAGACAGACAGACAGACAGACAAGACAGACAGACAGACCAACAGATAGACAGGCAGACAGACAGAAAGAGAGACACATCATGTGATGGGAAGAACTGACAAAAGACAAATAGAAATTGACATGCACAGTTTCTTGTACCTTTTATTCTTTTCCAAGAAAGTCAGTCGAACTTCAGCCACATCCTCATCTTCTTTGATGAATTCATTTCCTAATTTACCAGCAAAACACTTGACAAGTAACTCATCGGTCCACTTCCTCATTTCAAGAATCCTAAACCAGGGCCATAAAACAAAGCACATTGAACATCAAAGTGCCAAAGGAATATTATTACATTGCAACTCTCACTCAATGTTGTTAAGCATTGGCAGGATATGCATACATCTGTAAGTGAGACCCGATTTATATGTTCACGCATGTACACCTGAAATGTTGATCTCGCCTTGCAATGCAGCACAAGGACAAAAGGCAAACCCAAAGCACGAGATGTAAAATGCACAAGTCATGTATTTTACAATAGAGATCAAAGGGTTGACAGTGCCATCCATCAGCCAAAACCAGCAAAACCAACCATACATGTAAAATGAAGTTACAACTCAATTATTATCCTGCTCCTGTTCAATGGGTCTTCATACATGTAGCTCAGTTGATAGAGGACTGCATTGCTACATGCAAAGGCCACAGAACCGAATCCTGTTGAAGCCCCATAGTCTTTATGGGTATATGTACTGAGCACTGTGCCTTGCGGCTTGATGAAAACTTCCTGTGGACACTTGAACAGCTTTCAAAATAAATTGTTCCTGCCCTACTGACACAAGTCTTGGGTTACTTTTTTTTATTAACATGTAGATTGGTTGAACATCACGTGTCTGGCAGGAAAATCTACCAGTCCTGGACACCTGGATGGCACTTCTTTTTAGCTCTGCCTTGCTGTTTTGCAATTATAATAATTATTATAATACAACTGTGATGATAACATCTTCATTTCAAAAACCAACTACACTATCCAATGTGGATCTCTTATAGTCCACCCTTCCACTGAATAGTTCCACACTTGACCATACAATTATTATAATAATATTCTTGAATGCATGTGCCACAAAGGTACATTGTACCTTTTCATATAAGCATCACCTGGAGTACATCTAGTGCATAAAAAGGAATCGACTTACACATTCAAGCCAGAGCTCTCACGTGAACAAATCATAGCTCCATTGATAGCGTTCTTTAATCGTTCTCTTACTTTCTCCTCCACATTCTTAGGTAGTTCAGGGTGCATTAGCACTTCAATCCAAGCTTTTCGCAAACTATTTGTAAAACCAATATCAGAAATGAAAATGATGTAAAAGCAGTGTATTCCACAATTACATTTATTATTTTAGTGCATACATGTCCACTGATGACTCTTTGTATATCCACTAGTGTTCTATCACAAATGCCATTGTCTGAATGGTTAAGCTTCTATTATTCTTTCATGCTGATGTAGACAGTGAGTAGCGGAGCAGTGTGCAACTGTCAACAAAGAGACGGCCACTTTTTTAGGTTTCAAAGTGTCTGTTAAGTGAAGGATTGTTGCTTAAAGGGGCAGTGTCATGAGGATTTTGCAGTTTTAGGTCAATTCTATGCTAAAATCCTTACTGTGAGGCTTTCCTTGTAAACAAAATGCTTCTGTAAAGCTACAAATGGATTTATCAGAGAGGGCTAACAGTAATAAATTTCTTGAGGATTTTTTGAAGATGCAGCATCAAATTTTGAAAAAAATTGGCAATTTTTTCAAGCTTCAATCCATTTCTGTCCTTGCCATCCATAACGACAGGCAACAGGAAACAGTTTCGGCACCTTCAAATAGTCTTAATAACAAAACTAGAACATTATTTTTAAAATTCAATTGATGCGAAGACACCTTCTAGCTTCTTACATAATTTATACATCCTACAGGAGAAATTGCATTCATGACAGAAAATGGACATAAAAACTGCAACGATCGAAAAAAACAAAACAAAACAAAACTACAAATAAATGTACATACATGTAAACTGCAAAACATTATAAAAATTATATAATTATGGCAGAAGCTGAATTTGGGACTACAAAGAACAAAATAGTCCAGATAGCAATGGGGGGGGGGGGAGGGGTAGAATTTGAACCAGGGGTCTAAAACGACAGGCCACACTGCCACCCTTGTTTTTTGCTAAATATAAATTTGTAAAGTTGACACAGGGGACTGTACCTTTTAATTGCTGCAGTGACTTGATAGGAAGGCCATCTAATAATTTGTGAACATAACAGCAAAATCAATAATATACATGTACACACAAGTCTGACATGTATACACAATTTCCAAGTCAGTGTCCAAGGCGAATACTACTTTTACTGCATACATGTACATTGTGTTTGCCTATACAACCACACAGTGTGACAAAAAGTGCAGTATGAGCTGTAAGT
>CM042756.1:24338404-24349620 GCA_022496165.2 Catalaphyllia jardinei
TCAAACGCGACAAAAACATAGGTAACTTTTTAGTCAGAAGTGCTTTTCAAACGAGTGAACAACCCGGTACTTTTAAATGTGCACGCGCACGATGCAAAACATGTCCTTTCATTGGCAACGTTGAAAAATTGTCGGGACCCAAGCGATCCATTAAGATCACTGATCATTTTACCTGTACCTCAGCCAATGTCATCTACTGTATAACTTGCACCCTTTGCAAAAAGTTATATATCGGCGAAACAGGTAGACGACTAGGCGACCGATTTCGAGAACATCTTCGTGACGTAGAGAAAGACGACAAAAACGCATCTAAACCGGTCGCTAGACACTTTAATCTTCCGAATCATTCTACGCAACATATGACAGTCTGCGGCCTCTCCCTACATCAAGGAAGCATGCACAGAAAGCCGCAAAACTCTAGAACAAAAATTTATTTTTCAAATCGGCACTCTTAATCCTCACGGTATCAACGAACGTTTTTCATTTAACTAATTTATTCTGTTTTTCACGTTGCCAGGCACCAACCAATAGCGTAGCTCCATACTTCTGTATATAAACCACACACAACCCATAATTCCTCGATTCGCTCCGACGAAGGGCTAGCGCTCGAAACGTCAGCTTCTGAATCTCTTTACGGTGGCTAATTCACATTATCAACTCAGTTGATAAAACCAAATTACATTTACTCTTAATCTTATTTAGACCTCCTTTAATTGTATTTCGTGGATGCTAGAATTTGGCGGTTAAAGGGCCCTAGTCAGCCACACCTTTGTTTTTGCTTACATGTGAGAATTTGGCTATTATATTTTATTCGGAGCCTGTCAAAACGAAGAAAAATCACTCTGAAACTATTCAATAAAATTAAACATACCTTCAGGAACACAGCTTACGTATACAGTGAAACTATAAGAATTCGCTTCACTATGCTATATCAATAATGTCGATTGCATCGAAAATGGCGGAGGCTGACTAAGGTCCTTTAAATGCAATTCATCCATAAGTAGAACCTTAACGCTTTACCTCATCGAGACCGACCATTAAATGAGTGAGATAAGGAATTCCATCGACCCTAGAACTTGTGGCGGGTCTCCTTTGACAATTAACCTTATAAACTCCTCTCATCTTTTTACATACTTTGTTCTTTTCTCATTTGACTGTAAACTATTTTAGGCTGGAGATCTTAATGGATTCGAGCCAATCGACTCCCCAACTTCTTTCCCAGAAAGAGAGAATCTGAAAAGAGGCTGTACCCCGACCTCCCACTAAGACCTTTTTTTTTTCTTGACACTGGTCATGAAAAGGACATTATAGACAGTTACTTTGTTTTTAATACACGGACTTGTAATTACCTGATAGTAGATCATGCCGTACTTTTGCAGCAGTATTTCCTTGTCCAAAGTGTTTGAGTAGAGTTTCGTGTCTTGAGGCAACAGCTCGTACTCAATATAAGTGGCCCAGCCTTCGGTGAAGCCTGTGAAAAAGTTAGCGACGCTCATCCAGTGGATCGGATCTGTGCAGTCGCCTTCAAAATACTCGATATAACTATGAACCTGCACAAATAAAATCAGTACAGTTTGGAAGATCGATTAACAGCGAAATTTCCCTTACGAGTCTCAACACGTTTCTGTTAAGTAAATCTGACGGAGAAATTCGCGGTACATCATTGCAATATTTTTTAGAGGATGAGATTTCTCGTTACCTTTTTGAATGATAACTGAACTAATATGTCAACAAGAACTATTAACTAAAATTCAGACCTAAATTTAAATTGTAAACCAAACATGGAAGGTGGTCAACATTAAGAGCTGGTTGAAACGAGGGAGCAGGGGGTGAAACCAGCCGAGGCTCTAATAAGGGAGGAGTCTACTCGAGACTTGACTATGCTGAAAGTTACTAACCTCTAGATGGTGCCCAGGCAGCTGTTCATGGGCCGTGGTGGTAAATTCTGTCCATTTTGGACCAAATTTGTCCACGAAAAATGGCAGTCCTTGAGTAGCTTTCATGTCACAGTCTTTATCGCCAGGGTTGTAGCTATGGAAGCTTACGTACGGCTGGAACCAACCTACGCAGTCCATTGGACAAACTGGGACGGTTTTCTTAGGACCAAAATCGTAAAAAAGCGGTTTGATCACTGGTGCAATGTTGTTTTTCATAGTCTGTGAAGAAATTAAAGAAAAATGTCAAAATTAGAAGCACGTAGACTGCAAACAGGCCTTCATTAGAGTTTCGCGCGAGGGCAGCGAACACGCACGCACGTACGCGACCTCCCCACTCGTGCGTGTCACCCAAACGTCAGCCGGCCCCCAGGGTACGGAACACAAGACTGAGAGCAGCTTTCCGAGGAGTTAGAAGCCTTCCTTTCTTGAAATTGCGGAGTTCTACAATTTACTATCCTTTCAGGAACTTATTGATAGTTACATCTGATCAATATCGGAAGCGTTAAAGAAAGATCGACCAATTTAGATAATTTCGTGAAAAGACGACACTGCACTGGAGCACTTTCTGATTAAAAGAGGAATGAACATTTCGGCAGACTTGATAGAAGAGTATTTTTTGTTTCAGTTTTTTTTTTAATCTGTGGTCAATAGCTTACTTTGCATTAATATTTCATACTCACTGTGACAATGTTTTTAATCCACAGCTGCATGGCTTTCCATCGCTCAGGGCAGTACGCTTGCGCACTTTTAGAGTCGAAACACTTGATAAAGGCATTGTTATCACTTTCGTTGCTTGGAAACGGCTTGCTGTTGAACGACATATTAGCATCTCGCAAAACTTGTTGGAACGCAGGTACAGCGAGTTCTTCAGTCTCCTCTCCAGTGTATGACTTAGCCACTTCGACAGCCTAGTGAGAAATAAAAGAGCCCACATTTGATTAATCAGAATATTAATAACTTTGAGTTATACTTATTACGTGGGAGGAGACGCGCAAGAACGAACTGAGGGACTGCGAGGCCTGCTGCGAAGACTATTTGCTGCAACTCGTTTCCAGGGCCTCTCATCTTCCTTGCCCATACCCCACCCCCCTCCCCGCGTTCCCTTGTTCTCGAGTTCTTGTTTCAATTCACCCAGTCTTCAGAAATCCAAACTGACGGCTAAACACTCGAAAGATGAAAACCACCAAAACCGCCTGAATTTCAGGCTAGATCTCCCCCTCTTTCATACCGTTTACTAAAAATCCAATAATCCCCGGCCAAACAATCCTCCGCCCCCTTCCCCCTCCCTTCCTAGGCGATAAATAATGACCCAAACGCCTTCCGGCACCTGCCGCTGGTCACATGTTTTGCTGTACCTACATCTGATTACGATTTTACCGCGCGCGCATAAACCTCGTTCCTAGGGTCTCTCATCTTTCCTTTCTTGTCTCGCTTGACCTCTCGCTTCCAGAGCGGAAAAACGTAATAAGCATGCGCAGGATCGGAGCATGCGTCAGTAGTTTGGCTACGCGCCACTCTCCAAGTTTGAAAAAAACGGCGGAAACGCCACTCGTGTAAATAAAAATTGCTACGAGCTCTATATGCGTATTCAATTTTCCAGGTAAGCAGCATTTTAACGTCACTAATGGAAAGCTAGTGTATTCCTTTTGTGGAGGAATCAATTTTTTTTCCGACAAAATCAATCTAAAGACGACTTTTGAATCCTTTATTTCCCCGCGGTATACAAGAAATTTTGGTGGGAAGACACTTTTTCCGCAAACACTCTTAACATATTACACCCATATAAGCAACCCTATGAATATTTAAGCAAGAGAGCAGCAAGCAGAGGAAAAATTGTTTTGTACAGTGAAATGCCGAAAAATATTATTTCTTGCACAAGTATAAGTAGACCAGCCGAGCGACATCCTCGCATACCTTAATACAGTTCTCCGCTCTTCCCAACCATTGCGAAGCATTGCAGCGGTGATATCGATCAGATTGCTCGATTTGTTTATCTGGACAGCGCGCAAAGCAGAAAAAAATGATATGTAAGAAATAATAATTTTAATCTCATGTGCTTCGCGGTTACCTGTCGATAAAGCTCATCTCGTCTCTCAACAGCCTTCTTCCTCAGTTCAGTTGGCGTTATATCAAGAGTTGTAAAAAACTTCATCAAAGTTTGATATGTCCTGGCTCCACTCAGTGCCTCCCCAGTGGGGAGCTTTTGAAATGTCGGCTGCGCAGTGTCTGGTACGTCATCATAAAATTTAAAATTGAGCGGAAGTTTTCCAAGGCCGCTTGCAATGTTTGCATCTTTAGGACAATGTAAAAGATATTCGTCTTCAAGATACCTAGAAATTTAAACATCACGTGAATAAAACGGGAAGACTCTAAGAGCCACTGCGCTGGTCTTTGGATCGAGCGCTGGGACGGATCCAGGATTTGACGAAGAGGGTTCAGACAAACGCTCACCGAAGGTGGTAGCCCTAGGGGGGTGCGGGGGCATGCTCCCCCCTGAAATTTTTAACTTTAGGGCCTCTGAAATGCGATTTCCAGCGTTTTCAGGGGCAATTTGAAGTGGTTTAATTGCTCTAAAGTCACCTCCATTTTATCTATCATTTTCAAAAGATATATTTATTAGCTGAGTTGGTTCACTTTTTTTTAACCACACGTTTGTTATACGTTTTTGCGTTCAGGTTGGGGGGTCCGGCTGAACCACCCGAACCACCCCTAGATCCGCCCCAGGAGCGGTCCGAGTTTCCACCCTTAGTTGAGTCCATACCTGCTAACTCTCATGCATAATGCGTGAGTCTCACGCTGGCGAATCTAAGATTGTGTGATCTCACGCATTCAGACCAATTTCTCTGACAATAGCGAGTGTAATTGCTTAAAAATGTTGTAGGGCTCGTCAGAAGCTCTTCAAAACTCTTTAATTATGCTTGAAATTGGTTGGAAATCCTTTGGTTGGTCCTATTTTGAAGTTGTCGGAAATCTTTTTACACATTCGGTTATCTTCAGAAGTCGTTGGAAATCCTCGGCGATCTTCGAAAGTCTTCCAAAAACTTCCGCAATCTTCGGAAGTCGTCGGTAAATCTTCGGAAAATTCAGGTTCTATGGAGACGAATTTACTGAAAAAATGCTGGCAGGCATCGGCTTACTAAGGTCATCAGGTCTGACACATGCATGCACCTGGCAGTTATATCTCATTGCGGTACAAAGGGGAGCTAGTCGAATACTTACTTCAACATCCTGATAGCCGCTCTTGCGATGTTGTCTACAAGAGACTGTTTAAAGTACGTCGTCACGTTTCGTTCGAACTTTTCCTTCCAGGTAGCATTCACCGACTTCGAGAGGTCTTCAAAGAAAGTCGAATCATTTCCGAGCAGCTTAGCAAACTTTTGATCATAAATTCCTTAAAGACAAACACAAAATTAAAAAAAATAAATGTACTGCTGTGAACAGAGGTAGCGCAACCGAGTGACTGAGCAATGGCGGATCCAGACCTTGAGCTAAAGAGAAGTGGGAGGCAGTTTGGTTTTGCTTGTCCTGTCGGCTTTTCTTCCTTCTATGATTTCTTCTTTTTTACCCAGAATAAATAATCCCCGGGGCCCCCGGGCCCTTCCCCGAGATCCGCTACTGCCTGAGGGCGCTAGTGTTGTAACCTCGTGTTTAAGCCCTTCACTCTTTTATCGTCCGTGTAAATTAAAGCATAGTTAAGTATGAATGGCTGTCACTTTATGTTAATAGGGCACGTAATTACAGTTAAGGACTGGAGTCTTCCTTATGACCCTATGGAAAACTAACTACCGTATATGATATAAAATCGCGGAAAAACAGAAAGGCCCATAATATCCAAAGTGAGCCTATTAAAATGCTGCATAACCCACTCTTCCTCTGTACCCACTTAAGTAAAAGTTTCGTTAAAGATACTATATATGCAACCGGCTATAGGACCCCAGTTCTAAAATCTTACCAGGCGAGTAACTGTCTTTGAGTAAAACAGCTGCCTGTACGATAACAAAAAACAGTTTTCAACCGAGTGTCGTAAAATCAAAACCAAACCAACTACTTACCAATTAGGCTACTCAGCCAATTTTAAACAGTAGTAAAACGGAACCAAAGTAATTGCCTGATTTAAAGCCGCTCTAAGATAACTATAGACTGTTTCATTTTGATCTGAAATGGGAAATCGCATTTTTGGCAAATTCTCGTACAGTATGCACGGTATACGAAAAATCTTGTATTTTGTTCTGAAATAGGGTACACGGGGTTTAAGATACGTGCCGTACACAACCAACGAAAAATTTCTGGAAGTACTTCCCCCCGATCAGTGATACAGTGATACATCACGCTGGTTACCGTAAGCTACAACAAACCCCCTGGGAGGGAGGAAATCCCCGTGTGTAAAGGTCGTGGGGAAGCTTACGTGAAAATTTGAATTTAACAACTAAAGGAGACCAATAAGCGCGTGGCTCGAGCTTATTCTCTCAGCCGGGACTCAAACGTACTGTTTACTGCTGCGTGACTTGCAATTGTGTGATACTAACCTGATTCGCTTTTAAGCGCCATGTTTCTATATTTGTCGTACTTGATGGCATGGAGACCGGCTTGGCAAGCTTGAAAGGTTCTTACATATCCTGTACCGGCTCCCAGTCTCCAATTCTCGATGTACCTATTAAATGTTCTATTGTACTGCTCAAAAAGATCCTTCAGCTTTTCTAACTCTGTCATGTTGCGTGGTTTGAAATATGGCAAGGCAGCATCCAAATTTTGAAAGACGTTGCAAACAGGTTGCCAACAGAAAAGATCAGGTCCGAGCAGCCAGTCGCCGCTGTAGTAGTCTTGTGAGTACGGCGCCCATCCAAAGTTATTCAGTAATATGGCCTTAGCAACGTGCACTGCCTTGCGTTCTCTTAGCTTCAACAGATTTGTATCAAATTCCAATTCGTTTAATTCAAGCAGTAACTTCCTGGCTTCGTCGGTTCTGTTCTGGGTAGCATTCGGGGTGGGATCGTAAGGCTGAAAGTACCTTCGGATTTCTTCGGGCGTCACTCCTTGCATGCTGTGAATCAACTCCGGATGCAGTTTATAGAAGAATAATCGTTCGACTTTTCTGAAGACTTCTGCGAGATTGGAGCTGTTAGCTTCGGAAGACGCGAGGCAAGGCGACGTGTATGGTTTTTTAGGAGGCGTGTCTAATGCAAACCAAAAGATCACGATCAAGATGGAGCACAAAATGATCGGGATTCCGATGATCACCAGGATTCTGAGCCATTCTCGAGGTTTCTTTGCCTCCCTTGGGGCGAATCCGGGGGTCATCGCCACCGCAGTATTCTTAGATTTAAAGCCATTCTCCATGGTGAATCTGCTGAACAAAAAATAAGCACAGCTTGTTTTTTCTTCTTTTTTTATTGGAAGGCACGCGTAATGTGCTACACTAGCATAATTTACATGCAATTTAAAATATAGATAGGGCCCTGCGCGCGCTCTGATTGGTCAAAAAGCTATGTTTTACCAGAGTAGAAAACATAGAAAAAGCGTGTTTTATTGTTTTGCGCGCGTGAAATCTATATTTTAAGGCAAATGAAGAAGCCTAAGCCGTGTATTACACTAAAAAAAACACCTCAGTCATTTGAAAACACTCGAGAAATATAGAAAACACTCGCCTGCGGCTCGTGTTTTCTACATTTCCCTCGTGTTCTAAAATGACCATCGTGTTTTATCACAGTGTAATACACGGCTTAGGCTTCTTTATTTGTTAAATAAACATAACTTATATCGCGAACGTTACTGTCCTACTCTATGAACATTACTTATACAACACTCTACTTACAGTTTTATCATTACTTGCCGTGATGCACACAATATTAACATTACTGTAAGCAGTGTTAGTATCGTAAGTAGTGTTATTATCGTAAGCCTCTTGAATGTCAATATTGTGAGCTTGAAAGATTACAACTTCAATTTGATGGTCGTTAATACGCCGCCAGACTCCGAATTAAGTGGTAGGGTTTTATTGTTTTTGTTTTTGTTGTATTGTTTTTTTTAGCCAAAACAATTTAATCTTTTAGCATCTCTTGCCACCGGGGGTATGTTCATGGGTTCCAGGGAATTTATTGCTGGGGTAAGTAAAAGTCAAAGCTGGTCTGCATTCGAGCCAAGTGGCTAATCAGGTAGGAGCTTATCCAAGTTTATGTAATCTAAAGTGAGAAGCCAAAGAACCTCTAATTTATTGTTGTGTAACCCCAATGGCAGATCCAGATCTTGAGCTAAGGGGGTCCCGGTTTTGATTACTTGCCCTGTTGACTTTTCTCCCTTACTTTACTTACTGTCATTTCTTTTTTTACCCAAACTAAGGGGGGGGGGGGGATCCCGGGCCCATCCCCTAGATCCGCCACTGAACCCTACAATAAATAACCCCTACGATCACCCAGGATCCCATTCAGAGAGAGCAGAATAACGGAGAATAGAGCCGACCAGATTGACCATCAGGAATGCAGGCAGACATAATGTTGCCAGCACCAGATGGCTAAATCAAACATACTGTTAGAGGGTTACCTGTTAAGACTTCTCTTGCTTAATGAAGCGAGGGTGAGGCTGTGCTGTTTGATGATGAGAAAACCTCCCAAATTTAGTCTGTGGAATTATTTTTAGCGGGGCCAAGAAAAATTGCCAGTGTTCTGAAGTTTAATATTTTTCTTTCCAGTTTCCTTTAAAGGAGCTACGCTTCATTCAACAGCGTTCCGTGGTGCATCAGTTATCTTGACATTGCGTGAAACCTCAAAATAAAAGTTCACGAATAAACAGAGGTATAAGAAAAAGATACTAACAAGCCAAAAAGAGTTCTAAAGTGATGACGTCACAAAAATAAAATTTTTGAAATTATGGGATATGATGCCATATTCTTATAGAGCATGCTAAAAGACGTCCTCATCCCAAAAATTAGCTCCCAATTGCAATTTCCGGTAGAGATATAAGGGATCGAAGTTTGATGGCATTCCATACAAACCCTTCAAAATTTGTTTCTGTTCCTTCAGTTTAGAACTGACTCAAAATTAGAGAGATTTATATGGGGCAGTATCAAATTTCAATCCTTCATATTTCAGCTGGGAATTACAATTAAGAGCTAAGTTTTGGCAAGGAACCTTTTTTAAGGATACTCCATTCGAAAATGGCTCCCAATCCCATAATTTCACAGATTTAATTTTTTGTGACGTCACACTTTAGAACTCTATACAAGATGCTTATAACCAAGGAAAATTGATACGAAATACAATAAGAAGCAAGTTGACGTCAGTTTTCAAGCATCTGTCCTGTCATTGAATATGAAATTCGTCATATCATTGTCAAAGTAGCTGTGGACCCACGAGGCTAACGGCACAAGTGGATCTGCACACTACTTTGACAGTTTTATGACAAAATTCATATTCAATAACAGGACAGACGCATGAAAAACTGACGTCAACTTGCTTCTTAAGACAACAAATTAAATTGTCCTCTCTCGCTGGTTGATACATCGCATATGTATGTCTGTCCGCTTATTGCGAGAACTTCTGCATCGTAAAACTGACCATAAGAACAAAAAAACAACATGCTGTGGAAACAATTATTATATAAACTCTTGGTCTTCAGCAACTGTAGCTTGATTAACAATATGACACAAACATCAGTGATAAACATTTTAAAAACAGACATTTCATGAACTTGACGTTTCGTACATGTATGTTAGTAAGCATACATTTTCATAAAGAACAACAGTTCAAATTTTTTGAAAAGCTATTTATACTAAAACAATGGGGGTCTGGAACCTAGACAGAAAACATCTGCAGTAGAAATTTAAGACGTTTCATAAGGAAAATGACACAAAAGAAAAGCTTTCCTAATAAAGTAGCTATCGCTGCTGACATTGACTTTCAATGCTAGCTGCAAATCCTCAATGAATAATTAGGTCTCCTTAACCTTACAATGGTAGTCAGGTTTGCTGGATGACAAAATGTCAAAATGGTCATATTTGATAATGTGGCCAGTTGTTTTGATAAGCAACAGCAGAAGAGTGATCACGTTTCGAAAGGGCCTTGAAATGTTTCGTTTTGCGGTCATGAAGTCTTCTTTTCGTTTTACCAATGTAAAGAGCATTTCAGTCCCAGGAACTAGTTTTGTATATGACTTTGGATAACTGTGATCGGTTGAAAGTAAGCGGTCCTTGCATGGGAAGAAAGATTTGATGAGCAGGGTGTTTGAAAAAAAACTTTGACTCAAAAAGTAGAAACGATTTACACAAGATTTTAGACGCTCTGTAATATGAGTGCTATGGAGACCTATGTAAGGCAATACTCTTTTTTGGGGAACTGTTGCAACAGGTTCATTTGGCTTGTTATTGTTCTTGTTCAAGACATCATTGATATTAAAAGTGATGATACGCAGAGGGTAACAACCATTTGCAACAGAAGCCTTTTTCGAGATCCTCGATAGCAAAAGTGAAGCGGTGGAGCAAATTTGAAAGCGTCGATCGGTTAGCAAGTGGATTAAGGTTGCTTTTGTAATTGCGTGGCTTGGTGAAAATGAAGCCCATCTGGTATAGAGTCCAGTAAATGTCTTCTTCTAGTAAATAGATGTGATGAAAGAGTTGTTTGGGCTTGGATTGTTCAAGTTCAATGATGAATCAGTTGATGCTATTGTGACGGATGTTGCCGGCCTTGGAAGTACTCTAAAAACTCATTAGCACTGTCTTTGATATCAAACATGGAAAAATTGTCATCAACATATCAATACCAAAGTGTCGGGTGAAATCTGGAAATAAGTTAGCAGTGGCTTTGCTATAAAACATGGAGAAAGTGTCATCAACATATTTCTACCAAAATGTCGGGTGAAATCTGGGACTGTTCCTTATCCATTTTTCTTCAAAGTCACACTTAACGGGGCCTATAAAGGTGAGGCCATAGCAACACGATCTGAATCTGGTCGCAATACTAACCATGGAAGAAAAAGAGGCTTTTCTTTGTGGCAAAGTCTGACAATTTCTTTAAAACAGGACGAGGCATAGCTGGGGAGTCTGGAAGGGCATACAGCTTGAAACATGTTTTTTTCTTTAAAAAAACGTTGTGTTGTTTATGTAAACAAAACTGCGTTTTCAAATTCCTCTGGCGTAGCGAAGACGGGGTCTAAAACATTTTGCTACGCCAATCATCTCATGCATGCACTTTTTTTTTGTCTAGACACATTTTGCTTATATATATATATATATAATATATATTATATATATATATAGAATATGAGAGAAACCCTAACCCTGCACACCCC
>CM042756.1:24360977-24379338 GCA_022496165.2 Catalaphyllia jardinei
ATGATGATGATGATGATGATGATGATGATGATGATGATGATGATGATACTAATAATGGAGATGAGCTGCCCCTGGGTGAGCAAACGCAACAAGAAGACTTCTTAGAAGACCATGAAGTATGCACCACTCGGATGTGAATTGGAGCAGAGATATACCCAGGGTACGAGATTAACCAGTGCAATATCAACTTAGATGTACTCGGGGGATGGTCAAAGGACTTGGATGTCACTCTACAGAAGCTAGTAGGCAGCAAAGCTAAAGGTGTGCTCAAGAAGATGGAGAAGGCGTGTCTCTTAGGAACTCTAAATATTGCGAGCACCTTTAAAGTGGTAATTTAATTCGTAGGTGAGCTTTGAAAAGAAGGTCAATCTCATACATATACACACTACCGGTTTTAAAAGGTTTTATAATGATGATGTTAGTTTTAAGTTATGTTAGATTTAGTTTCTATTTCATTCACTCATTAGCTCATGGGCTTACTTCTATTGTATGTGGTAAACGTACGTTTTTACTGCTTTATAATAATAGTTCTAATAGCGGTATTTAACGAGGAAAACAAACTCACCATAGAGACTTTCAGTGGGGCCCTAATTCTTAATCTGCCTAATCCTTGTAACAGCTAACGACAGAAAACATGCAACTTTGACCGCTTAATGGGCTGCTCAATGGGATTCGACTGGCCAGAGCAGAAAAAAGGGTTAAAGAAAGTAGCAGTCTAGCAGTCGGCTTCTATTGAGAAGAAATTTGTCATCAAATAAATAATTTCTCGAGATTCACACATCCATTTATCCTGCCTGGATTAGGGAAACTTTAAACAAACCTCAAAGGCTTCAAAGTTTAATTTCAGCAAAAAGAGAGAGGGTTTCCCTGGCAGCCATCCTAATTTATATCCTTTTCAGATAAACTTCATATAGCCTGGCTCAAAACCACATCAACTAGATTATTGTTTAACTCGCTGAGACAGCATAAATTTATTTCAAACTCAAGATTCTAAACAAAAGCAAACTAACTATTTTATCTAGACCTATAGCTGTATGATATTTGAGGTAACAAAAACTAATCTTTAAAGTCCTGCTTTAAAGTCCCTGCTATCTAAATATTTGATATATAATTGGTTAAAAAAACACAACTCTAAAACCCATATATATATTTTTTTGCCGTCCAAACAGAGGAAAACCAAAACCAGTAATTTTTCCTGCGATTTCTGGGGGCAAGATCCCTTAAATATCATTGCTTCGCATTCTGATAGTTTTCTATCAGATCTTTGATCAGGTTTACAACATTTACTAAAAATATTAATGATGAGTATAACTGTTGTTTCTGATCAAATGGTTAACACTTTATGTACAATCGAGTATATGGATGTGAGTTTTTCCTCTCAATCCCAAAATCGTATCCAGGTCCCCACTCAATTCAAACACTGACCTGGTCGTTGGGATCTTTGTAGGAAATAACAACATTCTGCAGCCCTAACTCCTAAAGTAATAAAGTACTGAGAGTAAATATCTAAGAACGATATATAAACAATACCTCCAACTGTGGCAAGAATATGCTAGGACGGACATTATCTGTTGTGTTAAGCAGACCGTATTTTTTGAAAACGGAGCCCGAGGTAAACCTTCTGCCTTGAGAAACAGATAATGTCAGTTCAAGGAGCAATTATTGCATTCGGGACATACGTGCTCAACAATTTTCAGCCGCGCATCTATAAAAAATAATGCACACCCAGCTTCAAAAGCAGGTGTACAGAGGTATGTTCTAATTAACAATTAGACTACGAGCCCGAGTTTTTTTACGAGCAGATAGTCAACGAGGCGCAGCCGAGTTGACTATCGCTCGTAGAAAACGAGGGCGAGTAGTCTAATTGTTTTAGTATAAATTTACCATAGTCTCATTGCATAAAAAGAAAAAAATGTGAAGTAACG
The DNA here is from genome assembly GCA_022496165.2 of Catalaphyllia jardinei. Classification (NCBI taxonomy): domain Eukaryota; kingdom Metazoa; phylum Cnidaria; class Anthozoa; order Scleractinia; family Caryophylliidae; genus Catalaphyllia; species Catalaphyllia jardinei. Next base: position 24,362,903 of record CM042756.1, read on the forward strand.
CGTAGAAAAGAACTGTTTTATTACATTAGACCAGGTTCAAACGTGATGCCCGATGTGCGCTGATGCGTAACTGATGACTATCAGCAGATAGTCATCAGTAATTTAGCCAATCAAATTCACGTATTCACAGTAGACTACGGTAAATTTATACTAATGGCAAATAGTAACGTGCAATATTCGTAGTACATAACTGTTTCAAGAAAGGTTGTCCAAATTGCAATTTCCTCCGCCACGGGCAATTGAAAAGCCGTCGTTTTACTTTCAGCCATTTCGAACGTTATCTGTTCCACCATTTTCCTAGCAAAGGACCGGGTTGCTAAACCTCGAAAAGTCAGCCAATTTCTTTAAGATGCATTATTTACATTTAACTTTAAGTTTATGATAGCAGATTTACACGTTGTGGTCTTTTGACTAAAACTACCAGAATAACATTCGTTCTTTCATTATTTTTAAAAATTTGAAATCACAATGGGGTTTAAACAACAATTGCCCTAATTAACATAAGAAACAAAAAGTATTCTGGGTTCGCTTCGAAGCTCTTCGGAATATTTTACAGCATTGGCTGACAAAATGATATACAAACAATCTTAGCAATGGACCCCCCCCCCCCCCCACATGCTAACAAGATCCAGAGCCTCATGATAACAGGGATTCTGATAGTTGTAGTCAATTGACACCATTGTGTAAATCGCCTTTTAACTGAGTGTTTTACTAGCACCCTGACGAAGCACAATAGTACCTGGAGAATTACTAGTGTTCACTGAATTAAGATTACACGATTTCCTTACAGCCAATGCTAGAAGGAGTTTTCTTACACGCAATATACGCCTTAATATGTTCTTCTAAGTAGTCCAACGGAAACTCCCCCTCGCGCAGGATCTCGTAATGGAAATCTTTCAGTGAGAAGTCTTCACCCAGCTCTTTTTCGGCCATTTCCCTGACGCGTTCAATTTCTAACTGACCAATCATGTAGCTTGTTACAAATGCCGGAGTGCTCTGAATTCGGTAAATGTCTTTGTTGACTTGATAGTTGTTGTCTTCCCAGACATACTTGCGGTACATTTCCCGAATAAGGCTCACGTCTTTGCCATAGTAATGTAAATCAATATCCACTGCAGCCCTTAGGGCGTGTAGAATCTGCAAGAAAGTAATCGAAATCTCAACGGATTTTTTCGCAGCAGAGTGTGTGAATTGTCACGCAATAACTGAAAAGTAAAATCAAAAACCCTGCAGTGTATAAAGTCAAGAAATTGTGATTCTATAGACGATAAATAAAGAAGACAGTTCTCCAAGTTTAAGGTATCTGCGTTGACCCAAGGCTGAGATATTCGTCGAAACGTAACCGCGCAAAATTATAGAGCTGAGCAGTGGAGCCGCCACGTTGGAGGAGCTCCTTGTGACCACTCAAATGAAAGCTACTGAGTAGCTCTACTGAGTAGTATTTTCAGTTATGCTCCACAGGGCTCTCCACAGGGCTCTCCACAGGGCTCTCCACAGGGTGGTTCTAACGACAAATAAAGACTGTGGATAAAACCCTAGCACTTTTTATTGAGTAGTAATCCTGTGACACCATTTGTATTGTGGAAAAGAATGCTTCTAACGTTTGGGTGTGCTGGTCAATTCCTGTATGATGACAATTAAAAGTGCTTGCATGTGCCGATACTTATATCAAACACAAATGCTTTAAGGGATGCTAATGCTAGCCACTTACGCAATTTTCTTTGTGAGGTAGGAAGATTGCGTTATGAGCCTGAACAACGTCTACATAAGGCTATGCTAACGCGCGATATACAGACTTGCGCGCAATTTACCTGATAGTACAGCATGCCATACTTCTGTCGCAATATTTCCTTATTTTCTTTCTCACTTGATTTGTCGGTGGTGTAAAGTTTCGTATCCATGGGATATAGCTGGTATTCAGCGTATGATGCCCAACCTTCTGTTATTGCCGTGAAGTAGTTAGGAGCGTTCAACCAAGCAATTGCATCAGTACAGTCACCTTGAAAATACTCGGTGAAACTCTGAACCTGTATTGAAGACAACAAGGGTTTAAAATATGGAAACACGCTCGGCCTGATCTTTAATTTCCGAGCTTTATGAACTATTAACTCTCATCAAGCGAGTAAGTTTTCATTATCTTCATCAACTGTTAACTCTCATCTGGGAAGGGATTAATTTTCAGTTTTCATAAAATCTTCAAACCTTCAAAACGACTATATAGAATTATGCAATATTATTGCACAATCCCACAGAAAATATTAAAAATGTTAAATGTTTATAGCGGTCGATGCTCTTAGCTACAACTAGCATGGCACTTAAACCTTTTTACCTCAGACACAACCGCTTTCCCTCTTTTGCGTAGTCCGTGGTGCGTGACGGGAATGAAAACCGAGCGCAAAATTGCCCGCTCCTAATCCTGGGGTCAAGCAACGAGCGCCCCAGGATTTCGCGCAGCCAATTTTTTTCTCGCAGTTTATTTACGCCCACGCTAGGCGAACTAAGCGAAGGAAGAACCACTTGATCGTAATCTACCCTGACCCACCATAGATGTTGTAACCTAGAGTCGCCTGAAACTGATAATAGAGGTTAAATGGCGGGACAAGATCATTAATAGAAAGCTACTCAAAAGGGTCAACGTTGAAAGTTTGAGTAAGGATTTTAGAGTAAGTAGAATGCGATTCCTTGGATACATCCTGACACAGCTGACAACCTCGCAATTGCTGAATTACAGTCCTGACAAGGCCTCCGAAGGAAAAGGAAAGAGAAGTTTGCCAAATCGACGTGGTGACGTACAGTGGAAAGGGAGAGGTCCAGAGCATGGTGACAGTCTTGGAATGTCCAAGAGTAGATGGAGAGCGAATGTGAAGGCCTTATCTTATGCGCTACTCTGGCGCAAGGAGTTACCTGAGTGGGAAGGCGATGATTAGATGAGAATAAACATGCAATTAAAAACTAGTCCAAACCTCGACATGATGCCCTGCAATCTCATGTACCACTGTTGTATATTCAGTCCATTTCGGCCCGTAGTTTTCAGTGAAGAACGGAAGACCTTGTTTCGCCTTTATCGAGCAATCTTTTGAGCCAATAAAATAGGCATGAAATACGGCATGGGGATGGAACCATGGAACAATTTCCGCCGGGCAATTTGGAACGCAATTCTTTGGACCACTATCGTGGAACAAATCATCAAAATATTTCTCGACTAACTCCACATTCTATTGAGAAAAAAAAAATATAAAAATATTAGAGCGAAGCATAAATCATAATAAATTTCTTAAATGTTTTTTTTCACAAATTTGCATTATGCACTCTGTGTACTTCTCAAACTTGTGAATAATTCATGAGCTTAAAATAGCAGAGATTTTGAAGGCACTGCTTCTCCTTTTACTCCTTAGCTTTTTTTTTTTGATTGAGAATATATATCAAACACTCCCAAGACAGTGTTTCATCAGCTATCCAAACACCTCGTATTTCGTCAAAAATATTCCGCTGCGCGTCGTACTTTGAATTCTCTTCTTGGTGTTTGGATATCCCGATGAAACTCTGTCTCTCGTGTTTGATACGTTCGGGAGGGGGCGGATGTACAATGGCTAGTGTTGCGTTGCAAGAGTGTATCATAATAAGTATGAGTTATACTTTCTTTGTCGCAACACTGCAATAGTTTTTACACATAATTAAAGGGGCAGTGTCACGAGGATTTTGCAGTTTTGGGTCAATTCTGTGCTAAAATCATTACTTTAAGGCTCTCCTCATAAACAAAATAACAAAACTAGACCATTAGTTTTGGAATTCAATTGATACGAAGACACCTTCTAGCTTTTTTACAAAGTTACCAAATAGGGTGACACTGCCTCTTTAAGAGGTGACTATCGCCATATACAGACGGTGCGGTGAAGTCTTGTCCAGATGCAAATCCTTATAACTAAAGTTGCAAAGTACAGAAAGTAAGACAGTGCAGATGCGCAGCTACATGACTTCGGAGTGTTGGTCTTTGATGCAATTAAAAACACATAGAAATGGCTTCAAACAGTTTGAAGGAATTCTCTTTTTACAAAATCCTTCCCATTAGCGTTTAAATATTCAGGTACCTCCTGCAATCCGGTACTGGAAAAAAAAACAGAGATGGTCTTAAAATGCATTGCATATGACATTTGAGATGTAACATGTCTAAGTGGAAAGAAGGTTATCTCCCTACCTTTCCCTCGGATGAGATACTACAATGTAGTCTATCATAGCTTGTAGAACAAGCGTTCTAGAGCGAAAAGGGTAAGAGAGGAGTGCGATAGTGCAGAAGCAAGTACTGACGCACCGCAGTATGACTTACAGCAACATGGAATCTACTTGTTTCATGTACTAAAGAAAAAACCTCAATGACGTCAACCACGTCTTTCTTCCAACTACAGTATAGATAATAAGTAAGAACCAGTCAAAATGCGACAATAGTTGGACTTAAAACACTGTAATTCTTGCCTTCTCGGTGTTCTCGATCCACGCCTTCATAGCTTTATATCGTTTTGGGCAATAAGCCTCAGCACTTTTGATGTCGTTACATTTGATGAATGCTTCTTCTCCAGACTCGTTGGAAGGGAATCTTTTGTCATTAAAATAGTTGTCCTGGGCCTGAAACTCTCTTGAGAATTCGTCAATAGCGGATACATTGCTTCTGAAGCCAGTGTAATCTTTGGCAAGTTGCAAAGCCTGAAAAGTTAAAGATTTAGTATGTCAGGTATGTAAAGAAGCTAGCTGAAAATGCAACCAAGCCGTGATAGAAAGATTAATTAATTAGTTAAGTAATCAATTAATTAATTAACATCTGAAGATAAAAGGTTTCGTGAAGTACTTTAGGACCAATACCAGTTTACATTTCTAAAGAAATGCGGCACAAAGTTTGACTGTCTAATCTACGAGATGCTGTTCATCAGGAATATAAACCAAAACTTAAAACGAAATCGGATTCTGTTCGCGCCAAACTTTTTACATAACAATTGAATACTCTAATACCATTTTCAATTCCCTACATATTTTCACACTACTACTACTTTATATACAATCAATTCTATCATGTAATTCAAACTCGGTAATGATGACATGGAGTCATCGAAACGTCGTTCTATTTTTATATCGCTTATATTTATTTTAAATTAATTAATAGTCTTATTTATTGGAGACACTGTAAATAAAACAAGTTTTTTAAATAGAACTTAATTAAACTATTAAGAATCCCGAATTCTTAATAGTTAAGATAGAGAAAATAAAACTGCTCAGCCTCCCACCAGTTGGCCACTGGTGGGAGGCTGAGCAGTTGGCTATTTACACCGGATCGACTACCGTGAACAAATCCAGATGTTGGTAGCTAGAGACCTCAGGATTACAAATCCAGTGACCACTTGGCCACATCACCTCTTCAGAGGTCATACCCTTTCTGTATGACATGTTACTAGCTACAACGCCAGGTTAAGCCAAGCATTTCGTCATTTCGCCTTTAGCAGTTCTGATATATACTTCTGAGAGGAAAAAGACACTGTACGAAAGAGTGTTTTAAGTCTTAACCGAATACACAACACAGTGACATTTAAATTCGGAACACCCGACTCGATACGGATTCAAACGCGCTAGATATTCTGCCATTCAACTCGCAGAAGACGGACCAATCTAAGAGTAAGCTTACTGCTTTTTCAACCAATCAGGTGGAAAATTGAAACCAAACGGGACTTGGCTTGAACGCGTCTTTGCATGCTTTTCCCTCGGGTTTGTATTGGTTCCTTGCGTTTATTTTCCTTGTTCCAATTGGTTGATATGATCAGTTAATTACGTTGGTATCAGAAGTCTGTCGTTTACTCACTGTTAGAAAACCAAACAGTTTGCCGAGTCGTCACTATAATTATTGTGAGAGGCGTTGTAGCCTCATTGTTAGTGCGCTTGTCTCCGGATCGACCGTTCCGGGTTCAAGCCCGAGGTGGAGACATTTTTTTGTGTTCTTGGGCAGGACACTTTATTCTCACACTGCCTGACTCCATCCAGGTATAAAAATGGGTACCGGCAAAATTATGGTAACGCTGGGGGTATCCCTACGATGGACTAGCATCCCATCCAGAGGGAAGTAGACAATTTTTCAGTCGCTTCATGCTACAGAAATCTGATGGGTCACTTGGCTCGTGTGTAGACTCACTAGAACTATTACCTGTGGAAGAAGTTCATCCAAACGCTTTTGAGCCTTTTCCCTCAAAACCTCTGGCGTAATATCAAATGTTGTGAAAAACCTCATGAGTGACTTGTAACTGTCTTTGCCTACGAGCTCTTGTCCGTTTGGAAGCCTCTGTGTTGCCACGATGTTCGTGTCGGCTGAGCCGTCCTTGTAGCCATACGTTAGAGGTAATTTCTCGAGACCGCTCGCCACTGTTTCTGGAGGGCATTGCCTGAAGTGTTCTCCCTCGACATACCTAACAAAACGGTCATAAAAAAAAAAGTTTGATACGAATTAGACTTGACCTAATAAACTTACAGATAGCTCTGTTCTGTGCATATGAAGTGCTATTCCTAATTTACCTAACATCACAAACAGAAAAATGTAGGCGTTCTAATGCATGCACAGCTAATGCAAGTTGCTGTCACTTCAGTGAACTCTCGTTATAGCAGACACACTCGGGGACGTTGTTTAGTGTCCTTGATAGCGAGAGTCCGCAACCGCTCGCCCCAAGAGGCGGTAAGATGAGAGACCCGCGAACCAGGTTGGTAATTTAATTGCTGATAAAGCGGTTTTCATTAAGGGTCGAAAAGTAATCGGTTTTGCATTTCCTGACGCTACGCGATTGGCTTAAAAATCTCGCGCCAATTTTTCATCCAATCAGAAGTAAAATCAATACCACGCGTGTTCCCGCGCTTTTTGTCAGCTACGTGTAATTAATTGGAGTTTTGATTGGTTCACTGGATGTTCTGTGTCCTTGGCTAGGGTAATTATTTTGGTAATGGTTTTACAACACTCAGTTGAAAACCGCCGTAGCTGCCTGAATTGGCCGTGACAAACATGGAATAGATTTCATACGTATGCGTGTGAAATGACATTGGGAGGAGGAAAAGGAGAGGAGGATCTGCTTCCTTAACCTTTACTTCTAGAAATCAAACTTTGTTAATGGTTTTTGCTTCTTGATATCATTTATTCAAAAAAAGAGATTCTGTGCGCATTTTTTCCTTTTTATACTGCTTTCCTCTACCTTGCGAATCCATTTTCCCATATCGCTCTTGGCTTTGCACCATCTTAACTTTTCTGAATAACGACGATTTCACACTTGGCTGCCACCAATTATTGCAACCTGCTTTACTAAACAAAATGATGATGATGATGATAGTGCATTATACGGCTTAAGAGCCGATCAAAAAGAACATCACTTCACTTTTCTCTATGATCCCTGCTGTTGCTGGTGTCGACACTGGATCGAGTTGGTGACGTTTTTGTCGCCTTTGCTTTTACAACACACTGTAAGATAAAGAGACCTTAGAAACAAAATTTAACTAAACAAACAGTGAGAAACAAACCTGAGCATTTTCAAAGCGGGACGTCCAATCTTTGTAATAAGCGACTGATTAAAGTAGCTCATCACATCTTCTCCGTGTTTGTCTTTCCAATCTTCCTTGTCATCTTTCGATAGCTCTTCAAAAAATTCCTCTTTTAGAATTTCTTGTGAGAACCCTTCTTTGTAAACGCCTGTAAGAAACAATAGAGGCTTGTGAACATCATTGCTTTTCTTCGAAATCACTTTTATAAGGCAGTCGTGTGTATTTTAGGACACAGAACAAATCCTCCGACGCTTTCAGATCAACCAGTGACAAATAGCACTAGCAAAAAATTCTTTGGGAGGTTTTTGGAAAATCCCAAAATTGTCGAGTAACTGAAATGCGAACCATTCAACTGAAAATTCTTGAAAGTCCGAAAGCGACCTTTCTTGAAAGCGACCTAAATTTCCTGATAACAAATTTCCGAAAAATCGACTAAACCTCGCAAGGCTGTCCGCATTTCCATTCCCCACATGAAATTTCCTGATTTTTTTGTCTAATGGAAAACACTTTTAATTTCGTGTCTGCAGATTGGTATCTCCGTTTCGGAGTTAAACTCTTCCTCTTAAAGATTCGCAACGCCCTGGGAACGAGATTGCGGCTGAGTGACATTTTTAAAAACAACATCTTAGGTAAAACGGGCAAGCCCGCGATCATTGTTTTGTACCAGAGACCGGGTTCTTCCCCATGCACAGAATACTACTTCCCAGTTCCAACCGCTGTTTAGGTAGAGAAATTTGCAGTGATATAGGGTATGAATTATATGAATAGTATGACGTCCTCGGTCCTTAAACAGGGCATTCCACTTGGAATTTAATTCCGATGAGATCCTTAGAGACACTTTTGCTTTAACTTGTATCAGTTATTGCAGTGCGTAAACGGACATGTAATACCATTAAACTGACTAGTCCTAAAAAATATTCTAAACTAGGTGCTTGAAGCATGCATGCTAGAAAAAACGGAACAAAAACAGCTTGTTCACACAAGTCTTAGTTGTATTTTTTCCCCTAAATTTGGGTTTCAATTATCGTGTTTGGGCCATGCATAGGGCATCAATTCTCCACTTTCCATCGACTATCCCCTCTTATAGTTTACCACTAAATTTTCTCCGATTCTTGTTGGTTTAAATCGATATTGTGACGCGATAGTATTGGTATTTGTCCGCGAAAATTTTTCTGTAAACATGGGGGTTTGTAGAAAATGAACAATTGGAATTGTGTTAAGTGGATTTTTTCTCTTCTCTTTTTTCAAGTTTTACAGATGGCTTTCACGTCTTTCATTTCAAACCGTTGAAAAGAATTCAAATGATTTTTGAACTGGCGCGCGGAAGAAAAAGTAATGATGAACAATAAAGTAGAGTGTTCATGTCTCGGAATCATCGGTCTGATAGTTTCCCCTTGGAAATATGGCAATTTCGAGTTCGCTTGTGCCTCTGTTTCAAAACGAGTCTACGTGCGAAACCTTTCATATGAAAATGAGTTCTGCGTACAGTTTCATTTTTATACAAATCAAAGTCATTTTCACGGTTTCGCACTTAGACTCGCTTTGAAACAGAGGCACAAGGGAACTCGGAAATGGCCTATTTGATTTTCTTAATTAAAACTAGCAAGTTTTCCCTCGAAGCTTCCCTTTTCGGGAAAATATTTGCTTTAAAAACATCAAATTTCCATGTGGCAACTATCAGCCGATGGTTTCTAGACAGAAACTCGCCGAGCTCATAATCTAATTGTTAAATAGGGTGGGGTCTGGGTGAAACTTTGCCACACTCCCCTCCGCCCTCCCATTCTAGATTAACGTGAGGAGTCGTACCCCCGGAAAACACCATGAACCCTCACCTGTTTCATTTTCCAGGGCAATATTACGGTAGATAGCGTAATGAAAGTTGTGAAGTCCACCATAACAAGCCTCTTTGGGTCTTACATAGCCCGTCAGCACGCCAAGTTTTAGATTCTCGACGTAACGCTCAAACGTGTAATTAAGCTGGTCAAAGATTTGATCCAGTTTTTTCAATTCAGTGGAATTGCGCGGTTTGAAGGTGCTTATCACAGCACCGAAATCTAATAACACCATGCAAATCGGTTGCCAACAAAAAAAGTCAGGTCCGAACATCCAGTCCCCGACGTAGTAATTTTGTCCATAAGGGGCCCAACCAAAGTTATTCAGCAAGATGGCTTTAGCGACATGGACTGCTTTCCTCTCTCTTATCTTCAAAAGCGTCGTGTTTATCTTCAGCGAGTTTAGTTCCTCTAACAGTTTTGCTGCCTCGTCATTTCTTAACTTGATCGCGTTTGGAGTCGGATCCCATGGTCGGTAAACCGAGCGTATCTCTTCGGGCGTAACTCCAGGCTTCGCGTAAATTTTATCCGGGTACAAGCGGTTATAAAATTCGGTTTGAATTTTCTCCAGAGTCGGCGTCAATTTAGAACTGTCTGCCTCCGCGGAGGGTAGGCACTGTGTATTCGGCGCCTCGGGCGGATCTTTCATGTCAGGGACAAACATCAGGATGATAATCAGTATGGCGCACAGTAAGATCGGAATACCGATGATGAACAGATTTACGAGCCACTGTCGGGATTTTCCGAGCTTGCCCGATTGATGTGTGTTGTAATAATTAGGAGATACCCCGATAGTGGAAACGCTTCCTCTTTCGTAGTTGCTTAATTCATCCATCTTTGTTGTTTTGATGCCTCGAGACCTTGATTTCTAAACTTCAGCGAATTAACAAAATCTGTTGGTAAAACATATTTAGAAAAGACTGTTACACATAAAATGTACAACAAGGGATGACACAACCACCTAACGACAAATAAGGAAGAAAAATTTCGTTAAAGAAGGTATGGAAGTGTTCAAAAGCTGAAGAACTAGCCAAGAAGTTAACTTCTTAGCTGTACTCTCCATTTATTCTGTTTTAGTGTAAATCGACTACCGTTGCGTTCTCTAACGAATGCCATTAATTATTTAAAAGTATTCTGCGACAGATAGTGAGTGGCGTACATGCAGCAGTGTGTGCTTGTTTACAAAATGTCAGCCGTTTCCTTGCGTTTTCGAAGTATCTGTCAAGAGGATTAAGATAAAATTTTTAACAACTAGTAGATTTACACTAAAATAATACTAAGATTTTTCGCTCCCGATTTCTATGCGTTATAGCTGACTCGAGCTGCGCCCTCGTCAACTATCGCGCGATAGAAATCTCGAACTCATAACCTAATTGTTTAGTATAGATAGTGATTGACTCCGCGTTTTCAAAGTGTCTGTGAAGAGGATTTAAACAAAGTTTCGACTGGCTAACTGCAGCGGATTGAAATAAAGGAGAAGCGGCCTCAGTAGTACGTGGAGCGAATGCATTCCAACTATATATTTGTGACCAATTTTTGCGCTGCGAATTGAACGCCAGAAAACGACTAAGCATGCGTCATGAAAGTGAATAGCCCAGCAGTGTGCGGTTGTTAACAGAATGACGGCTGTTTTCTTTGCGTTTTCGAATTGTCTGCTACTTGAAAGGACTTAGATAAAGTTTTGAGAACGACTTGTAGATTATTTTGTTCTAAAACAATTTCTATGCACGATAGTTGACGAGGGCTCCGTCGACTATCACGTGATAGAAATCTCAAAGGAGCAGCGTCACGGTAGGGCGTGTGCAACACTACGCTTTAATTCTGACACATTTTCCAACTGTCCGCCATCTTGGAAATTCATGAAATTCACTTTACGATTTTTGTAGGGATGTTTAAAGCGAATAGTGTTTCTTTAAATTGCTTGCGAGACATCGTCTTATTGATTTCGTTATATCTTGATTTCAGGAGATAATTTTGATCCCCTCCGTAATTCAAAAAAGAAAAACAGAAGTACTCAAAATGCCTAGTCATAATTGTCTCTGAGTAACAAGGGCTTCAAAAGCGCATTTTGGAAACTTTTGACATGGTCTATTGCCTTTAGATAATCAGCATCATGGTTCTCTTTACCGAATCAATTCATAAGTAAATAAAGAGCTATGGGAATCAGAAAATAATGAGGTATGAGATATTGCCTTGGTGTATAACGAAATCCTCAAAACTCTTGAAAACTTAAAGGAAATGCATGGCAGGCTAGGGGAATGTAAGTCAATTGCTTAGTAACGCCTGGAAGAGGCTAATGGCTTAGCAGCTAGGAATTCATAGCTAGCGGCAATGTTTTTATAGTCTTGTTCAGTTGCTAACTCTTCGAGATGGCACAAGTTCAAACTAAACTAAACAAACACAGTTGATTAAAAATGTTTGAGCTCTAAGAGCAAATGAAACTCACATCAGACTGTTTTCAAAAACTCTATGAGTTAAGTCCCTGGGAGACAAATCGCTAAGTTGCTATTTATAACTGAATACCCAAACATGTTAAAAAAATTTACATATAGTTTATGAAAACAAGAAACGTCTTCTAAAGAAGACGACGACCATAGACCCTACATGACTGCTGGCGTATCAGGCTCAGTAAGCTTGCTTGCACTCGAATTGTGTTTGCTGAGCCAAGGAATTTGGTAACAGAAAGAGAAAGTTCGCGTTCCATTTCAAGAATGTTATGCCTTCGACATGCTTCGATAATCCAATCCGTACGAGCTTTCAATTTAGCCAAGTTTAATTAATCGTTGACGCAGTAGTGGAAGTTTCACGGCCTTGGTCGAGACTAGAGGGTCTTCTCTCCAGGTTTGTTTTCCTTGCAATTAGGAAATGATGTTTACATGTGCTCCAACAAGAAACCTGCCAGTTACTTTGTTACCGGTGTCAAAGTTCTTAACTCATCTTTGCATACTTACCTACTTGTAGCGACAGACTCAAGCAGGACACGGTAGGTACCAACTGCTACTGACTAACACTCCTTACGGGCTCTGTAGAAAATCATGTAATTCAGAAAAACGCTACGAAAGTAGACTTCAGCCTACATTTGACGTGCAGGCTTTGCGTCTTTGCATTCAGCAAGATTTATCATTGTCATTTATGAGATAATCTACTGACGTGAAAAGATTGCAGTGATTGGTTGCTGGCTTGACTACAAATTCGTTCCTTTGTTATTCACTTCAATTACATTCTGAATTGATTGGGTTGTCAAAAAGAAAAATGTTTGTTAGGGATGCTTTAATAACAAAAAACACGGAAAAGTTCTTTTAGCGGCCAAACTTTCGCTCCTTTCAGACGTAAATAAGTCAATTGGACAGATTCATGGAGAAAGAAAAAAGTGCGAAATTAAATGATAGTTCAGTTTTCTTTAAAAAAAACGTGTATGTGCGAATCACTGACTAGTAGCATAGTTTGTGAAGTAAACAAACTCTTGGCTAGTCAAAACAAACGAGTTAAAGACGATATTAACCACTTAGTGTAGACAACATAAAAGGTTGTTTTACCTTAACTAAGCGTGCAACACGCAACTTCCAAACATAATAAGTCTGGTGTGAGGGATCAAAAATTCTCTTCGGTGTATGTTTATGGAAGGAAAAGAAGAGACTACTGTTTAAAGTCTGTTTTATATTTCTCAGTAACTATGTATGTGTGCTATGACTGGTCATTTTTGAGGGTCGTATAGTCATCTGTCTGTATTTCCAAAAACATACCTAGGGAATTTGACTTGTCACCGATGATCTTGATCGAGGCCAGAGAGACAATTTAATTAACAGTGCTTTAAAATGAAATTCGAGTCTAAATAAACACGAACATACAGATATCAAAACCACAGCGGAGAGCTGATCTATAGCTTTCTAAGGGCCTAAATCGTCCTAAATGGACTGAACAAGAGCTTCCTACATGGAGAATCGATTGAACTTCAAACAAACTCGGACATAATTAATTGCCGTATGTTGTCATGCGAGTGTCAGCAGGTCAATTATCGACCGGAAACCACAGCATATAAATCTAGCCCGCGCTAGCGAATTACAGACATGTCTGATAGTTAGCTAGGCCAAAAACGTCTGAAATTGATTAAACAAGGAAATGAAAGGTTTACTCACGATCGATCAGCCTTTGACGTGCTTTCCCGGCTTCCTTCGTGGCCATGTCTTGCTCGCAAATAGTAATGTCCCGGATGTACTTCGATTTCCAACGAACGGGAATGCAGGACGTCATCTTTTCAACAAATTTTTGGGGTCTTATGCTCTGCATACAGATCCCTAAGTCAGAGGCAATCTTGTCAGTCAGTCACTTTTGAGGACGAGAAGACACGTGGCAGATCTCCGAGAGTATAAACAGTCTGGGTACTAGTTGTTTCAAGTTGTTTGGTCGGCCATTGCTTCTAGCGTGTTTCCCTGTGTTAGGAAAATTTTGAAGAACTTTTCGTTGCAAATTAGTAGTATTTGTTCAAGCTAAGTTATGATTCTATTTCTAAATTGTTCTGTCGTGCTGTTTACGATTGGTTTTCTTTCTTTCATTTCGAAAATTAACTGCACTGCTTTTCCATGTTTATTCTTTGTTATGCACCTATCAATGTTAAGCCCCGGGGTGGGGAGAGGGAGGCGGGCAGACCCAGGGGATTTTGACATTTTCATGGAAGCCAGAGTCAAATTCCCCACCCCTGGGCACCTAGGGAATGTCAAATTCCCGCCCCAGGGGGATTTTGTTCTGTTAGCGACATGAATGGTGTTCACAGCAACACAAGCCTTGTCTTTTACAGACCCTAAGTCGGCCTCCTATATGTCCAAATACTCTCCCCAGTCGTCATCATATTCTTGAAACACCAAAGTTGCTTCATTGTCGATTTCAAATTCTGTTTTGACAGCAAACGGAAAAGCTTCGTCGAGAACACAGGCTCTCCAAGCTCAAAATACGTGGTGTATGCGACAGCTTGTAAATATAGAGAATTATATGGGAAAATCACCGATTGTAAAAAAAAATTGTGTAAATGACTATCTCATTTGAAATAAAGTTTTCCTACCTCAAATGTGTGGCGGACCTGTCTCTTGTGCCGATTTTAGAGCCATTCTGACGCCGTTTAGTGAAGTTATTTGAATCCGTTACTCATCCTTCTAAAAGAATGGAAAGGCAGACCACTCGATCCATCGCTGGCCAGGCGTCACTCCACGAATCGCTTTCTCCTCAAAAAGAAAATTCCCGAATAGCAAAAATAACAACAGTTCCATAAAGCCCAATAAATTTCACTCCAAATACGTGTGCTTCCGCGGCCGAAAGACTCGTGCAGAACGAAAAATTTGGCTTAAAATTCGCCTCTTCGACTCGCCTGAGAGGCTTGTGTGGCGGCTGCCGACAACGGCCGCTCGCATGGTGGTTTCACCCTCGACTATGATTGGTCCATTTGAATTTGAGCGCGCGCTGACAACACGACCCTCCACCGAAGGGAAACGTATATTTTGTTGCGAATCAAGTGTCCCACTAAGGCTCCCAAGCCAAAATGTACGTTTCCCTTCGGTGGAGGGTCGTGTTGAGCTCGGGGAGCCTGTGTCGAGAACGAAAACCTTTCTTTATTCGCTCGCCATACCGGACAAGAACCTTTTTAAATTTGAGCAAAAAAATTGAGCAATAATTAGCATCCAGGATGCATATTTGTGAAGAGTAGAGTATATTAAAAATCATGAATATGTAAACGCATAGAGAAAGCAATCCAAGGAAAAATAAAAGAAACGAGGGCGACTGGACTCGTAAAAACATGAGAACAGGCGAAAAAGAAGCGATGACCAAGATGGAAAGGAAAATAAAACAAATTTGCTTACCTTTCGTTCGCTCATGGTGAAAAAAAAGCTCCACTGAAAGCGGGAAAAGGTAATGTTGATCCTTTGCGGAGTGACTCATTTCCAGGCTCTCTCGGTCTTCCAAGATGGCGGCCATGTAAAATTCCCGACCCAGGGGCAGCGCTCAACTGTCAAAATCCCGACCCAGGGGAATGCTGGCTGAGTCATTTTCCCGTGGGTAGCCCCCCACCCCCACCCTGGGGCTAAACATTGATAGGTGCATTATTTTATTGAGGTGTTGCTGAGTGGAGTTTCCTCAGCGAGGAAAGACAACATATCTAGACTCACCTTGTGTTTAGTGCGGATTGCACTGAAACTAATACGCTTTCGCAAGCCCACATTCATTGGCTTAAAATCTGGTGCGGGTTGTATCACAAGTAAGCTTATCTCAGGAGTAATCTCACGAGTCACAAGCCCTCACAATCCAGTATTTATCGGCTTGAACTATCGATGTGGTTTACACCTCAAACTGAAAGTAGTTATTGTACTCTCAAAGATACTCGCACTGAATAAGAGTTCTGCACTACTCTTGTCTGTTATTAGCCGCTAGCGTAGGAACAGCAATTAATCGAACTGATCAAGGATCGGCTGTCACAACAATTTTGTCAAAGCCAAGAAGGCTTTTTCACGCGTGCGAGAACGATTTTGGAATATGATGTTTTACTTGAATGTGTTTACTTGCCAACATTAAAAGACGTTGTTGGATATTACAAGTTGTGGAATGAGCTGATGGTTTGGTTTACACAAATGATATGCTACAATGTTCACATCCCATTGCTCATTTTAAGCTGCAGTTATAAGGCAAGCTAATGATGTGGAGGAAAATCCAGGCCCTACAATATTTGATATCATTGATTCAACAACCACTGTGTCTGCTGACTCTAGTTTTTTTTTCAGTTAAGGACTACTGTAATCGAGAGAAGTAGATTTAGTTACACGAGTATTTCAGGTGATCTGCGGGAAACTGGCTTATCTGCCATAAAACTACAGAATTACTTTAGTCTGCGCTATCCCTTACTTTGATTAATGGAAATAAGTATACTCCCTTTTTTGAAGAGAAGAGATATAGTAATCTGGGTTAACGTTAACCAGCTTTCGAACACCCCGGTCCGGCCCAGTAGAGGTAGACGGCCAGCTAGTTATGCAACGCTTTTGAGTGGTGTACTTTAGGCGCGTGTGTATA
>CM042756.1:24396357-24421380 GCA_022496165.2 Catalaphyllia jardinei
GAGAATCAGGCAGCCATATTATCTCCTGCTTTTCAGCCCGGGCTGAAATTTCTTTTCGATTACATGAGATTTTTTTCAGCCCGGGGCGCAAATCAGCCCGGGCTGAATTCCTTTCCATGTAATCGACAATTTGATTTTAAGAGGATTTCTTTCAGAAGCCGGGCTGGAATTTCAGCTCGGGCTGAAATTCTCCATGTAATCAGGCCTTAAATCAAATATCAGCGTATGCGGATTTTAGCTGGCAGGAATCTAGAGCTATTCGGGCTAAAATGGTACGCATTCGTCAAATTTCTTCGGAATTCGTATTACAGTAAAGCTAAAAATGCACTTAGTGGCGCTCACTGCAAATCAGGGAAAATATGACGGAAGTGGAAGAAAACAAAACCAGGTTATAGTTAAGTTTATAGTTAGAAGTATGCTTACCAAGAAACAGCTTAGCAAAGAAGCTCATCCGATAGACTAATAACTAAAACCAGTATAAACCTCTTAGCTCACGTACCTCTGCTTGTCCACTTCAAACTCTAGCTTGACTACGGACGAATGCGAAGAGGTCGCAGTTTTATTAGTGCAGAATCGCCCGTTTTAGTGACAGCAATAGCACTGTCTGGAGACTCCTTGAGCAAAACCTTCGCTAGGCAAAATTTAAAAACAATCTGCCCGTGTTATTGTAAGTTTTATACCGACCACATCTTTGTAGCTAGTTCCGACTTCCCACTCTGTGTCTGTTTACTGAACAGCGAGCTCGCTGCTCTGATTTCCATTGGTGATAGTATTGATTTAAACAAAGTTAACACTAAATTATTATGCTAATTGTTCTCGCTGTGTCAAGCGGAATTATCATACAGTGATTGCGTACTGTTGCTGTGAAATATGGAAGTGTTTTTCCACTTCTTGCAATACGACATCGCGTTTATCATTGTCTTCTGAAAAGATAAGTTAAGCTGCTTTTACTCATGAACACACTGTCGATTTCACTGTTATTCTGGAATGGAACGGGAAAATGCATACCACTTGAGAATTTCTTGATTTGAAAAAGTTATTTTGTTTTATTATTAACAGATAACGCAAAATGGGACTAACCTCAGAGTCCGGTTTTATCGAAATTTTTTTTTCTCTGGAATCGTAATGTATTCTTGGGGGTTTCACCTCAGAACACAGTGCGTTTACCCCATGTAAAACGAGATTGCAAGAGTCGTTTGTTTTAAAATTGAGAGCACATTTCGCTAACATGCTGAACTGATGCTGCTTTTCGAATTCAAGTCCTCAGGCATTTTTTGGTTGAATTAATTAAAATGAGATGCGAACCTGCGAATCAAGAAGGCGCTTCAGAATTATGCCAAAGAAAAACTACAATTTTCAACATTAGAGAAATTAACCGTAAGGAAAACTTTAATGTTGTTATTATGTTAATTGCTCTTACAAGGTTTTGGTAATAACACTGTCACGAAACATTTGGGTGAATTCTAATGATTCATACGCTCGAATCAATTTCTCATTTCGAATCAGGGATATCTGAATTATTTCACGATCAACCGGCCGGCTGTTTTCCCCTGGTGATTTCATTCAGCGGTTAAATTATTACCTAGATGATAAATGATAATAAAAGGCAAATCGAACACTGCGTCACAGCGTGCTTATGATCAATATTTTCCCGATAACAACCTACCTCGAGTACATAGTGAACTGTTCAAATCCACGAGCTGTCTTGAAGAAGTTATTCAGATAGGAAAGCGTTGATTTGACCCCTTGGGTTACCAAAGAACTTTCTTCCTGAAAGAACAGCACTCTACCGGCCTCTGGAAAGCCTTTAATCGGTTGCTTGAGTATAAAGCGCGAAGATTTTCACCGTGACATTTGCCATGAAGCAGATCGAATGACACAACGAATGATTAAGCCTCTGACGTCACCACACGGCAGACAAGCATCAGTTCTGTTTGCCTTATCTACTACAGATCTAAATTTATCTTTTAAATGAAGCTTTTGCAACAAATGCACCCTGTTAAAATTCAATTTCAACACTTTTTATCGCCACAATTCTAAAAAGATTCCGTTTATCCTTCGCGGCAGCAAGACAGCTGTTCTCTTGCGGAAAAAGGAAATTATGAATTGAATTGAAAATGTATAAAAGTCTTATTGAAAGAAATGCTATCCACTGGGGAGATGTGACCTTTTCTTTTTCCCTTGAAATCCACCCGGATGGGGGTGGCCTGGTGATGTTGTCCCCGCATTGTACAAAGCCTACGAATGGATTGGTGGGATTCCTTCTTTAAATTTAACAATGCACGTTTATAAAAACACCAAGAAAAAAGGCTTGCATTAAAAGCCGTTCTTCAATAATTCGACATAAACATAACACTGCTACGAGCTTTTGACCAAGTGATGGTGCGAGCAGAGAGAATTAACATTTTGATAATCTAATTCAAAGTGATTTTCCTTTCACTTTCTCGCAACGTTAACCAAGACGGAAATAGAAAAAGAGTTCTCTTTCTTTCTATTTATTAAAACAATAGAGTGCTGTCGAGGAGCTATCGGCTGATAGTTGCCCCTCGAAAATTTGATGTTGTTAAAACAAATAATCGCCCAAGAAGCGAAGCTTCGAGGGCAAATGTGCTAGTTCTAATAACAACAAATTTCCAAAGGGCAAAACTATTAAATTTTCTTTCGAGTACCAGTTTTAAACTCATATTGAATTATTTTCAGCTGAGTGAAAGCCATGAAAGCAAAGGATAAATTTAGAAAAGAAAAAAGAGAAAAGCCCACTGCATTCAATTTCAATTGTTTATTTTCTAAAAGCCTGCTTGTTTACAGAAAATTTCACGGACGACTGCTATCTATCGGGGCATTTTCCTCGAACGGGCACTCTTTAACAATTAGACCCGTAGCCCGAAAGGGCTACGGGTCAATTGCAGGATTTGCATTTATAGTCCACTAGTTGGGTGATACTGAAGGCGGATAGTATCTCTCTCTTGATGAAAACTATCGCGTCACGAGTTCAATTTAAGCCAATAAGAATCGGATAAAATTTAGTGGTGAACTTTAACGAGTCAGTTGGTAGCATACTACTAGTATACTAATGCAACTACTGTAATCTGTATCGTATAAACTCTTGTTCTTAGGCCATCGTAGCTTGATTAAGAAAATATCACAAACAGTGGTGATAAACATTGTATTCCAACGCATTTTTATATAGAACTTAACGTTTCGTATGCTAGTCAACATACATTTTCAAAAGTGACGGTTACAATTTTTCTGAAAACTATATATATATCGTAAACATAAAAGGTCAGGAAACTAGACTGAGAAATATGATCTGCAGCAGTACGTGTATAAACATAATGAGGAGTCTGACTGGCTGAGCCATTGCACACATAAGCCATTAGTGTGCAGTGGCTGGAGGTCGTCTACGAAATGAATAATAATAATAATAATAATAATAATAACAACGTGTATTAAGAAAGAACTGATGCGCGTGCCAACACAACTTCAATCTTACATAAATGCTAATTCAATCCGAGCGATCTTTTCAAGGCGTAAAGTTTAATGATATTGAGAAATACTTGAAAACTGTTAATTGAAGTAAATTTTAGTGAAAATTCTACTAAACCAATTAGATTATTAATTCGCTGGCGATCTCTATGAGGTGATGGTTGATGTCGCCTTCTACACCATCAGCTATCGCCTCCTGGAAATCTCGAGGTCATAATCTTATTGTGAAATATGTATTATAAAATTTTTGTATAGGTAATCATACGGTTTCGAGTTCAATTTGAAATTAATTTGCACGAGTGAGTTTTTCAAAAAGCTGAAATTGCACGAGTGCAATTTCGCTTTTTGAAAAACTCACAAGTGCAAATTAATTCCAAATTGAACGAGAAAAACCGTATGATTACGTATTAATAATATAAACATAAAAATTTTGGGTGAAGGATGTTTTGAACTTTACGGACTCTGAACTCTCTTCTCAGTTTTGTGCGCACGCTTAAGGGTCCTCGGACCTATCTTGCGCGCGTTTCCAAGGAAGTGAAATTTCACTTCCGGTCAATGGCGTCATCATACCAGGCGCTCACCAGGCACTATGTTGCTAATTACGCGCGAGCCCGGCAAATTTAGAAACATTACGTAGAAATTTGTTCCTCTCAGGTGGTTTGCCAGACAACATAGAAATGTAAACAGAAGAAATGAATATAATAATATTGAGACATGTCATAATATTGAGACATGTCATAATATTGAGACATTGGAACAACAGAAGTCATTTTTTTTTACCACAATAGTCCAGTTTCGAATTCGCCATTACCGCTGAATAAAAGCACTGACAACGCATTTCTACAGGGTTAGCCTCGACCTTAAAAAAATATTCATAAATACCAGCGGGGAGGTGACACAAATTTGAATATTAAACAATACACAGAGCTGTAAACAGGTCATTTTCTCGCTGGAATTTGTGAATATTTTACTTTAAGTCGAGGTTAACCCTGTACAAATGCGTTCTCAGTGCTTTTAATCAGCGGTCAAGGCGAATTCG
Organism: Catalaphyllia jardinei; assembly: GCA_022496165.2. Taxonomy (NCBI): domain Eukaryota; kingdom Metazoa; phylum Cnidaria; class Anthozoa; order Scleractinia; family Caryophylliidae; genus Catalaphyllia; species Catalaphyllia jardinei. Next base: position 24,400,883 of record CM042756.1, read on the forward strand.
AAACTGGACTATTGCTGCTAATCTCGCAATACCACGCTGCTCGCGTCAATGTGTCACCCAATGCCTTTTTCAGCTCGCGCTCTGAAGAAAAACCGTTTTCTTTGACGTTGATATTGTGGTAAAAAGCAAATAAAAATGTGGTTTATCGTGGTCTGTACTCTTACCGACAACGAGTAGGTGTCATTTCTCGTTTCCCAAACATTCTTTTCGTATTGTTACTGCATATTAAGCGAGTTTGTAAAAGTTTTTGAAAGGAAAGTCTGACGCATACAAGCAGCTCATTTGCATAATGTAGCGCGTGCAATTTCAAGTCTGAGTCGGTGTTTTCAGTTGTCAAGAGAAATATTTATTTCATTATCTTTGATATTGTGGTAAAAAACAAATCGAATGTGGTTTAGCGTGGTCTGTACTCTTATCGACAACGGAACACGTCATCATAGTGGTCAAAATGTTGTGGTCCGCAACAAATTGAGCTACATCACAGAGCGCGCGCTTTGCTTTAGTTATTGAGTACGTCAGCAGCATACACCCATGGACGTGGCGAAAACACTTCCGGTCTGCTCCATTTTCTTCCGCTTTTCAAAAAACCCTATAATAATCGCGGTTTTTGCGTCGAATTCAATTTTTTCGATGACAGACTATTTAAACTGTGATTGCAAATTAAACTATGGTTGCATTTTACGGAATTCTATCGTTTCAAAAAATTTATGAGCATTTCAAAGCTTAAACCTAGGTTTTAAATTTTGCATTAAAGCAGTCAAACAAAATCTCCGCATAGTTTAATGTGAATTTATATAGATACACCAGATCCACAGAAAAACGATCATCAAAGTGAAACAATTCCAGGATTATAGAGATTTCCGTTTCTGGTCACGTGATCATGGGCGTGGCCGGATGACGTCATTATTCAATTTCGATATTGATAACAAGAGCTGTGTTATAAAATGAATTATGTGTAGCAAAAAATTTCCAGGTAATACCACAAACATTTTCTTTAGCAACAGCTCCTAAAAATGGGTCTGAGGGCCCTTAACCTCAGGTGATTTAATTATCACGCAACCAGGAAAAAATTGCGCCATAATTGCGCCATCCAGGGCGCGCGCTTGATTTGAAAAGAGAAGATTTGATTGGCTATCTGTGAACTTCTTTGTTCATTGACCAATCAGAATGCTTGCTTTATTACCTTTTTTTGCATTCAATTACCTCTTTTCTGCACTGTGATAAGGAAAAACTGCACTGTTCTCAGCCAATCAGAATCGAGTAATTTTTTCATGTATATTATTAGGCTTTGAAATGTACATAAAAGCAAAGGCTGTTTTGATGTTGCTCAGCACCAGGCCTTTATGCCAATATCTCTTTCACGTTTCAAGCAACGCCAAATCCCTACATTTAGAACATTAACCAATGTCTTGCGGTTTTGTTTAAATTGAGGAATATATGAAATTGAATATTTGATGGATTTAAAAAATTGAGATCATGTTTGAAGTGAAGAATTAATAGACGGACACCAAACAGTCCCCTACCAGCATGGGGCTTTTTTTGCTGCGTAGATTAGAAAAACACTGCAAGGGTTAAAAATGCCAACGATGGTTTAACTGATTGCGATTACACCCATTAAGAACTTGAAAAATAAAGACTGCATTTGAATTTATCTTTTAGTTTTGTATTTTTTTTTTTCATTAATCACTGCTTATTCTCTTAGGAAAGTCCGTTCTGCGCTCAACGCCGTGCCCTGGTGGGGTGGGGACCATTAGTTATCTCCATAACCCAACGTGATCTCTCAACAAGAAACATGACAAGCGCGGCATGTCTCATTTAAGAGGGCTTTACACACCTTATCGAGAGAACTGTTGAATGCACAATAACGGATTGCAATAAACAGTTGCTGAACCTAAACCTTTACTGTAAGTTTTATATCTTTTTTTCATCTAACTAAATGGAAAGTCTGTCAAACAGAGAAAACACTACAACAGGGAATATAGTCTCGATGTATTACCACAAACTTCAATTAAAATTGTCATGAAAATGAATTTATGAATTTCATTATAGGTCTAGACAAGGCTGAAGCATTTGCAGACATACAGCTGGTGGCGGAGTTTTCTCTTTTAAGTGCGGTACAGAACTTACGTTATACAGGAAGGGAAAATGGCCACAAACTTACTGGAAACACTTTTGAGGTAAGACAGCATTTCGAAATCTTTTTCTCTCGCTCACACATGTTAGTGTTACTTTCAAATTCACGGAGTAGGCTTCGCCGGTGGGGTGAATTTATTTAGTATTAGAGAAAAGTTCGTAATCTTTTGCGAAAGTGTAACCTTGTGTATAAAGCTATTATCAATTTTTCCATCCTTGCTATTGTTCGTAATCCTCAAAAATCGTCCTAACACATTTTTTTTGTTTCTCTCTGAAGAACATCATTTCCTGATCACGTCTAGAACAAAGTCCAGCGCTGTCCTTCTTAGGAAGACTGTTATTAGTTCTGTCAATTATTCAGCACGCTGATGTTAGACCTCCTTCTCGCGAATCCTCCACGTTGCCGTATTTAAACGACTCGCTTTCCGCCTATAATCGAGGGATGACTTATTTACTAGATTAGGTAATGAAAAGCTTGCTGCGATTTGTACCTCGTGGGCTGCTGTCTTGTGTCCTTACTTTTGCCACCATTTTGCGCCACCATTTCCTTCACTTGCCAGTTGCACCGCCATCTTGCGCCGACATCTTGCGCCGCCATCTTGGGCCGCCATTACACCGCCATATTGCCCCACCTTTTTTTTCCATTGCCGTTCCTACTGCTACTGCTACTGCTACTGCTATTGCCACTACCAGGGAAGTTCTCTCGTTGTGGGTTAGATTTAAATGGAATATCTCCCCGGTGTGAGGATTAAAAATTCGAACGGTGTCTTGCTTTTTTATGTTAGCCCATATTGCTGTAATCTATTTCTATCCTTGCTATACTTTTATTTAAAATTTCTGTCAATTTTCATTTACTTTTCCAGTAAATCATACTATTATTGTTGGATTTACTGTTATCTAGCTATGATTTGATATCAAGTTTGTCCATATTGCAATCTTTTTTCCACCTTACCTATCTTTCATGGGCGTAGCCAGGATTTTTCAAAGTGGGGGGGGGGGGGGGGGTTGACACTGAGTGATACAGAGGGTACTTACCAGATTGTCACCTGAATATTGTAGGTTGTTCGCTTACAAAAAGGCTTACAAAGGGAGGGTCACGGGCACCCCAGGACCCCCCTGGCTACGCCCTTGTCTTCAATCCTTCTCTCTTCCAAATGTCACCGGTCATTTGTCCCGAGTTTTTTTCTACAAACGCAAACCATTATTGATTGGTTTCCTTTGACTCACATGAATGCTTTAAATTGTGGGAATCGTGTTTCCCAAAAAACTTACGTTTTACGGTGGTGTTGCCAACAGATCAGATTCAAAGACAGATAATTCAGCGTGGTCAGGTATCCCCAAGCAAAGTAGTCCACGCATAAAAACTGTACAGTGCAGCTTTATTACTGATGACGACTTTGAGTAAGTAGATTTCGTTTCCACCTTTACACCGAACCTTTAAACGGCGCTGTAGTTAATTCTTCTAATAATTTCCCTTGGAGTTGGGTGACCCGAATCGCAGCATCTTACCCTGTTTCTGACCCTAATTAAAAAGAGCTATACCAAGCGGATTTTTCAAAGCTTAGAGCGTTTAAAAAATGTAATCATCTTTCATTAATTATTATTATTATTATTATTATTATTATTATTTTTGCATTTGCTTTGTGCCAGCATCCCCTGGCGTTACCACTACGAGGACCTTTTTTGGGCTTGCCGCTAAGTTTTCTGAGAAAAAAAATATTGCACAACAAGGGAGTCTGCGTAGTAGGCTATGTTTATTTTCACCTGTAATTTTTGTTGGGTGCTTTCTCTCTCAGTTTAATGAAGCAAACCTATATGGGATAGTCACGTAATGTTTAAGAGAGGAAAGATTGCCTGACAGGGAAGGCTTAAGATTTTTCCCTGTAATGTTAACTTGTGTGTGTTCTCTCTCAGTTTAATGAAGCAAACCTATCTGAAGACGGCCTTGGTTCTCATTAGTAACGCCAATACACTCAAACCTTCCGAAACACCAGACCAGTCTCCCCGCACAGCAGAAACAACTCAGTCGGGTTTGCGGGAATGCCAGAAGATAAGGGAAAAAAAGATGTGGTAATTGGATAAAGAACGCAAGGTTAAAGAGACAAGAGAGAAGTACAAGGAACTTGACAAGGACTTTGATCATGACAAGGAACTGAGAACAGCTTGGGCTGCTATTTGACTGGAGATCCCGAAATTACTGCAGTGAAACTCTCTGAGAAGATCGCAAGCTCAGTCCCAGGCCTCCCGCTGTTTCATCTACTGGGTACCTATGACGTCATTAAGAGCACGGAAGACGGAGCACAAATCCACCATAAGAAAAAAGATGGCGGCGGTACATTTTACCACAATACCTTGCGAACCAAACTAAGACCACTGGGCATATAGAATAGATATGGTTTAACGGCAGTCGTGCCTATACTAACAGCATTGCTCTCGTTGAGGTTGAATGACTTACAATTTTTCTTCGTATTTTTATTCGCTCTTTTAGAGTTTTCGTGCGCAAAGCATTATAGGTAAACGTACCAGTCGCCATCTTTTTCCTTACCGTGGATTGCTCAGGACAGGATTTTCACCATGGGGACCACCATCAAAAATTCCAACCGCGTGTAAGTGATGTGGCTTCATCAGTTCTTGGCTATCTCTCAGTTCTTCGTCGACAATGTTTGTATGCGGTGCTCGAAGTATATTCGGAAGACGAGGAGATATAGGGTTCCGCTGCTGTGCGTAAAAACCTCTGAAACTCTCTGAGATGCATTCGATTCTAAAGAGCTAGTTGAGTTCTTATGCAACGGCGTGCTGCAGTGTTTGCCCTCCTGAGGCCTTGTCAAATTAGGGACCTTCAGGTTTGCCCCAGACGAAGGTGATCCGACCTTCACATGACAAATGAACATAGCTGGAGATTTATCAAAGAAAACTGGTGAGAACAATGCCATTTGAGATGTCAGTTTGAAAATGAGAAAGGACGCTTTTATAAACCAAGTCTTTTATTCCTTTCCGTTAAACAGTTTACAAAGAAAACCTTTAGGGGACTAGTCGCTGACAAAAGGAAGGAGTGAGCAAGCTTTGACCTTATTACTAGAAAGTCGCTTGCGGTTAATTTTCACGTTTGCAACTTGTTAACACAAGAAGCTCTCGAGTTTGAGTAGCAGCAATGTGTATTTGACTTGACAACAGGTTTGCAGCTTACAAAGCCTGCTAAGCTTGCCTAGTTGGAAAAAAGAAGTTAAAGTCACAGCGTTTTTTAAGCAGTGTACAATTTAAGTTACCATGTGAAATAAATGTGAGAACGTAACGTTTTGAAGATTTTCTTCCGAACACGACACGATAATCACGATAATCACGTGATTTTCCTGACCGAGTCAAAAATGCATGGTGATAGAGAACACTAGATGCGTTTTCAGGGTGAAGCCTCTGTTTTCATGTTTCCTCCGGTCTAGTGTGAACGGAACTTCAGATTTTTGTATGTGTTCTGTTAAGTACTTTGAGACTCAGAATCTCTTCAAATAGGAAAGTTGTTTCATTTCTAAAACCTTCTGACTTTTCAAAACCGCTTTTCATCGTGTTCTATAGCTAGCCCGTATGTTCTAGATTCCGAGTCCCTTATTATGAGACACGAAATCGCTCTCAACTCGTTGCTGTTTTTGTGCTTGTTTCTGTTTATTCCGCATTTTCAACTTGTTAGCTCTATTCCCTTCATCATCACTCAAGACATCACTCATCATCATCATCACTCATTAGGTCAATTTGAACTTGGCTCCGAAGCCAAGAGGGGCAATTATAAAACCAAAAGAAATCGCATCTAAGATGAAGGATGAATAATTTGTTTGCCATTATTCTCTTGTGACTCGAAGCCGAGTGCAGTAGAATTTAATTTTTCGAAATGGTCCTATTAATTTGCATTGCAAATATTTTTATTCTTATTTCCTATTCATGCTGCCCGCCACGTTTACACGAGGTGTTTGGAAGTTCGGTTTGTTGCTTCAAAATTCGCCTTTCACCGTTACTACATCGTTGAGACTCTTGTTAGAGGAACCTTCTAGAAGAAAAGTGGTGAGGTACATGAGAGCCAGAAGCCGCAAGCGAACTCAAGTTGTGAAGTGAACTAGCCACAAGGAATGTGCAGAAAGGTATGTGCAGAAAGTTTTGTGTTTTATTAATGACTGAAAGTAAGATCGTTGAAGTAATTTCTCAGAATTATAAACGCCAAAAGCTGTAATTAAGGGAATTTTAGCGTGTTATACGGTTGCTATGGCAATCTATTTTGTCGCGAAAATGACAACGTTTTCACCAATAATTGGGCAGGTTTTGATATATTGATTGCAGCATCAAGTGATAAAGAGTGTTTATAACAACCCGTAAAAAATCCAAGTGCTGGAAACTGTTTTGACCCACCTTTTTTGAGCAAAACTGACCTGGAAACTCAACGGAAGTCTCCTCGGATTTCGGACCAAAACCTTGCCATCCTAATTTATTTTTTCATCCGTCTGTTTATAATCTCTGCCTAAACACCAGTCCCCCCTTCCCTCCTCTCTTACCAACCTCCTTCAATATTTCAGAACTTATTTTACTAAACCTGGTGATTTTTAATTTGACTTGACTATTTCATTTGCAAACTGATTCAACTTAATGTTGATTTTAAAAGGTGTATCCAAGTAGAAACAGTAAAGTACAGGAAAGCTCTTCTGTTTAATCTTCTGTATTTATTTTAGATGTGATGAGAATTTAAGTGCAGGGTTTTTTTACGGATACCAAAGCGCAAAACATTCAGGATAAACATGTTTTACAATGCATACTTAGGTTTCCGTCTGTTTTCTAGTTAGGGTCAATCTATGGGCATCAAATGCAGAGAATCACTTTTTCGACTTGCACCGGTGTTTGGTCGACATATATCAGTAAACAGCGCCGGCTCTTAAATTCCCGTTTAGTGTAAAGTATTGTTTTATTTAGTTTTAATTATACTCTCGCTTGATCTATCTTGGAAAACGCATGCGATGATATTTCAGAGTCTTTTAGTTTGCCAATAAAATGATATAATCGTAAATTAAGTTCATAAAATCATGATCCATTGATTAATTTTTCGAAATCAAGGGAAAATGATAATCTTGAGCAATGCCTGTTCAACCCGATTGAGTGGCAAAATGCAACAACGCAAAAAAAGACTGGTCGAGTCCGAATGGAGCAAAGATGAATCATATAGCATTCAACGCCACTTTCTCCAGTTTCAGTTTTTTCATTTCTCCTCTAAATCCTGCAAACGTTTCATCTGATGTGCGAGATGTATTCATCATTAGGATCGTCGTGAATGCTCTCACCTGTCCTCTTATCATTGTGTTCATTATCCTGGTGATGGTTGCAGTGAAAACCAAGTAACAGCTTCGCGCCAAATCTAACACAGAACAGGCCTGCTTATCCACAACTGACCTTGTAGTTGGACTAGTTGTTCAATCACTACAAATTGGCAGCGCAAGCTCACTATACTCAGAGGTGACATCATGTCCTGCACTATAACCGACCTAGTGTACTGGTCTCATTTCATCATTCTGTTTTGATGAGCGCCGAGAGTTATGTTGCGATTAAACACCCCTTCGAATATCAGACCCAGGTCACTGAAGTTCGCATCGTCATAGCCTCTGCTCTGGCGTGGGCTGCAGTCGTCATCCTTTTCAACGAAGGCCTTCCGCCCACCGAGTAGTTGTAATAGTTTCTGAAACGCTGCTTAGCATTCTCAGTACCCGTTTACTTTTATGTCTCTGTACACAAAGAGGTCCGTCACAACGAAAAGCAAATTGCTGCTAACCAAGTTTTCTTAGAAGCAAGGGAAAAGTCACTCAAGAAAATGAAAGCTTTTTACACGACTATCGTACTGCTAGTTATTTTACTGTTTTATAACAAATATCTTTCTATTATTCTGATGTTCGTCAAGGAAAAGAATCCCTCCCTTCGCATGATTTTGTTTGTTTTTTCTTCAGTTTTTACCAGTTCTGAATTCGTTGTTTAATCCGTTGACTTACGCTTATAGAATGAGATATTTCCGTGTAGCGTTCATTTAGTTGTTGTAAAGAAAATCTTTTTCACAAACTGAGCCTGGAACCCGAAAAGAATTTTGGACCAAGACAGATTGGAGTAAACGGTAAGGTTAATCCAGGACAAGGAAATCACACATTGAACAATGAACACAAACCGACAAGGCAGGCAGAAACGCATAGCAAATGACAAGAAACACCTCTGTAAAGAAAAGAATGAAAAAAATCCAAAGGACACAGGACACCCAATTAGCTGTTAAAAATGAATGGAAGCGTGCTTAAGTTTAAAAATTTCTTGGATTGTTAACCTTTCAGTTTTGTTGGCTTGTTTAATTTGTTAAGATAGGTCATATTTATTTATTTACATGTATTCGTCGTTGGCAACTGATCCCGAGACACATCCAAAAAGTTTCTATTAATGGGAAGTCTGTTTTTAACCCCATAAATTTCAATTTTTCTATCGCTTGACAACAAGACTATCATTTTACTGCACAAAAGTAACTGTCTTAAATTCGAATAGTAGTGAAAACCTGATCATTGAGGGAAAAAGCTAACTTAGGCGCAGAAACAAAACAAAACCGTGTAACCGGACTGAAACTTTTCTTATCGTTCGCGATCTTCGCTTCTCGCAGGACTAAACTTGGGCGAGGGCAGTTTGAAAACTGAGTTTATTTTTTCGCCAAAAGGCGCGTGAAACAATTTTGGCTGACGCACGCTATCTCACAGGGGTTAACTGAATGGAAAATAACCCCGTTTTGTGGCAAAAGCAAATCTCTTATTTGACTTTATCCAAGTTGAATTCGTCTCGTTTTGTTTTATATTAAAACTGTCAAAATTTCAAAACTAGCGAGGAAGCATCTATTAGTAACATTTTAAAATTGCGCTTCTGTTAAATGAAAACTACAGAGACAGCAGGCGAGAGTTAAGGAAAAAAATCGCGTAACTGTATTCGGCCACGTAAGCAATATTCTATTTCAATCTCACCAGACACTAAAAGGTCATTTCAGCAAATCGATTTAAACTGCAATTTGAATGTGTAGTTGCATGAAAATTTCCACTGCACGCAAACTATTGTTTCAATTTTTAATTATTTTATTTCATTTTATGTCATTATCTTAATACAGACTGGCCAATAAAAATGGCGGCAAACTGACTTCGTCTCTTTTAAGGCGAACGCAAGAAAAACTTAACTGAAGCTGCTTTCATATTCATATGCTTATTATTTCGTAATTATGTTGTTTTTATTTGTTCTTTCTTTAAGATTTTACTCCGCTCCCCTGCTTTTAAATTAAGAGTGGCTGATATTTGAAAAATTAAAACTTCCTCTCCGTTTCTTGAATAGAAGTAAGGTAATCCTCTTAACCTAAGTTTATCCCGTGATCTAGTATTGTGAAATGTTTCAATGCGAATACCGAGAATTTTATCAGGCTCCCGATATTTTTTGCATAATAGGGCAAAAAGCTGTACATGTAAGTTGTTGTTGTTGTTTTTTTTTTGGTAATTTGCAAAAGTCTTTATATTCTCAGAGAATCGGAATAACAATTTGGAAAGTAGAACCCTAAAAAGCGTTCTTTAGGCAAACTTTAACAATTTCGATTTTTCAAGTGTGGCCAGCGATTTTCCTTGCTGCCAGACAGATACTCTTAAAATGATGATGATGATGATGATGATGATGATGATGATGATGATGATGTTGATGTTGATGATATCTATCAAAAACAGTTGTACATGCTGTTTGGATGGCTAAAACAGCAACGACCAACACTGTTGTGCCAGTTTTCCGTTCAATAGATAAACCGAAGTTGTAGAAAGATTTTGCCTGCTTTCCCAATGCATATGCATGTATGTCGTTTGTTTTAGCCATCCAAACAGCCTGAAAGAAACTGTTTCTATATTTTAATTTTTTAACTACGCTCGATTAGGACCTCAACTATTGTTGAAATATAGTAAGTCACTGACAAAAAAAAGATCGAAAATACTGGAACTTCCCTAAAAAAACCGGTTCTAAGATGCTACCTTCGAAAATGTTGTTCCAAATTTCTGAGAGAAATTGGCCAACACAACCGAAAATACAGCTTTTTGCCTCGTTAAAATGAAAAAAATATATATATCGGGAAGTTCAAAAAGTTCTCCGTATTAGCATTGAAAGAATCCTAATACCCGGAGCTCTACCTTTCATCTATCCAATAATAAGAAATTTCTATTTTTAGTGTCTGGTGAGTTTGAATAGAATATTAACTACTAAGGCAGTAACACGAATTTTTTTTTCCTATTTCTCGCCTGCTTTTGCTGTAGTTTCCATTTTTAACAGTGGTGTAATGTTAAATTGTTACTGGTAGTTTGTTTATTCACTAGTTGAAACAATTGAAAGTTCTGATGAAATAAAATGAAACGAATTCAACTCAAATGGAGTCAAATTAAAGATTTGTTTTTGTTATTTTCCGCTTATTTATAACCCACACTTAAGCCCCAAAAATGTTTCATGCGCCTTTTAGCGAAGAAAATATTAAACACAATTTCAAACTGCACTCATCGAAGTCCAGTCCTCTGAGAAGCAAAGAGCATGAGAGACAAGAAAGTTTTCCAGGTTCCTCAGTTTTGTTTAATTCAGGTTTTGTTATTTCGCCTTTTCGATTCTTAGTCCCACAGTGATTAGATTTTCACGACCATTCGAATTTAAAATAGTTACTTTGGTACAGTAAAATGTTAATCTTGATCGCAAACGATGGAAACATTGAAACTTACGAGGTGACACTATCCACATCCCTGTAAAAGTAGCATACCTGGCTATTTATTTGTTCTTAGAACTGTCTTTAATATCTTTCTATTAATTTTGTGCCTACCACGAATAAATAAAAAATATCCTATCTTAACCGAATACAACAAAACTGAAAAATTAACAATTCAAGAAATTTTCAAACTTCAGGAAAATACTCTTCCATTCGCGCTTTTAAAACAACTAATTGTGTGTCTGCCTAAGTCTTTTGCATTTTTTACATTTATTTTTGTTACAGAAGTGTTTTTTCCTCATCCATTATGCGGCTCTGCTAGTCTTGTCGGTTCGTGTTCAGTGTTCAATGTGCGATTTCCTTGTCCTGTATTAACATTACCGTTAACTCCAAGCTGTCTTGTTCCAAAGATTTTCTTTTCGAGTTCCTCAGCTTTTGAAAAAGTTTTTCTTGACAACAACTGAATGAAGGCTACGCGGAAATAGTACGATAGTTGTTGTGTAAAAAACTTTTCTTTTCTTGAGTTATTTTGGCTTCTAAAGAAAATTGGTTAGCAGCAATTTTAATTTTGTTGAGACGGACCTCCTTGTATACCGAGATATTGAAGTAAATGGGGAGAATGATAAGCAGCGTTTCAGAAACTATTAGAATTGCTGTGGGCGACGGGCCATTTATGGAGAGGATGATGGCTGCAGCCCACGCCAGAGCAGGGACCATGACGATGCGAAGTTCCGTGACCTGGGTCTCGTATATGAAGGGGTGTTTAATTGCAACAAAACGCTCGGCACTCATCATAACCAAATGATGAAATGAAGCCAGTAAACATATAAATGTGACTGTACTGTTTGATATCTTGGTTTTACTACAGAACACGATGTCACCTCTGAGAAGTGAACTTTCCTCAGCAATATATAGAGGTTGAAGAAGAAGTCCTACTACAAGGTCAGTTGTGGGTAAGCAGGCCAGTGCTATGTCAGATTTGGTGCGAAGCTGTGGTACGGTGAGAGTGTTTACGACGATTCTGACGATTAATACAGAGCGAAGATCAGTAGGAATGTTTGCGGGATCTATAGAATGAAGTGAATTACCACAACTAGAGATATTGGTGTTGAATTTAGTGTGATTCATTCTTGCTCGATCTGACTTGTCGAGACCTCGTAACTTTGCGTTGTTTGAACAGCTTGTTTGCCGGTTTTGCACTTTACCACTCAGATAGGTTTGATTAGCTTGAAAAGGCCGATTGGTCAAGATCTGATTCAGTGTAATTTTTTCCTACATTTGGAGTAGGGATTTAATCAGCTGATCACAGTTTCATGAACTTAATGTACATTCAGCATCATTTTATTTGCAGGGTATAATTAAGTGTTTCCAATGTTTAGTAATTTTAATTTAAATCAAGATCCTAAATGGAACGTAGTCGGTAGAGAAGACAAAACAAACTCCAAAAAGAAACTACGGTGGGATTTGGAACCGTTAAGTACATGCTAGGTCAAAGTTTAATTAAAATAGTGTTTCTATAGGACTTTTTCGAAATGGGTTTTTTCCAATATTTCGTCGTATTAAAGCGGCTTCCAAACTGTGTGTCAATTTGAGTAACGGTAACTAAATATCTGAAATATTCACTGCAAATACAAAAATTTAGTGATTTAAATTTGTGTCTGACATCTACCTGTCACAAGTGTCTCGTTTTCCGAATAGGAAACAATGTTGTTTTGTTGCACTTTGTTGCCTTTAAAAATCACTGCTACTTTTGAAGTTATCCGATATACAGAGCTTGATAAATATTTTGCCCTGTAATTTTGCTTACTTTCGTTTGTCGTTCAGGTTAAAACCATTGTTGCAGCCATTCTAACAGCGTGCAAGAAACTGGTTGTAAAATATTATTCTTTTCTCGAACTTAGTTCTAGCGCCAGCTATTTCATCTGCCTTTAATTTCAAAATAAGAAAGTCCGTTTTTTCCAAACTGTGTGTCAGTACTGCCTAGATCGAAGCGCAGTCTTCAAAGAAAACAAGATCAATTAGCGGCAAAGCGTGGTTCAAAAAGAATGGTTTGGTGATAAAATTCAAACAACAGTTTCCACTGCATTATTGTAATTTAGTGGTAAATAGTTATCCAAGTTGTACTTTGAAAGCTTCGCTCAATAGACTTTTAAGTGCCTAGCGAGTTTAGGTGGAACACTAATTACATCGGCAGTTACAGCAAAAAATCATCATTTCCTAACTTTTTGGTATTTTTGCAGTATCTTAGAAAACTACTATTTTCAAGTTCCCTTTATTTAGAAGTAATATTGCATGTGCATGGTCAAAATAACTCAACATACCAGGACTGAGCTTCTTAATTTTCAGCCTAGAGCTTATGATCGAAAATTTTCTTTACTCTTTTTTGTACACTGACTTGCTTGTTATCAAGAATCCAAAGAAGAGGAAGCCTTGTCCGAGTTCCCAGTGCCTCCTCCGCCCTGGTCTCAACTCGGCAAGAAAAACAGCAACAAAAAGGTCAACGGTAAGTTAGAGATAACACATCCCTTGGAATGACTCGCTCAAAATGTTAATCACATATTGAGTTGTAGAGGGCAGGAAACTGTTGATAACTTTTTTGTGCTTTTCCTGTTGCTTGTACATGTACCAGGTTGGTGTGATGTGAGGGCAGTCTAGCTTTCGAACAAACCCATAAAGCCTTTTTCCATTCAGTAACGTATTGTGAATATTTGCAAAATGAAACTGTTTGTTACTCAAGTCTGCCTGCAAGTTTTCCATTACATGTAACTGTACATGTTTTCCTTGTGCATGCTGTAGTTAAAAACGGCAAGATCATTTTGTTAGGTCTACATGTAAAGTGATGTGTGAGACTGAACGAAACACTTGAGGCTGCTGTAGGTAAGTACGTGATTAATACTTTCACCCCTCCGATTAGCACATTCACTACCCTTCTTTTGGCTTCCAACATCTCCCCCTCGTTGTCTCTGAAGTACTCCTCCCCGTATACTTTCAAGGAATCCCCCCCCGTTGTTTTGTAAGGACTCAGGTCCCTATTGAATCTGAAGGACTCCTCCCTTGCGGCCAGTATCCAAACGACAAGCGCTGGTGCTCCATTGAGGGTCGATCGTGTGGGTGAGATAATAATTGGGTGCAAACAAAAACGTCTCTAAATGATGCTTGTACAGCAAATGACTGTTTGTACTGGATCTTTCAATTGTGGTGACTCAAATCTGTAGGCCAGGAAACTGAAAACTCCAGAGCAAACTCTGTTAGTAAAGTCACCGAGCACAAATCGTTTGATTAACTTGTGCTGGAAGATTTGATGTAAACTGTAACGTTTATGTTGTCTCTTCAAGCCTGATCTACAGTATATTGAGCTGTTGGAATATGAGCGCTCCATCAATAAGAGAGAATCGAGAGGAAAACATTTCCTTTGTACGAGACCTGTATTCATTATATAGAAAAACCTTAATGAGTTTAATGCATGAAACTTTCTTTTCGCAGGGTTTGTTGTTGGCTACTGCAGAGTTAATTCTGATAAAATAATGTGACTCCTTATCAAACACTCCGGATCAAGCCAGTATGGAGGACGAACGTAAAAAACAGTAACTATGCTTTCTTTTTGTTTCAAACCTTCATTTAAGCACCAACTGTTTTACATATACTTGTGTATGGTCTTATTAGCAAATCAAGAACATAGAAGAGCTCATGCAGATATTCAAAATTATCGATATATCATATTAACTTGACTTCTTATGAATATTGTCCCATTGTATATTTATAACTCTTCTTCTTTTATCCTGATGTAATCGCGAATCCGTTCCAGTTTTGTTTTTCTCTGCACAACAGTTGTTGTCCCACTATTTTATTTTGTTGCCATGAAATATTTTTGGTTGTTGTAGGTTTTTTAGGTCTACGGTATAATATATTATAAACGTTTTGTATTGTGAATGTACATAATAACAAGGATTTAATATTATAAGTACGCAATCTTGCTTCATAGTACCCATCATACTTGAATTGGGCACGTGACTTTGTCTGATGAATGGGTCAGATCATAACAGCAAACAGGAGGAGATTTGGGCCAAGTAAAAGAAACACCAAAGGGGTGGGGGCAAAACCAAGGGTGTATTATGCTTTTACCTCCCCACCACTCCCCTTCCCACCCTCTTGTCAGTTTGCCACTCAGCCCAAGTCTTCTCGTTCACACAGGCAACTCAGCGATCACCTCCATCATTACGTCTACACTGTAAGGTAACAAAAAGAAAACAAATTGTTTTTATTTCATGATATTTCCAGCTCTAAGTTTGTCATCGGTAAATTTGGAGCAGGTCTGTCTCTCGAGATTAGCCAGTCAGCGGCATTGTGTCCTCACTACTGGCAACATCGTGTACTCATGCATGAGAGCATTAGAAGAGGCAACCATTTTGAGTGAACTGGACTTGGAGAAACGGTAAGTTTGTATTGTATTATGTGGCCCTCAAGTTAAATAAAACCCCAAAACAGTAGCCATGTAATAGAGGTTAATAACACTAACGAGGTTTGAGAGCGGTTATAAGAACGACAAAGATAGAAAATTAAGACTTGATTGATCATCGTAGTTATGCACACAACTTAAGCAGCTCTCAAATTAAGTTAAGCCTGAACTGAAAAGATTCAGGCCTGGACGGGATTCAAACCCATCATCTCTGCTATACCGGTGCAGTGCTCTACCAACTGAGCTATCAAGCCAACTGGGAGCTGGTACCAGCTCAGTTAGTACAGCACTGCACCGGTATTTCCTATTAATGCCCATTCTCTCATGTCCAGCCAAGTCCGTTCTGCGCACAGTACCGTGTCCGGGTGGGGTGGGACAACTATCTCCATAACCAAGCCCCATATAGACTGGATGCTAGACTGTGGCTTACGTGCAGACTCTCTCTGGCTCGTGGACTCGCGGACGGTGGAATGTGAAAGCTTGGTGGCTCAACGAGAAGCTTTGGCAAGCGCTGTTGGCTCTTGTCTACATTATTATGAACAAGGTATTTTGGAATCAAGATAAATTGGCTGTGTTTTAGTCATAGACACATGTAATCACATGGTTGTTGCTCATGACTGCAGAGAAACGTGATAAAAATAAGGCCTAATCTCCACTTGAATTTTGATAAAGGAAAACGATGTTGTTAAACAGCTAAGTGTTATACTAGCACGCAGCCGCAAAATCAATCTTTGTTTATTTCCTTATATAAGAGCCCTTCTTGCAACAGGCTTGTCACCTTTAAAAGCGCTGTACCATGCTCATCAAGGCGACCTCTTTTCTTGACGCTCAAACATCGAGAAACTGTCTAATGCATAATGACGAATTGCAGCGAGCATCGTTTCACTGTCTGGACATAAAACTTAACTCTAAATTTTAAAACTTTGGCTCGCCTAACCAGTTTGTCAAACAGATAAAACACACAATATGCTACAGGGAATATAGTCTCGATGTATCACATTTTCAAATTAAAACTAACATGAAAAGGAATTTACGGTAATTATTTAACATGTCGAGCTTCATTGCAGGTCTAGGCGAGGCTGAAGCGTTTGGTGACATAGAGCTGATGGCGGCCGAGTTTTCTCTTGTGAGTGTGGTTCAGAATTTTCAACAAGGAAAACTGGCAACAGACTTGCTGGAAACACTCGAGGTAAAACAGGCATTCCAAATCATGTTCTTTCACTCAAACAAACATACTGGTGTCATTGTGTCTCCTCCTTGGGCGGCTATCTTGCGCTGCCATATGCATCTTGCGCCGCCATCTTGGATAGCCATTTAGTCACCGTCATATTGTGCTGTCCCACTGTTCCGCCATATTAATTGAATGTATCAGTAGACAAACTGCAATCAGTTGCAGTATGGAAGACAAATCATTTGTCGTTATGACACCGATGACCCATCTTGGTTTTTATGTCGCAATTTTCTTTTTTTGTCACGTTTTCTTTTTTTGTACTTTAGGAAACGGCTATTTCATAGTCCTCTTTGATTTTGTCTCGCTAAAAGGTTTATACCTCAAGTAGTTTAAAGCCTGGGTCAAAGCTGGGCTTTTACTGGTTAAAATAATTTATTACTTACATTTCTAAAGGTATAAATGGCACTGATGGAACCAGATTTAGCAAACACTTAGTTTATAACGCCCTGAACATTTTAAAGTAGAATTGGTAGTTCTGACAGAGCCCGTGACATGTCAAGTGACGTTTAGTGGGAAATAGCCCTTATTTGAGGAATTGGTGGCAGTTTTTAGTAATATCATCCAGCTAAAACGCGTTTTAGATGCAGGGAAATTATTTCCAGTCTCGCACGTTTGAAGTGACTGTCCCACTTTTTACAGAAAAATGTTATAGGGTAAAACGTCATTTTTCTCAACAAAATTCTAGTTTTGATCATTTGTATCTTCTAAAAACGAAATCAAGGAAGATCATTCCAAACTTAGCAAGGTAGATAATTTAAATTTGCATCGAAAACGCCCATTTATTGATCAATAGGATGAGAATTCGCCACCAGTTCGCCGATTTACCACATTTTAACAAAATGATCATGTAACATGCCACGTGGTCAAACTACTATATATCAAGTATTATAATCAGGGAAAAGTTCAGCTTGGTTAAACAAATGTAATGAGAGATATAGCTGTCCAATAGAGCCATGTTAGAATGTTGATTTATTGAACATGGCCGATTGAGCTTTAGCGTCGTCTCGGTCAAGCGCTGACCAAAGAGATCACACTGTTTGAATGAGAAGACTCTAACGTCATTTCAACCGAGTGGTACGCGGCAGTCAGAGAACTGAAACTAGGACGAGCTGGCTTGGACAGCTTCAGTGTCAGCAGAAACATATTGAAGCTCAGCTGTTGTTCTCTCTTGGGAAGTCTGTAGCTGTCAATCAAAACTATTAGCAACCTCATTCGCAATCGCGAAGATGAGAGACCCTGGTGACGAGGTTCAACAATAAGAACTTTCAAAATGATCGTTTCAGTAAGAACCCTTCTTTTGCGTTTTGGTAGAGAAAGGCCAAGCATGAGGTATTAAATGCGACTCGTGAGAAATTCTTTGTTATTCTACTGATCCGTGGGGATTTGTATGATTGTATACGAACTTAAACATTTTTCCCAAGGCAGCCCTCTTGTGGGTTACTACATGGAATACCTTCCCAGTGTGAGATTTAACACTTAGAATGGTATCTAGCTGTATAGGTTTTACCATATTGTAATAACCGATTTCATTGTGGCCACCGTTTCTCATCCTCTCTTTCTAATGGGTTCCTGTCGTTCTGTCGAGTGTCGTTCTAAAATATCTAACCATTATTTGCTGTTTTTATTGTTATCTAGCTATGATTTCTGCCACCCTTTTTGCATATTGCAATCCTTTTCCATCCCAGCCACTTTAATCCTTCTCACTTCCTGAAGCCATTTGTTCAGTTCTGTTCTACAAAATCAAGCCATTATTGTTTGATTTCCTCTGACTCTCATAATTGCTTTTAATTCTTGGAATCGTGTTGCCAAAAACCTTACGTTTTACGCTGGTGTTGTCAACAGGTCAGATTCAAAGGCAGATGAGTAAAGTAGTCAGCACATTGATTGAAACTGTACAGTGCACCTTTATGACTGATCACCACATTGGGTACGTTTATTTTGTTACATCTTTTTCACATAACCTCTACCGATGCGGGAATTTCTCATAGTAATTTCTCGTGGAGTTGTGTGGCCCGCATTGCAATATCTTAGGCCAGCATTTTAATGACATCCCTAAAAGGTGTTAGGCTCTCCACAAACAAAGGCGTGTCAACAGAGACGCAATCTTAAACATCTATACCAAGCAACCATTTCATAATCTAGAACGTTTAAGAAACGTAATGACACAAAATCTGTCGCTCTTTTCAGGTACGAATTAGCTTACAAACCGACATACTTTTTAAGTTGCAGGACAAAAGTTCTTTTCCGTGGATCTTAAAAAATAATTGAATATTTCTTTTACTATTTCTTTTCAATATCTTTTACTTTTTGTCAATCTATGGTAGCACTCTGTAAATGCATCCCTGGTGCTATTGCTAAGAAGACCTTTTCTTGGGCTTGTCATTCACAGTTTTGGAGAAAAAAAAAAGGATTGCGTGACAAGGGAGTCCACCTGAAGGGCTACGTTTTACCTGTTATTTTGTATTCCATGTGTTATCTTTCAGTTTAATGAAGCGAGCCTATCGGGTGCGAGGGAAGGCCGGGAGATAACCAAGAAAGGAGGTGCCAAGGAAAAGGAGAGATAAGGATACAAGAGAGAAGAATAAGGAACTCGACAAAGAACTGAGAACTGCTTGGGCTGCCATTCGTGTTGCGGATGTGGTATCTTTGGCTCAGTATAAAATCAGGATTTTCAAAGCCCCTTGTAGCGCAGTGGTTACAGTTCCGAGCTTAATTTCTGAAGGGCGTGGCATTCTGAACCTCATAGACCCTTTGCATAAATGGCGCCTAAATTTGAATAATAATACTTGGTACATCCTTAGCCTCACATTCATGTTTCAAGACAAAGGAATTTTCACATGAATGTGAGGCTAATGATGTATAAGTATTGTTATTCAAATTTAGGCGCCATTTAAGCATTTTTCATATTGTGTTGGACTTCATTTATCTCTGTCCTACAATCTTAATATTTTTCCGCGTACGGTTTCTACAAAGGTAGGAATGAAAAGAGCTTTTAACCAAGGACTATACACATAGCTTATTGTAAAATATACCCAGCCTGCCACGTCTTTTTGTTTAGTGAAGCTCTTTTTATTAGCTTGGGAGGTCCAAAATAGAAAGACCTGCAAGAAAAGGGATCTTTATTGAAAGGTCATAATTATTTTTTGCTTGGTAAAGATATAATACTTATTACTTAAGCAAGGTCTTTCGTGTTTTTAATAGCACATTTTCCAAACCAAGATGGGGCAAGATCAGGCTGTCAGTAAAAACTACATGTGAACGTGCATGTAGGTACCGTTAAAATTTCTAGCCTATTCATGAAGTTCCCCTGTAGCCCAGTGATTACAATTCCGAGCTTCGGTTCTGAAGGGCAAGACGTTCAGCTCCCTCAGGTATTGAATATATAGCTTTTTTTTACATTCTTCTTTCTACTTCTCCTTTTCAACGAAGTTAGGGATGAAAAAAACCTTTTAAGAAGAGGCATCAAACCTGGCTGACCTCAATTTTACACTTCTAGCTCCTTAATTCAGGTTTTTACTGCAGAGTTCTTAATAAACTGAACTTCAAAAATATCTATGTTGCAATGTCTATGTTATTTAACCTCTCTTTCCGTACAATATTCTTTTCTTCCGCTTTTGGACCAAATTAGGAGTTAAAAGAAAGGACATTAAAGGGCCCTAGTCAGCCACACCTTTGTTTTTGTTTATATTCGAGAGTTTGGCTATTATATTTTATTCAGAGCACGTTCAAACAAAAGAAATCCATGTGGAACTACAACAGCCACACTTTTACTTTCCTGAAACACACTTTCAGAAGCACAACGTACAGTAAAGTAATATTATTTTGAATCACCAGGCAATATTAATCATTTCGGTGGAATCGAAAATCGCGGAGGCTGACTAGGGCCCTTTAAACCTCACTGACCTTAAAATATACCCATCTTGTCA
>CM042756.1:24421480-24433507 GCA_022496165.2 Catalaphyllia jardinei
ACCACCACATTAGTCTGCATTCCAGGGGTTTTTATTTAGGAAAATGTGACAGCGTTTCGCCGGGACAAAAATAATGTGGCCGTAATAAATGAGTTGACCGTAACCCGGGATTCCACTGTAACCACAGTTTACTTCCTACATGATAGCAACAAAGAGTGTTTTTAGTTTTATGATGTTGTGCTACTACGGTACGTTTTCATGCAGTGAAAAATTGTTTGCGTAATTTTCACTTGTTTCCCATGTGCTACACTTCAGAAGTTTCCTTTCTCTCACTATGCATTTCTGTTTTCTTTTTATTTTGCAGAAAGAACACATTTTCAACAAGAGATGTGATAAACACATCTCTTGTTGATTTGAGGTCATCCTTCATAATGTTCCCCTGTTTGGAAGCCATGTTCGATCCAAGCCGAGGAAATATCGGGAAAACAACAGAAGCATTTTACGTTTCAGTTTGGCTTTCATCGTTACTGAAAAATTAATTTGCTTTTGATCGTCAAACTCTATAATCCTTATGCATCTGATTAAAGAATGATGGAATAAGCAAGCTTTGAACTTATTACTAGAGTGACAAACAGGTTTGCAGCTTGTAAAGCCTGATGGACCTGCACCGAGTCTCTTAAGACGATATGAGCTTTTGGAAATACATTTAAGAACATGAGCTTTTGTGTTTTTTGCTAGAAGAAAATAAGAAGAGGACAAATTTTTTATTCCCCTGAGCCTCGGAGCCAAGTTAAAATTATTTTGTTTAATCGTCCTATTTGCATTGCAAATATTTTTACACTCATTTGATATTCATGTTGCTCGCCACGTTTGCACGAGGTGTTTAGAAGTTCGGTTTCTTGCTTCAAAATTCACCTTTTTCCGTTTCTAAACTGGAAGAATCGTTGCCTAGCATCAGTCTCAGACAGAGGTTTTTATTAGCGGAACCTTCTGGAACGAAAGTGGATCGTATGTGTTGCATGAGAGCCAGAAATGGCCAGCGAACTCAAGTTGTGAAGCCTACGGCACAAGTACTTAAGAATTGCTCATGGTATGTGCAGTGTGTTTTATTACTCATTTTATGTCAGACTGTTGAAATAATTTCAAAGAATTTGATACACTTATTTAGTAAAATGGATGAACAATTCACGCCGGTACAGCAAACCAAATTAATACTGATGCTGATCATATTCCAGGGACTAACAGGCTCTGCCCTATTCACAATCTGACCAAATTGAAGACGAATCTCACTTCCTTATATACTGCAATAAATATACTCTATTCTAAGAAATAAATTTTATAAAAAAGCATGGAAAATTTCATCCCGACCTTTAACAATTATCTTCGTTATAAGCCATCGGGGGAACTTAGGATGCCATATAATGATAAATCAATATTCAACTGGAAGAATTTATTTCATCTTGCTTTGATGTACGCAATATTCTACTTTCAATCAAGCCAATGTAACTTGGTTGCTATATCATAACATTAACGAAAACCATTACTGTTTTAGTAGACAAAACCTTTTGCAAGACCGTATATGTATTTATGGTTATGCAAATAAAACTAGTTGTTGTTGTTGTTGTTGCTGCTGTTGTTGTTGTTGTTGTTGTTGCTGTTGTTGTTGTTGTTGCTGCTGCTGCTGTTGTTGTTGCTGTTGTTGTTGTTGTTGTTGTTGTTGTTGTATCTGATGCTGATCAAGAACATGTACGAACCTGAAGAAGGAATTGACACGGTTCCTGATAGAACTCCGGTTCAGATTTTGCAGCTCTTCTCCTTCATAATGTTTATCAAATTTCGTCATGTTTCCTTGCGATAAGATAATTTTGGGTTCTTTAAACTTGTCCTTTTTATCAGGCAATGTTATAATTTGTTCATGAAATCATATTTTGTGTTCTCAGAGGGGTGACGAATTAGAACAGAGAAAGATCTAAGATGGACCAATATTCATCTACAGCAGGTCAGTTCATGTTTTTCTAAATCTTGATTGGAGTTACAAAGCGAGTTCATGTATTATATACAATACAGAGAACAGCGTAGCCAGTTTGGGCAATAACCTGTTCTTGTTGATATGATTTCTTTGTCTTATAATAACTGTTTTACGTTGGCAACTTAAAAATGTCAATAGAATCTCTTTGCTCAAAAAGTTTATAGTTTGACAGCTAAAAGTTAACATGAAAGCTTACATCCGCGCGCGAGAAATTAGACAGTTATTCATATTGCAAACTAAACTTTTGTACCTTTTTTCAGATAAACTCAACACCCACATAGACATTAAAGCAGTGAAAGATCAACGGTGGAGTCAAAGATATCTATAGCGGGTAAGTTAATGTTTTGTAATTTAGAACTGAGTGGTACAGTTGTTGCTAAGTACCTGGGCCGGGTTGTTCAAAGCCTGATTAAGCTAGCCCGGGGTTATTGATTTCAGTTTTGTAACTTTTTGCTGAGGTGTTCTGTTTATATTGTTTTCCCTTTAGTTTTTAGCTGTAGTAATCTCTGACTAAACTAAACATTATAGAGGTGAAAAACATTTTTATACAAGAAAATATAATGCTTCAGTAAACGTTTATCCCTGGGTTAACGTTAACCGGCTTTCGAACTGACCCGGCCCTGGGGTATCGTCATGGCGGTTAGATTGCGTACTAACTGTTCGGGAATGTTGTTTTTATTTCTGATTAGATAAGAATGACCAGAAAATCTATGCTAATTAAGACCGGGTATCCAACAAACGAAATAAACTGCAATCAGTGTAGAGAATTAGTAATTCGCGAATTCGTTTTTTTTATTACGAGTTACTAGTCAACAAGCACGTCTAAAACTTCAAATATTTAACTGAGACTTGTTCTCATATAGTTAAAGATATTCATGAAAATGTCTCGACCTTTGAAATGTTTTCGTCAGCACCAGCGTCTTTGTTTAATTACTATGTCGGCCGAGCAAAGTACATTTTCTTGTCGCCTGTTCAAAAGACCTCTCGTACTTAGATTATAAAACCTACATGTGGTGGGGCCAATTGCAAACATTGCAGCATTAACCAAACAGGAGGCTTTTCAAAAATTATGTTTACGAAGTCCTATTAATCTTCACCTGGGATACTGTTTACAAGGTCTAAAAATTTAGCAACAAACGAACAATTATTGAATGAAATATTATTTTCGTAAGTTTTTTTAAAAGCGTTTAATTTCCCGGTTCGAATCCAGCGCTCAGGTCTAACTAGTCTGCAAATTTAACTAAACTCTGTTTAAAGAGCAACGAAGTTCAGAATTAGAAAGTATCTTTTAGTCATCATCATCATTTCAAATCGTTACTGCAAATAATGTTGATTTAGCTGATGAAGATTTTCTGATTTTCTGATTTTCTGATTTTCTGATCTTCTGATCTTCTGATCTATTTGCCAAGAAATTTAACTTCTTGGCAACTCAACTGTAATTTCTCCTTACAAAATCTTCACATTGTCAACAAACAGGTGATGAGAATATTTAAACAAGGTTCATGAGATAGGATGAGGAAAGCTTTGTGTAGTTACGAAAGCAAAAATAAACAACACAGAGCTTCAGTATGAGATATCAAATATTTTTCTTTCTTTCTTTCAGGGTTTTTGACCATACGACTGAGAAAACATAAAAGCAAAAGCAAAAGCAAGAGCAAGATACTGGAGGCAATATTATGAAGACGGCGCACTAAAGACAAGGCAAAATTCTGAAGCGACCAAAGTAAGACACACTAATATCTCATTCACACCAACTAAACATGTTTAATTAAACCAGGTTTAGAAAAATGAAAACTATTAAAGAAAAACTGCAACTCAGGCTTTTATGCAGGATTTAGATGAACTTAAACGTGTTTTTTAATTTGTGCTGAATTTGAAGTAAAAAAACATCAGTAAGCAGCTTTTATAAAGAAAACAATTTTAAACCGTGTTTAACTAAACAGCTTTTAACATGTTTAAGCTTTGGTGTGAATGGGGCATAAGATATTTTTTCAAGCCGAAAAAAATAAGACGTGTAAGATAGGAATTTTTTTCTTTTTTCGTGGACTAAACATCAGGAACGGAGAAGTTCTCAGCTCACAATTAAGCAAAATACGAAGGCTTTCTATAAAAAGAGACCAGCCCAAAAATGATTTACAGTTACGGGTATGGGATGTTTCGTTAGCTTAGAGTTCGGTGGATTGTGTGACTAACTCGACTCTTGGACATCAGTGGTGTTGCGTTACATTATCGGCCGATACAATGAGAATATGTTAGTAAGGCTCTGTGCAAGAATTTCAAAACAAGGCATTGCAACAAACAGGGGATTTAGGAAATTAAGTTTGTAAAGTACTTTTTGATATTTTGTTGGCTTATTTAGACAAACATTTGAATTTGAATAATTTTTGTACAAAGCTTTACTGCCCCTTTCGATTCAATAACATGCGGACTCTAAAATTGAGAGCTCAACCGACGAATTCGTTTTCCAGTACCGTCAATCAAATGTTCGGCGGCTCCTTCCAGCTTCCGACTACTACCGAGCACTGGCAGTTCGTTTTCTAAAATGCGCTCAACGATTTGATTACTCTGTGCTTGGCAGTAGACGGAGGCTGGCAGGAGCCGCCGAACATTTGATTGGCGGTAACGAAAAATTCATTTGTCGGTTGAGCTTTGACTTTTAGAATCGGCATGTTATTAAAAGGCACAGTAACATTCTCGACTGTCGTTAGTGTAACGCAACACCACGGTTGTTCGATATAGTCACTGAGTTCTCGTGGGCGTCATAACTCTTTATTTTCCTCAGTAAGCTTTTTTTATAGTAAGCCTTCGTGTTGAGAATCACATGTTTTTCCTAAATTTTCTCTCACGGACCAATCTTAGAATGTTTTGTCTTGTTTATTTAAAATTTCTCAAGCAACCAAAAGTTTTTTTTTCTTGAACCAGAACTTAGAAGAAAAAAAAAGACTTCTCTGTCAAGTTTTTGGTGAGCTAGCTTAGAATAAAAGCATTTTTCTCTTTAATTAAAATTTTCTGATAGTCGTGACTGTCTAAATTTACTCTTGAGGGTAGACCCTTGTCAAAATCTTCAAATTTTCCCGCCAAAAAACTTAGAAAAAATACGGGCGCTCTTAATACGCATGCGCCAATTTTTTTTTAAAAAAATGTAATTTAATTTTGAATTATTAGTTAGTCAATTAAAATGCATTTCAAGTGTCTATTTCTTTTTTAATGTTTGTTATTAAGTAAGGGTGCGTTTCTTTACTAAACAGATCAAACCAAGATCTCTCGGATCATGGTGCGCCAAAGGAACCAAAGAATCTACTTTCAGAGAGTATGATTCTTCAGTTACTTAGACGCACCATGATCTGAGAGATCTGTTTAGAAAAAATATTTCAAGCAATAAAGTACTCAAAAGAATATTTCAATTGTTGTATTGATCTCTAATTTTCTACTTACAAAAGTTAATTAGTTAAGTAAAATTCAGTTAAATTAATTACAAAGGTGTCATCAAAAATTTTGCCCTATATATACTAAGACTTTTGGCGGGAAAATTAGAAAAAAATTGCACAGCGTTTCCCCTGGCAACTTTTTTGACAAAAACATTTCAGGGGGTACCCCTTTGAATTTTTCCCGCCAAAAAAGAGCAATATATACTACCTTGAACACAAACGGGAAAATTTTGATCCGAGTCTTTTAGAGAAACGTTCTATTTCGATGAATATTTGATTATTTTTGTTCAAGATAATATATTTTGTGATGATATCTTGTTGAAATAGTCAGCCTTAAAAAGACGAGCAACCAGAAATCATTTTACAGAAATGAGAAGAGCAAGTTAAAATTTGTACAACTGCAACGTTTCTGCACATTTCTCAATTGAAATTTTTGAGAAAGTTTACATGCAGCCGGTAAATTTAAACACCAACTTTATAAACTCTACTGACTATGGCGATTCCAAAATTTCACCACCTCGATGTTGTGCAGAAACGTTGCGCGCAGTTAAACAAATTTTAACTTGTCTTTTCTCAATTTTGTTAATTGATTTCTAGCTGCCCGCCATTCGCAGCTAAACTGTTTACCGCAATATCATCAAGTAACTGACATTTCAAGAAGATGGCAAAGGCAAGCCATGAGTCTGATTTCTCCAACGAACTTACAACAAAAAATCCGCCAAAATTTTATTCTAATTCCAGTATTTGGAAAATTTTCTAACTTCTATCACTTTAAGCCGAGATAAAAAACAAAACCTTGTTTGTGGCTTGCCTTGCTATCTTCTAGAAATTACTTCCAGCGAGGTGTTCAAGGTTTATGTCTAGTTATCAAGCTTTAACTGTATCAGTATCTATATCCTATGGTTTCTGTTAAACACTTTTTAAAACTTTGTCATTTGCGAACGGAAGCAATAACTCAAGATAAGTTAGAAAATTAATAGATAGAGTTATTGGCAAGTGATTTAAAAAATTTCGTTTGCAGCAAACGATAGTGATAAAATGTGAGAACTATCAGACAATTGCAAGTTTTAAAAATCAAAATAAATACTTTTAGTAAAAATGTGTGTCAGTTAGGGCGAAAGCAAAAACATTTTGGATGTGGCAGAAAATTAAAACTACAGCTTCGGAGAGTGAAGGCTAATAATACTGTTTGGAAAAACGTGTGTTGTTAACTTTGGCGCAAAAATTTTAGGACAATCAGACAATTGGAGTTACGTTCATGACAATAAATGCAATAGTGAATAAAAACGATAGCAATAATATCTTTCAAAGAATCAGACAATTGGATCTACGTTTTGAAAATCAAAGACGAACTAGTCCGTCAATCAAACAATCGGAGCTGCAGTTTTGAAAATTAGCAGATTAAATCGTAAATGTTTTCAGTAAAAATGTTTAGCAGTCCAAATAGAATATTCCATATCTGATACTTGTTATGACAGAAAAAAATTGGAAAAGCGATAATGGACAGAGTTGCTTGATACTAGACATTCTTTACAGCCTCGCTGGAAGTTAACAAGAGAATAGATTTGGTTTCTGGTTGATATTTATACCCTTTGTCCCTTTCCGAAGAAACAGTTTAAACCGAACGTTTTTCTCAAGGAAATGTTTGTAACAATATCTGCCGACTGAAATCCAATACTTTCTAGGCACGAACATCAATCCAGAAACCAATTATCCTCTTCTAAAATTATTAATTCAAGGTGGCTCTGCAAGTCACAACACAACAACCGGCAAAAGGAATATTTACGTAATTTACTACAAGGGCACAAACCCGAAAAATTAAATAAGATAAAATAAACACGAGCGAAACAAGAAAAGAAGCTTTCGATAATATGTGATCATGTCATCAACAACAATTGTCCAGAAATTAAATTTAATAAAGTTGGCAACAAATTTAAATTACAAACGAATCGTCAACAATTTATGGAATATGTTATAGTGTTTCAAAGCTTCAGCTGACGCAGAAAGAAATGTTAGAGATTTGACATTTGTTTTTATTTATTTACTGAGAAATTTTAATGATCTTCAAGCTGCAGCATTTTCTGAGGTATGGATCTTTAATTAATTTGAGCAAGGAAATTGCGCTTTTAACATGTACAATTCACATAAATTAACAGCATGATTATGCTTCTTTTGAAGAGGTCGGCGACCATTTTGGTATAAAAAGTTTCAAAAGTTCGGTTTTACACGAATTTGACTGCAATTGCAAAGCGAAGAACATCAAGAAACGTTTTAATTTGATGTCTGAAAATGCTAAGATTTGAGAAGTTAAAATAATTATTCGCTAATGTAAAACATTTGATGGCTAAAGCAAGTACAAGAAACTTCCAAACTGAAACAATTTTTAGCAGCCAGTCATGTGATTTTGGTTATGAGCCAGGGCATTACACTCTAACAGACAATTCACATTATGCATTTAAACTAGGTCTTCGTTGGAGGAAAAAACAAATTAAAATTCAGCATTGTATTGTTTGCTCAACTTTTATCACACCAGAATTTGTCACGAATGACATGATCACGTAATTTTATAGAAGAGTCCAAATTCTATCACGATGTGATTTTAACATGCAGTGCCACCTTAAAATACTCTACAAAGGTTATCGCCTAGTAACATGTTTTCAAATTAAGGAGAGTTGAGTGATTGCAATAAAATTTGGAATTTTGAAAGAAAAAAGAAACAAAGAAAATTGACAAAATAAATCTTGTGAAACATGCAACTAAGGATCGATAAAATTTAATTTAACCCATCGACTCTCGGAGCTTTTTCCCAAAACGCATTTTTTGGAGAATTTCAGCCTTGATTTGGGCCAAATTAGCTTCAATCTACTCAAAAAGGCATTTGCAACATGCCAGCATGCCTTTCTTTCTATAAGCATCGCGTTTGAGGACAATTTTGGCCAGGCATGCCCAGAAATCAAATTTTCGAGGCTTTTCGGTATTTTAATTTATTTTCTTTTTCGTCTCTCTTTTTTTTCTCATTTTCGTATCTTTTTGCTGCACTGATTGACCTTCTTCTGAGAAAGCAATTTCGAGACGGGCAATTTCTACTATGGAGTAGTCAACACAGGAAATATAACTAGAGTTTTTCACTCAAATTTCTGAGCATTTTCGTGCATATTTTAGGCTCTATTGAGCCGATCACTCTGATTTGCGTGTCACTGGAAAGGTCTTTTCCTTCTGTAGAATTTAAGTATAGATGATGCAAATTGTAGTCACGAAGAAGTAGAACAAAGACCAACGTCCATTACGCCGACCGGCTACGGTGGAACGCGAGCCAATGGGTTAATCAAACTGATGATCACGAGATC
Organism: Catalaphyllia jardinei; assembly: GCA_022496165.2. NCBI lineage: Eukaryota > Metazoa > Cnidaria > Anthozoa > Scleractinia > Caryophylliidae > Catalaphyllia > Catalaphyllia jardinei. The sequence continues at coordinate 24,430,225 of CM042756.1, forward strand.
CAAGAAACAAAACTCTCCGCAATTTGAAAACATATACTAAATGTAATTCGAAAGAGGTTGAAACCTTTCCAGCAAAAATGGCAGAATGTATTAATCAACAATCACTTAACAACCGAATCAATTTTTTTTCCGCGCCTCATATCCTCCAATGCAAATATTTCAGCCGAGACAAAATAAAGCGTTAAACAATCATAATGATTTTAGACAACGAAGTCATAACCTCGAATATAATTTTTCAGGTTGCAAGAGACTGCCATTTCTTATGGGAAAGATTTCAATTTAGCCAAATACTAAGATGATATCCTCAACTTTGTCTTCATCCTCCCTGCTTGAATCATATTGTTCTCCTCCTGTCCTGCTGACAATCCCTAAAAATAAAATAGATAAAAATTGGGTAAGGAACAAACCCAAGTGTGCAAACAAAAGACAAGCACAAATCAAATTTTGACAAAGAACGCCACTCTCGTAAAGAAAGCCAAAACTCCTGTAAAATTAACAGCTATGTATACAGACTTAAGCGACCTGCATGGTTCCTGAATTAGCTTTTAACGCAAATCTTTACTCCGTTACCAAAGACATGGGTTGTTCTGAGGTCCGACACGAAACGTACGCCGAGTCCGTCAGGAGCACGTGGTGGAAAACGGTATGGTTGAAATATTACCTACGAAAGGTAGAATGCAAAGAAACTGATACTGACCTTCGACAGAATGAATGTCAACCAACTGTCCTTCCCCAAACGTAAACGTGGTCGCCATTTTTACTTCAAAGTAAGAATTTGCTTCTCGTGTACAAGGGAACAGTGCACATCTTACTCCGACGGCAAACATCTTAAAATGACAAACAAGTAACTCAGGTCAGCAACAGTCACCATGAATATGCAAAATAAGATTACACCAATCAGCTAACAAATACGTCACATACTTTAATAATAACACCCTTTGCACGCTTTACTCTGAAAATGTTTTGCATTTTCTTTGTGTACATGGAGCTCACGTGAACCCGTGTGAGTTAATAAACATAATACGTCATTTGTTTCAAATATTATACACCTTTTTTTCAGTTCTTTAAAATCAATCGGCCTTCTCTTTCATTTTAAAATGATTTCGGCAGCTTTTATTTCAATAATCAACCATACTATAATTAATTCATTAAAAAATACCCTTGTATCTCTTTACGTTTGTCTATGTCGATGTTTGACTATCTGTGCTCTCTTGTTTACAAATTCATTAACGGTTTCCTAAAAGTTTTCACGTATTCAGTAGATGCTAAGCCCGATAACCAGAGACCAGAGATTACGAAACTGAAAGTGATGGCATAACCGATGGACTGCCACAGAAACTGACGAGCAAACGCATGCAGACGAATTAAACTTAGAATGATCAAATAAACAACCCGTAGGGAATGCTGGGAGAGAGGACACGCCCGGAACGAAATGGGTGGTAAAATGATGGGAACGCACTGCGGAGCAAGTGTATTGAAAGAGAAAAATAAGGATAGTAGCTATAGCTGAAATTATAGCGTTTGCAGGGTGAAGTAACGCCACGAGGAACCGGCGATTAAACAAACGATACTCCGTATAGCAGAACCGGTAAAACGCGATAAAACGCATAGGTTAAACGATTTTAGTGTAATTTCAAGTGTCCCCGATTATCAAACCACTTGTGGTCGGCTAGAAAATTTGACAGACTGACTGACTGACTGACTGACTGACTGACTGACTGACTGACTGACTGACAGACTGAGATCCGTAAGGATTTTGCAGGTTTGTTACGCCATCTGTGCGGCCGTTTTAAATGCCTCTTAAAGGGTTAAATTTTGTGAAAACGTTAGTAACATTTTGAGTTATTTACACAACAGACCCACTTCTACAAAATATGAGTTAGATCATTTGCTTCTGTTGACTCACCTTCGATATTTTTAACTATAAACCCCTGTAGACCGTGCTCAATTATATGAGATAATTTTTCGAAATCAGCATAGATTACCACACGCTTCATCTCTGAAACGAAGACGGTGACCTGGCCCAATTTATTTTGCATTTCTGACACAAGTAATTCACTGTCTGCCTGCAGTAAAAATTTAAAAAAATTCTATCGACTGGAAAATTTTGGCGCGAACATCACTGACACTGTTACGTATGGAAAACATTCAGTTCGATATCTAGGCCCAAGACTATGGAGCAAACTAACAATAATTAAAATAAAGATCGGCGATAAACATAAAGCAGTTTAAGACCCACGTATGGAGGCTAGATCTAGACAACAGATCAATGGATGTAATAATAATAATAATATATTATATAGCGCCTTCTCTACAAGATTCAAAGGTGCTGCTTACAACTGTTAAATATAAAACATAAATAACTACAACTAAAGTTATTACAAGTCAAAAGCTCGAGTAAAAAGGAGTGTTTTAAGTTTACGTTTAAAAATGTCTACAGTACAAATTGATCTGATATCCTGTGGCAGAGAAAACCACAGATCAGGAGCTGAGACTGAAAAGGCCCGTTTGCCATAAGAGTTCAAATTAAAACGATGGTTAACTAAAAGATTTTGGGAAGAAGACCTTAGACTGCGACTAGGCTGGTATGGTTAAAAGAGATCTTTGTATAACTCCTACATCATAATTTTACTTTCTTGTATAGGACCTTTCTTCAAAGCCATCTCAGAAAATGTTTAAGGAATTGTGTAATTACTAACACACGCTAAAATTATGGACTGGATTGTCTGATAATGCCAATACATACATAAGACTTTTCTTTATATTATTTTTAGATAGTTCTAGTTAGGTATTCCCTATTAGCAGTGGGAATTCTCCACAGCAAGATTATTATTATTATTATCATTATCATTATCATTATCAGTGGAGAATGATTGCATGAAGACGAAAAGAAGCGAAAGTATGCCTCTAGGATAATAGAAGTCGAGAATGGCACTTTTACCCCCTTGGTGTTCACAACAACAGGAGGTATGTCTCAGGAGTGTCAGCGGTACCATTCCAGGCTTGCCGAGCTCATCTCTTCAAAGAAGCAGGAGAACTACGCAACAACAATCGCATGGATCAGAACGAAGGTGTCTTTCGCCATCCTGCGGACTGCCCTTGTCTGTTTAAGGGGAACAAGGTCACGGAGAAGAAAGACAAATGTACAGGAGAATGACTTGGAGATAGAGAAGAGACTTGCTGGACTGACATGAGCATTTCTTAACGAAATGTTTTAACGAATGTTTTATGCCCTGGCGTGATTGACATTTCTTTTTCTTACCGAAGATTTTTATGTACATAT
>CM042756.1:24434307-24450600 GCA_022496165.2 Catalaphyllia jardinei
CCTTCATAGTTCCAGTGTTTTGTCCTCAGTCAAAACAGTCCGTAAAAAACAAACGGCAGGAAACCACTTTGTTCGAAATTTGCAAAGTGCAAGCCAAGGAGCCGGTATCACGCCTAAAAAAACGGGGAACAGTCGCAAATTTTTGCTGTGATAGGGGGCACAAGGCATCTTGTTAATTTCAGTTATGTTAGCTTAAGTTGTCTAAATGTAAGATTTAAAAAAAAACAGAAAAAACAGGAGATTTAAACGCAATTAGCGAGAGGGTAAAAATAAACTGAACACTAATTCAAAACAATTTCCTGGTTAGATTCAGTATATAAAAAGAAACTCATAATAAATGGTTTGATTTTTCCGGTATTCGTTGATCTGTCGTCAAAGGTTAATTAAACGGGTTATCGCCCATACATGGCTTCCCAAGTGTACAGGGCCCGGCCCCCCCCCCCCCTAAAAAGGGATAATAATTATTTCACGTGCATTGGCCTTGCAGGATTTAGCTAAAAAGTTTGGCTTTGAAATACATGTACTGTATGAGAATCTTGGTAAAAGGCTTATCATTTTAAGAGAGGATCTACGAAAGAACATTCTCCGGTACATAGAGCAGACTAGAAGGAGTTAATTAAGTCTGGTTTAGATTATTTCAATAGAAATCAAGGGGTCTTGAAGGCCGGTAAGCACACGATCTCATAGTCTCTTGGTATAAGTGGACAGACAGATTCTAGAATCCTTGCTTTTTCGAACCTCGAACCAAATGTTGTTTCCCTCTTATCAGTCGAACACCGTACAGTTGTGTCCACGATTCCTCGATGAACTATTTGATTTTTCAAACTGCTCTTCGTTTCCGCTGAAGATTTGGAAAATCAGAATTGTACTCCCTTTGTATAAGATAAGGTGGCTCTTGAAAAAAGCAGATTAGTTAATTACCTTGCAGTCTTTTGGAAAGCAAGCATAAACACGAGCATGGACAAGTTGACAGAACAGTTTCCGAGGATAAATGTCGTAAATTTCCTTTTCGTTCTCAACAATGATAAACACATTAACACGGAGCGCCACAGGGTTGACTGCACAAACGGCAACTAGACCGAGACCAAGGCAAAATATCTGAATCAAATCAAATCCAATTGAAAGATCTTATTTATAGTCGTCTCTTTTCAAAAATATTAAATACCATCTTGGAGTGTCCCAACTGACAGGTGTTGATTAATTGTCACTAGCTTAAAAACGTCATTATTCTCAATTATCTTAACTCGTCTAAGTGGATCACGACAAATTAAAATAAATGGAAGCAAATAACAACAGACAGGATGAGTTGTACTCCGGAAATTTTTAGTAAACGTGCGATACCAAAACAATGGGTTTAAAGACATAACATTATTGACCTGACACTTAGTGAGGTCATTTCTTGCAATCACTCAGCCTGCGAGTTATTTCAACAGCTTGTGCTATTTTATTTGCATTAGTGAATAGATCTTCTTTGGTTCGTGGTTGACAGACAGCTTGAACTAGCATCCACTAGCAGCAGTTGAACACGGTACGACTCTGAACGGAGGTAAGCTTGGAAATTCCAAGCTGGCGGTATTGTCATTCACTTAGTTGTCATTCCCTTTTAAATTTGTCTAACGCAGTAAATCCTTTGATGAACCTTTGTGATCTCTAAGTCTGTTTCAATTCATTAGCACTGTCTTGAAACTACTGGAAAACAAATAGCTTTAAACGTATGTTACAATGTTACCATCAGAGTATTGTGAAAGTTGGTTTAACAGCGGTAATCAACTTTATCATGTTTAATATTAGGTTTTCAAAGCGGCAGTTAGCTATGATAGTAAACTTATTACTGCGACGGCCAGCTTTCGGTTTCAGTTTATGGAAACTTCGATAAATTGAAAAAATCATGCTTCATTACAAAGTGGGATCACTTAAAGTTTACGCAAATATTTGCCATATGTATACCTCTACATTTAGAGATGTTTAATAATCACGCGATGTTTAAAAATCACGCGAGCGGCGAAGAGCGCGTCGGTGATAATGACTGGAAACGAGCACGAGTCCGCGTAGTCCTGCTCCCGAAACGTAAACCTGTTTTCAGGTTAACTAATCAAGAAAGGCGATTTAATTTTGATTTAATTTCGGTTAAGTTCAGTTTTCGCGAAGTTAATTTAATAAAGAGAATTTAATGCTGCATAGTGAAGGTTCCTTATCATCTTGCTCCAACTTGGATCGTTCCAGGGTTCCGGTAAATGAACCAAATTATAGTTCATGAAAACTTTGACTACACGTAGAGACAGCAATTAATGTAAACACGGTGTTGATGTGTGGCTTTGAAAAACCAAAGCAAAAATGATCACACACGTTGTACATCGGAATGCTTTTGTCGGTGCCGTGAACTAAAATGCCCTGAGGCAACTGTCTAATTAAGATCATAGCAGGCTTTCTAAAAGGTGCTTGCTGTTTAAATTGTGCCACCCTCGAGTCGCAAAAGACTGATGAATGTGCTAATCGGTTAACACTGCAACTTGAGGCTTATCATCAATTTCTTTGAGTTTAATCTGAATTTGTTTACACAACTACTAATCATTTTGAAATAGGCCGCGCACAATATCACTCCTTCGCTCGCTGTCTGGTTTTATGAAACAGTGAACCACCAACGTGTGAAGCTTCTCAGTTCACCTGTTTGCGGAAGACAAGCCCGACATTAAGTTTGTGTAATTTTAATTATTGAATAAGAGAATGATATTATCATCAATTGTCTGTGATAGGATGATGATGTTCGACGAAAAAGAAACCAGGCTAATAATATCCAGCTGAATATCGACCGAACTGAAGTGCGAAAAACATTTTTTATTTCAGTCATCACGAGCCAGAGCTAACCGGAAGCTCACTGAAAAATTCACCAGGTCCATTTATCTGTAAAGCCTGGTTTTCGCTAGCGACGCAAGCATAAGCGCAAGCACAAGTGCAAGCATAATGCTCCGATTTCACGCAATGCAAGCGAACGCAAGCATAAGCGCAAGCACAAGAAAAAAGAAAAATTTTGATCCTTGTACTTGCGCTTGTGCTTGTGCTTGCGCTTAAGCTTGCATCGCTAGTGAAAACCATGCTTTAGGGTTGCTGTCTGACCGCAAGAATTGTGCGATTCTATTGTGATTTGCGATAATTGCCTTCATGAGAGTAATTGTGTACAGGATCATTGACTGCATCATTTGCCTGAAGCGGTACTCAAAGCGTCAACAGGTTATCGCCCACTTGAAAGGCTTTGCTCAAGAAGGTATAGCTGCCGACTTCCCGGTGACACTATATCAAACCGACCCCAGAAACAAAGCAGCAATAAGAATATGTTAACTCGAAACTGTCAGAAACTTTTGTGAAAGTTGACTCAGCTCCGCGGGAGTGTTGCAGCAAACATTTGGAAAAGTGCAGTGGAGGACCAAGTCTAAACAAATAAGCTGACCGATAAGCTGACCTCTTTATACAGAGCTAATATGAATTATTGTATATGTAGAAAGTCAACAGGCCTTAACACGGTTTTCGACGTCAACCGCGACAAGGTCTATTATACCGTAAATGTTACGGTGACTGCACCTTGACGTAAATAAATGGACCGCTTGATTTCCCGAAATAGATATACAACCAATTTTGGATTTTGGCAGTCCAAAATCTTGAATTCAGGATTTTGGCTGTCGCCGCTAACTCTCTATTTAAATGTACTGAAATAACTTTTTTGCTAGTCAACCTATATTTCTTGTCGTACAGTTGGCAAACCGGTTGAATTGACTTAGCCCGTCACATGACAAGGTAGTGCGTCAGGTTTCCGCGCTACGCTCTTGAGCATGCGTAGCATGCTCACGATAAGACGGTGACAAGGTGTCTATTATGCGGTAAATGTTATGGCGACTGCATGCACCTTGACGTAAATAAAAGGATCGCTTGATTTCTCGAAATAGATAACCATGTACACCCGATTTTGGATTTTGGCAGCCCAAAATCTTGGATTCAGGATTTTAGCAGTCGTCGCTAACTCTAACTCAAAGTCGTAACTCTTTATTTAAATCTACTAAAACATCTCTATTGCTGGTCAACCTATATTTTTTTGTCGTACAGTTGGCAAATGCAAACCGGTTGAATTGACTTAGCCCGTCACATGACAAGGTTTGCGTCAGTTTCCCGCGCCACGCTTTTGAGAATGCGCAACATGCGTTCATTTTGTCAACAAAACAATGAAGGCCGATTATTTAAACGAAGTTTGGACAACGTTTATGATAGTCACTGCCTAAAGCGTGTTTAAACCATGAGTTCCGATTATTTAAACGTTGTTTTTCCATGACAGTGTTTAGACAGTGTCTAAACACCGACTAAGGAGAAATAGTAAGTTTGACCTGGTCAAAGGTAGGTTTTAAACTATCTTTTCATGGGCTTATGCGTTACAGACAGTTAAGAAACTACGCAAATCGACGTAATGTACATGTTCGACAAGTTCGGCGCCTTAGGGATTGATTAAACCACTAGAGGAATACGACGACGAAGCCTTTCGATTGTGTTTTCCCCCTAGGAAGGACTCGGTCAATGACCTCGTAAAAATTTTGGATAGAGATCTTTAACATCAAACAAGGAGAGGTCTGCCGCTTACACCAATGCAGAAAGTGCTAATTGCTTTAAGGGGTTTAATTTTATGCGACAGGGACTTTTCACAGGGTTATTGGCAATTTATTGATTTAACCGGCGTTCTTTTATACCGAAAGTCATGCTGAGCCGAGTTAGAATCAGTATAAGCGCGACCTTTGTTCTTTTGTGGCTTTTCTTACTTAAAAGCACCTAACAGTGTTTTGTCTGAAAACAGTGATGAATATGCTGATGTAAACATATTATCACAGGGTGCCAAGAAATAATGTTAGTATAAATATAGTTGCTCATGACATACAACAAAGCAATTATCAACAAATCACAACACCGTGAACCATAACACAATGAATGAACCACAACATCTTGAACCACAAAACATTGAACCACAATACAGAGATCGAGAATCACCGCGAACCACAGCGCTACTGTGAAAACACAGTAGTAACAGCGAGAAACGTTTGCCATGAGCAGAACAAAACTATTCTGTTAGTCGCTACAAAACAGTTCCTATTTAATTTATCATTATTCGAGAAGATTAGTAAATGATAGCTGAAATCCTGTTTGAAGGATTTATGTTTTTTATTATCGCGCAATTTGTAAATCTGAATTATTACCAGATATATTTGAAAACTAAATTAGTTTAGGCACGATACTAGCTCCTTGACTTACATTTTTCCACTCTCTTGAACGATCATTGGGTGGGTTTATATTATGATTGTCTTGCGTTGAGCACTCGTTTTTTTTTTTTTTTTTTTCTCGGTCAAATAGTCGGTAAAAGACAAAAGACCCAAAGGCAGAAAAAACACTTTACTCGAAGTAAGAAGCCAACGCGAGCCAAGAAGTCATCAGTCGTGCCTAAGTCACCAAAAACGGCGAGGAGTTTCATTTTGTGCTGTAATTTGCCAAACACAACCTACCTTGTCAATCCCAGTTAAGTAAGCTTAACTTGTTTTTTGAAACTCTGGGCTTAAAACGCATTAAGCAGAGAGATAAAAATAAAATGAAAACTTAGAAACAATGTGTTACATTAAAGGAAGCTATGATTGCAAATGGTTTGTGATGTCAGGTATTAATCTGTTATTTCGACGATCTCCTAGTCGACCTTGTACTGGGATAATAGATTTTACAATAACAAACATTTGGTGGGCGTATGTTATGAAAAAATAAAAAATAAAAAAAACATTATTACCATATAAGTTATGGTTGGCTAGCGTTGAGTCTCCGCCTTCATAAAAGTTAGCCACGGTTTTTTTCCTCAGTCAAAACAGTCGGTAAAACACAAACGGCAGGAAGCCACTTTGTCCGAAATGTGAAAAATGCAAGCCAAGGAGCCGGTATCACGCTTAAGTTGCCAAAAACGGGAGACCGTCGCAATTTTTGCTGTAACTGGAGGCACAAGACATCTTAATTAATTTCTTAATTTCACTTATGTTAGCTACATGTAAGGTTCTAAAGAAAACCTGAGCTTTAAACGCAATTAGCGGGAGGATAAAAATAAACTGAAAATTCAAAACAATTTCCTGATTAGCTTCAGTGTATAAAAGAAACTCACAATAAATGGTTTGAGTTTTCCGGTATGATCTGTTATTAAGATGATCTCGTTGAGGTCGGCTTTGACAACTCAAATGATTTCCCCGAGTCAAGGGTTAAAAGGGTTATCGCCTTTCGTTTGCCTAAAAAACTCACTAAGTGTACCTACCCCGACAAAAGGGATTATATTCACGCTTTTCGTTCTCAACACTGATATAAACACATTCGCACGTCGCGCTAGAGAGATGACTGCATGCGCACTGGGCACGCGGACCGATAGCAAGGTAATTATCTGAGACAGGTTGGAAATAAATCAAATCTAATTGAATGATCTTATTAATGGATTTTTCAAAAATATTAAAGACCACCTTGGAGTGTCCCAGTGACAGGTGTTGATGAATTGCCACTAGCTAAAAAACGTCATCATTGTCAAAAAAACACAAAACAAAAGAAATGGAAGCGGATAATAACAAACTGCTGCTGAGTACTCCAGAAAAAACTGAAGGCAAATGCGCGACACCAAAACAATAACCTAACAATATTAATATTATTAACTTGACACTTAGTTTGATCATTTATTGCAAACGCTCAGTTATTTAACTGGCAGCTTTCCCAATTTTATTTGCATAAGTGGATCGTCTTTAAACGTCAATGGTTGGGTTGACTCTCAGCTTGAACTAGCATCCAGCAGTTGGCGTTTGGCTGGTCAACGTTGAACACGGTACGACTCTGAACTGAGGTAAGTAAGCTTAGAAATTCTAAATTAAACGAGGGGTATTCCCATTCACTTAGACGTCATTCCTTTTATGTCTAGCGCCATAAATCCTTTAGTGACCCTTTATGATCGCGAAGTACTGTGTCAATTCATTAGCACTGTTTGGAAACTACTGGAAAACAAATAGCTTTAAATTTGTCAAGCAATACGTATAATACAATGTTGCCATCACAGTAATGTGGAAGTTAAAATTTTGGTTCAACAGTGGTAATTGTTTTCTCAAGTTTACCATGTTTAACATTAGGTTTTCAAAGCGGCATTGAGCTATGCTAGTAAACTTAATGCGGTTTCAGTTTATGGAAACTTCGATTAATTGAAAAAAATCATGGTTCATTACAAAGCGGGGATTACTTACAATTTACGCAAATCAGTTTGTCATATGTACACCTCTACACTTAGATATGTTTAATAATCAGGCGCGAGCGGCGAAGAGCGGGTGTACGGTGACTGGAACGAGCACGAGTTTGCGTAGCCGGTCCTGCTCCCCAGACGTGAGCTTGTTTTCAGGCTACTAATCAACAAGGACAATTTAATTTGCATTCGTTAAACTTTTCGGGAAGTTGGATGGTTGCAGGGTTCCGATAAATAGACCCAATATAAGACAATAAATGATGTAAACACGGTGTTGACGATGGCGTTGAAAAACCTAAGCAAAAATAATCACACACATCGGAATGTTTTTATATGTGCCGAAAACAAAATGTCCTGAGGCAACTGTCTAATTAAGCTCATAGCAGGCTTTCTAAAAGGTGCTTGCTGTTTAATTTTGTGCCGCCCTCGAGTCGCAAAAGATTGATGAGTGATCTTAAGAAGGTGCTAATCTGTTAACACTGTAACTTGAGGCTTAGCATCAGTTTCTTTGCGTTTAAGTTTGTTTGTACAACTACTAATCATATATTGAACTTGATATTGCCGCTTTGAACGTGATGTTGTGCGCGGCCTATGATAGGCCGGGCACTATATCATTCCTTCGCTCGCCGACTGCTAAGACAACCTAAGATTTATCGACTCCTGTAGATGACAAGATGCCCAAACAATCATCCTTGAATACTTCATTATCCGTGTCATTCTAAGGGGGTGACACAAATAATGATAATGACAATAAAGGACTCACAGACAGTGGACAAATTGACCCCAAATTGAATAAATTAACTGCCACTCGAGGAGCTATAATTGCTCAGAAGATACATCTTTCATTCGCTAGAGCCGTCATTAAGGTCACCACGAAGTTCGTTGAAAGTTTTTTTCAACCAGCCTGACGACATTGACCACAATATTTATGAGTAAGTCTGGCCCAGTGTTCGAGTATAATATCAGGAGGTTTAATTTGAAAAGAGCAGGGTTCGACAGTTGCTGTAGAGATCCTTTCACTGAATCAGTGACCTATGCTACGAGTAACTCAGACAGTTTTCTTTGTCAGGCATAGAAGCCAGTTTGAGTACAGCACTTTAATAAAGATTCTCAGTTTCATGATTCAGTTAGCACTGGAGAAGAGCAAAATATTATTTGCGACCTATAGGTATTATTGGCTTCTTTAATACCTATTTCGATGTTTGCCTTTTTCATTGGAGTCACACAGGTGGATTACTCGTGTTTTTATGCAAATGTGTAGCCCGTGTACATGTGGGTGCTTAAAAGTTGAGCACACGTCGTAGCTGCGATACAAGCACTTCTTAATTTTAAAGTTTCCACACAGGGACCTTGTAAATGTTCTTGGTTTGTCTTAAACGTCGCCTAATAAGCACGTTATCGGTGACCGTGATATATTTGGTCTGTTCATGAATCGAAGCCGCTGTCTGGTTTTATAAAATAACAGTGAACCACCTTCTGTTTAGCTGTTTGCGGAAGGTTAGCCCATTAGCTTTGTGTAATTTTAATTATTGAATAAGAGAATGATATTATCATATGGGTTCATCCATCAATATTCTGCGATAGGATGATGTTCGACGAAAAAGAAACCAGGCTAATATCCAGCTGAAGATCGACCGAACTGAAGTGGACTGAAAAACATTTTTTATTTCAGCCATCACGAGCCAGAGCTAACCGGAAGCTTACTGAAAAATATCACGAGGTCCGGTTGCTACGGTGTGACGTTATTTATCTGTTGGGGTTGCTGTCACCACAAGAATTTTGCGGTTCTATTGTGGTTTGCGATAATTGCCTTCATCAGAGTAATTGTGTACAGGATTATTGTCTGCATGCATCATTTGCCTGATCTGAAGCGGTACTTAAGGCGCCAACAGCTAATCGCCCACTTGTACTTCTTATGGCTAATAAATAAACTGAACTGAACACTTAAAAGGTATCACGAAGATTAAGAGCTTTGCTCAAGAAGGTATAACCCCCGACTTCCTGGCGACACTATATCAAAGCGACCCCCAAAACAAAGCGGCAATAAGAAACTGTCGGAAATTTTTGTGAAAGTTGACTCAACTCGGCGGGAGTGTTCCGGCAAACATTTGGAAAGGTGCAGTGGAGGACCAAGTCTAAACAAATAAGCTGACCGATAAGCTGACCTCTTTATACTGAGCTTGTATGCATATATTGTATTTAACACGGTTTTCGAAGTCAATCGTGATAAGGTCTATTATAAGGTAAATGTTATGGTGACGGCCTCTTGACGTAAATAAACGGATCGCTTGATTTCCCAAAATAAACTGATACACCCGATTTTGCATTTTGGCAGTCCAAGACTTTGGCAGTGCTAGTCAACCTACATTTCTGATCGTACGGCTGGCAAACCGGTTGAATTGACTTAGCCCGTCACATGACAAGGTATTACGTCATTTTCCCGCGCCACGCTCTTGAACATGCGTTCATTTTGTCAACAAAACATTGAAAAACGAAGTTTACACAACGATTATGAAAGTCAAGGTCTAAACCGTATTGAACTATGAGTACCGATTATTTAAACGTTATTTTCCCATAAGTGTCTAAACACCGACTAAGAAGAAATAGTAAGTTAGACCCGGTCAAAGGTAGATTTAAACTTTGTTTAACGATGTTTTCATGGGCTTGTCGCTACAAACAGTTAAGAAACTACGCCAATCGACCTAATGTACATGTTCGACAAGTTCGGCACCTTAGGGATAGATTAAACCACTAGAGGAATACGACGACGAAGCCTTTCGATTTTGTTTTCGCCCTAGGAAGGACTCGGTTAGTGACCTCGTGAAAATTTTGGATAGAGATCTTTAACATCAAACAAGGGGAGGTCTGCCGCTTACACCAATGCAGAAAGTGCTAATTGCTTTAAGGGGTTTAAGATTTTATGCGACAGGGACTTTTCACAGGCGATTTCTTGATTTAACCGGCGTTCTTTTATACCGAAAGTCATGCTGAGCCGAGTTAGCGCAGAATGTGCTGAATAAATCAGTATAAGCGCGACCTTGTTCTTTTGTGGCTTTTCTTACTTTAAAAGCATCTAACAGTATTTTGTCTGAAAACAGTGATGAATATGCTGATGATAAATATATTATCACAGGGTTCTAAGAAATAATGTTAGTATAAATATAGTTGCTCATGACATACAACAAAGCAATTATCAACAAACCACAACACCGTGAACCATAACACAATGAATGAACCACAACATCTTGAACCACAAAACACTGAACCACAACACTACTGTGAAAACACAATAGTAACAGCGAGAAACGTTTGCCATGAGCAGAACAAAACTATTCTGGTAATTGCTACAAAACAGTTCCTATTTAATTTATCGTTATTGGAGATTAGTAAATGATAGCGGAAATCCTGTTTGAAGGATTTATGTTTTTCATTATCGCGCAATTTGTAAATCTGAATTATTACCAGATATATTTGAAAACTAAATTAGTTTTATTCACGGAGGGTTTTATTTAAAAAAAAAACTTGTGATGCTAAAGTGTTTGCGCAAAACTAAAACGCGTCCATTTATTTCAGTAAGTTTATGGTGTAATAAAGTACAATCATAAGATGTGAAGATTAGCACCCCAGACAAATGACTCTATATCCGACAATGTTGACTTTAACAATTTCTGAACTCACACATGTTCCTATTACAAAATCCATTTTAATAGTATATTGAAAAAAAAAAATAAAACGATAAAAAAAAAATTTAAAAGATGAAGAAATAAATAAATTTGAGACACACGAATTACAATAATTAACCGGCGTTGGAAAAATTAAGTTAAGAGATTGCCACAACAATTAAAAGGGGCGCTTGGAAACATTTCAAAGTAATCCTGTTACTGAGTTGGTGCCGCTGATTATTTCATGCAGTGTGAATCTTTTCTTATCGTGGTAACAGTGTTGTCGTTTACCGATACAACAGATCCAGTATTGGCATTCCTCTAATTTTGATCCCGGCTCAGACAGCAAACAAACAAAGAGAAAAATGTCCTAAATAAATTAATCTGATTTTTTTATAGTTCAAGTTAGCAATAACATACAGGAAGATTTAAAACTAAGACTTAACTCTTCTCAGTATTCGAGAATATTTTCCTACCCTGGGATGATATGAAACCCGCCTGTGGATCCAGTGCTTCTTCTAGGAATGACTTATTAGGTCTATTAGCACACCTTCTTTAGAACCCTTCTTGGCCGCACAAAGGTAACAGTGGTACGGTGTTCCACAGCAAGTACAATTTATGTCGCTACATCTTGTAAACGTTTTAAGGGCAAACGGAGTCGTGCGAAACAATAGACACATGCGATGTATGAACTGAATACCCTAGTTGAATAGTTGAATACAAGCACAGTTTGCCATTGTTCATTCTACCCAGCAAAAAATGGGACGCGGTCGTAAAGGAGTGCTGTGATCAAAACCATAAGAAAAAGACAAACAAAAAAAAGCTTGTGGGAGACATTGCGGCTCAGGTGGGTTTGTGACGACTTCTGGGCCACCACAGTGTAAACCGGCTTATGTCGATATACCAAGTGATATTGTTGATGCAATGAGACTAATGAACCCGCAAGAGGTTGCAAATATTCTCTTCTCAAACGAAGCAAAAAAATTCCTGTGCGCTTAAACGAAAAATTTATGCACTCACGAATCATGTTGAAACAAAAGACGGGGGTTCCCATGCTGTCAAAAGAAATGTAAAGACATGATGTCAGTGTCTGAGAGTGTAATATTCTTGCCATTTCTTTTTGCGGTCTAGTGAAATCTTTTTGTTCTTCCAAGTTTAGGGCCGAGAAATCCGACTGTAAAATTTCTTTCCGATCCTAAATTCTAGATCGCGCTAAAAACAATCGTAGGCGGAGTTTGCCTAGAAAAGTAATTCCAACTGCAGAAAAAGAATTTAAGGGCCCATTAAAGTATCTCGTTGCTAAGCTACACGGTTGCTACCCAGGTGCAAGTTCACTTCCGGTCAGCCAAAATTTTTTCGCGCGCTTTTTTCGGCGCCGCCCCGCCGCTGATTCAAGTCGCTGGTAACTTTTTTCACTTCGTTTCAACAAGCACAAAAAAAGATTTTTTTTACATCTTTATTGATTAATTTTCTGCTTTACGGTTAAAGCATGTGAATTTAACAGTGGCAGATCTAGGGGAGGGGCCCGGGGGGCCCGCGCCCCCTTCTTTTGGGTAAAAAAAGAAGAAATGACAGGAGGCAAAAAGGCCAGCAGGGCAAGTAAATCAAGACCACCCCCTCCTCCCCCCTCAGCTCAAGGTCTGGATCCGTTACTGGTGAGTGGTGCCTTTATTTTTGAAACTTGAGTGTTTTGCTTGAAAAAGTCATCCACGTAAGGACGTAACAGAAAGCCGCAGCGATGGCTGCATGTCGATGGAGAAATCTCGAAAAGGTGACAGTACAAGATTTTTAGTGTCAGGTTGGGAATTGAAATCTCAAAGATGCGGAGACACAAACTGAAATTAGTATTGCGCTATCATCACCTGCAAAGTTTGTGTCCGCGGGCTTTTTGACCGCTCCGAAACTCCCTGACGTCTTTTGCGATAAAACTGTGCGACCGTCTGTGAACCTGTGTCCGTGAACTGTCCTTCCGAACCTAAGAAACTCCGCTGTTTAGATATAACACAAATAAACGAAGCTATCGAGGCCACTAAATTGGAACCACTCTCCCAAGACAGCATGGAGCAGTAGATGGTGAGCAAGGAGGCTTAAAAATTATCTTAAAAATTATCTTTGAAAGCAGCTCTATTTCAAGAATTTCATTTTTACATCAAAAATACAAACCACAGACTAATAATGATGAGCGCGAAACTTATGATGGACTACTTCTCCTTACATCATTCACATCGCCTGAGAACCTAGTTAATAGTAATTTAAGTAATCTACAACACTGTGACTGTGAAAAAGAAACTGAATTTGAATTTTGCGTGGTAAAACAAAACAGAGTTCGACTTCGAATGTAGTCGATGTGGGAAAAAAAGTCAACTTGAAGCCGGAGTCGCATTCCTGTCGTTAAAGGCACAACTCCCCAAGAATCTGCAATACGTAATTTCGTTGCTCTTCCATTCCGTGTTAATGGGCAGTATTTTTTCAAACATTACCACAAAATTCTCGAGACTCTCGGTCTGGATCACATCAGTTCCACTCGGTAGATCTATATTGTTGAATGGATTGCACCGTGCGTAGGATCGCCGACTGGAGCGTGCAAGAAGTAAAAACTGAAGTAGTTCGACGTGGAGATAAGTCTTCATTGCACATCCAGTTCGACGGCTTTTATCTGACTCGCAGCCACTATTCAAATACCAGCTCCGCTACCGTATTCACACCGAACAACGAGTGTGAGTACGCAATAATTTTGCCAGTCTTAGCAGCTTGGGCGCCAGGCAGCTGAAAAATTCGGTCACCACTTTTGATGCCGCGAAAAATGAACTTTTCTCCTCGAGAGATAATTTTAGTTGCTGGATTTTAAAACAATTCGAAAGAACATCATATTTTATCGGAATGAAAAAACAAAAAAGTTATGTGCAAAGGAGAGTTCAAAGAAGCACAGTTTTCAATCTAATGTTTTTATTTTTCATCATAGGCCAAAACGCATGCTTAAATTTCTTCAAAACGGCTTTTGAATTGTTATTGTAAAGAAAATACGGAAAAAAAGCCATTTAGTTAAAATGTATTTTTCTGTTTCTGGTCACGTGACATTAGGCGTGGTCCGATGACGTCATGAACTAGGCTATATTTGCCCCCTATGAGTATTGTCCAAATTTGGTCCAATTGAAGCATACATGGGCAGAGTTATAGCCAATTGATTTTTCCCTAGCAACGGTATCAAAAGATACTTTAATGGGCCCCTAAGGTCATTCCCCAATATTGCATTGCGCACCCCTACTGCGCATAATTTTACGCGTGATTAGAGCGCGCGCATTGGAAAATGGCGGTTTTTTCTTTACGGCTGGATCTCGCCAAAGAGGTAAATCGTCATTTTCTCGAAAACGACTATGGTGACCTATCGTTTTTTCTGTTGTTTTGAATTGAGTAGTAAATTTCTCCATGTAAATTACATATGGGCCAATTCAGTCTGCAAAAAAAATTGGTCGGAAACGTGAATTTAGAAGTAAATGGTGCAACTATAAGGATTTATATTGTATAAAGAAAGTGTTGTTGCTCCTAAACGAACATGGGGACCCCTCATTTTTATTTCCAAATTTAACTTCCTATAATATAAACAATCAATTGGCAAAGTTTGAGAAAAATCTCAGTGTAGGTTCTATTTCAGTGGAATGACCTTAAAGCACGTTGTAATAGCTCATCACGCTCGAGCTTTTTATAAAAGCTCGATGTCTGCTGAAGGGCTGCTGTATGTTGCGAAACGAAACGAAATGAATAAACATGTACTGAAATGAACAGATCAAGTATCACAAACATCAGTAACCTAAACAAGGAATAAAACAGTGCGGAGGTGCAGAATGTGCAAATTTCAAATAAGTATTTTGCGAAACAAGCTCTTTGAAGACTGTTCCGATATGTAACCCATTTTCTTCCGATTCTCTAACACTTTTCGTATCTACAACTCGATGCAGTGCTAATTTTTGTAAAAACAGTTTGAGCTAAAAGGTCAGAAGTACCCCGTTTCGTAAATTACAGATTTGTATTTTGCGGGACGAGCGCTGGGTACGTGACTGCCATTGCGTGACTGCCTTAATTGTTTCGTTACCAAAGTTAAGAAGTAGCCTGTTCCAGGCTCTCGGTCATTGGGGACTGACCGAGAGCCTGGACTCTCGTATTCGTTTCGCAGCAGAGACAATAAGGTAACGATCAATAGTACAAGATTGGTTGTCATCCGTCAATAAAACTGAAAAGAAGAAGTCGTACTTTATTTAAATACTAATAATCTTTATTTAGGTAATACATTTTAAACGCTATATTATCAAGATAATTCTCAAAGAATCAACGTATTTAGGAAATCTAGGTCTTGTGGATTGTCAAGACGACGAATCGTTTGACGCCGCTTTGGCGTACTCGCAGCTACGCTGACCTGCTGAATTTACCAAAGAGATGATTACAACACACATTTGTGATTTGTACACACATGATGTGTACAAATTCTCCTCTTGTGTTAACCTAAAGATCATATTTCAGAGCACTCGATGCATAAAATCTTTCTTTCCTTACAAGGACCGCATTAATAGTTCACAACAATCTAGAATTATTTACAGAGCAAATTGCTGAGATTGTAATGGCTTTTACATTGGTGAAACTGCGAAACGGCTTCATGATAGGATTACTTAACATTTCAACACCCTCGCTAAAAATGGCAATACCGCAGCCATTGCTGACCGCGTCAAAACGACTGGACATAGCATCAAGTGGGATCAATGATATTTTGACGAAGGGAAAACAGACTACCATTACAAAATCAGAGTCAAGTACTTTTCAATCCACTTTGTTGCGAATTTGAATTCTATAACAAAAGAAGTTACTCATACCATTGCTACAACTTGTACATCACAAACTCACTGAGGTGGTCCTTTGGTTAGCAGAAAAAAAAAGTGCAATGAGGTTAACCTCATGTGAAGCACCAACCGGTAAGACAAGACGGACCAGGACTGCCCTACTTTTTGCGTTAGGTGTGTATAGGTTCTTTAATGACGTCTCTTACTTACCACGTAACTGCCGCACTGAAGATGCGGGAGACAGGGCCTACTGTTTAATTATATTCTTTATCTGCGGAGACTTGAACGTCTAACGGTAACGTACCATTCCCATTGTTAAACAAAGTTCATTTTAGTTTTGTTTCCTTTCAGCGGATGCACTGCACACTTGAAAAGCACCTGCTGATTGGAGAGGCCATGATAATTATTTTGATTAGCTACAGAACATCCATGTTGGACCGTGGTGTTATAGAAATTACAATTACGGTGATTATAACAGTAATGGGTAATTACCCACATGAGGATTACAATAATGCCAATGACGATGGCGATG
>CM042756.1:24460700-24487451 GCA_022496165.2 Catalaphyllia jardinei
AGAGGTGTTGATCTCAATATAGAACCTTCTGTATGTGATGGCGGTGATAATGACGTCGCTTGTAATTGATTTGGATACGTAACAAATTATTTACATTGCAACGTACAGTTGTGCAGATACTTCAAGAATTTTAACTACAAATTTGGTATTTAAGTCAATCTTAGTGATCACTTAAACAGTTATTACAACACGTTTCAGCTAGGGAGTAAGAAGATACTGAGGCAATATATTCTTCGGGTAGTGACGTCAGCTTTCAGTTGTCATCGTTCTTTGCTCAGCGACAAAAGGAAGACAGTTTTAATTCAATTTAATCAAAGTATCGACTAACAAAACCAGCAAAATATTTTCAACACGAGATTTATGGTACTATTTCACAAAAGTGACGTCAGCACGCTGACAGTGAATGAAACAGTACTCACTTGATTCAGTGTGGACAAGAGAAAATAAGGTGGTGTGTAAGAGTTGACTTTGAAAAGTGAGTGCCCTGTTTGCAGAGCTCAAAATGAAGGTTTTTCCCTGCTGTTAAGGCGTAGAAAGACCGATTGCCAAGTACAGCTCACTTCAACATGATTTAAATGTGACCTTTTGGAAATAAGTAGGCAAAATTTAAGGTTTAAAGGTACTGTTGCTGTGACTTTTTGCAAATAAAAAGTGACCAACTCATTGTGTATTACACTTAAAAATGTCATTAAATATTATTTGGTAGACAAACAAAGGAAAAAAATGACTTCCGATGGCTGGAAACAACTGTCTACAATCTCGTTCGGTACACTTTGGACGAAATTATAGTTTGCAATGTCTTCTCATGCCACTGCGTGTACCATCTATTCATGCTACAGATGGCTTCGAGATTTCACATTTCCGCGCGTTTTCCCCGGGGTGAAAACCTCTTTTTCTTGAAAGACTTGTTCCTTCTTGCCGTATGCACAACATGATGAACAGTGTCCGTTGCTGCATTCACAATTCAAATACTGCACGCACAAGTCTGGCAGACTCGCGCGTGCCGAGATAGAACAAGTTCCGATTTACACTTCGTGTAGGGAAAAATTGAAAAGGAAAATTACAGTTAATAAACCACAAAATAGCTAACACATGGTCATCGTATTACCATCTATTCACAGTGTCGAGAGAAAAAAAAACACATTGAGAACGAGAAATCCACTGAGATGTGCGCATAAGTGTGCGCGATCCCCACGTCACGCGCGCGAATCATCCTCATGTAAACTCGGTTTATCCATCAAGGCAGGTCACGTGGGGCATTTTTTGCAAAGCAGGGTTTCTTATAATTGTAAACAACGCTAGGTCCTTAATTGTAAGATCAGTGCAGTATTAAAACTTTTGCCATAACAAGAACTTGCAGATCTGACCTCAGTTTGTGATTTCATCAACTTTGTATATTAAGGTACAAATGGTATATATGCTGATTACTATGGGAACCAGACAAAAAAAAAAGTAATCGCACTAAACTTTTCAGTAAAAATATCCTCGACTAGTTAACTTAACATAAAACTACAAAGACACGGTTGCCACAGGCATCGCTTTTCAAAGTTCCCTGACTTTTCCCTGATAAAAATAAACTTTCTCTGACCAAAAAAAGTACAATAGTAGCAGCTCCTAGCCTTGACTCACAGCCACTCCTTTTCACTGGATTGATAAGTTTACATCAAATTTTCCCTCTTCATTATGGAAAAATATCTCTGAGATTACAGTGACCTCAAATGTTTCCTCCAGCCTTCAATGGTATTTAAAAATCAGCCGCGTTTAATTATTTCAACTTTTCCTGACTATTCTTCAAAATATCAATTTTTACTGACTTTTCCCTGATCTTGCAGTTTTTTTCCCTGACCATTTCCTGATCTGCCGGGCAAAAGTGAAAGAGTACTCCAGTTCAGGAAATAACTATGGACAATTTCGCCCATACGCAAGAACAACGCCATTGTCTCAGTCCGTTGTTTAGTTTTATTTCGCGCAGCAAATTTGCTGAATCATTTCCTGTTTCTTTAGATGAGCATCATTGTTAAGTTGAATTTATTTAAATTAAAAATTCGGAAACAAACTACACCGAAACTGATCTTCTAAGTAAGAATATCATCTATGAACCTGATTACTTTTCCAGGAGTGTCATGAGCACTGATTGATCAATTCCGTTACTTTGAAGTCGTCAGGAGGCATAAAAACCAACTGCACTGTTGTGTTTTTTAGAACTTGAAAAGGACTACACCTGTCCGGAAATACAAAGGAAAATGTACAAGGGACAGTCCCTTATCCCATAATGCAACTCCACACGAGAAGCCCCTACAATTGAGCAACCATCTCGGAAAATCGGGCAGCGTAATCGGTAGCCTTCTCGTCATCGTGTTTACAACGTACTTTAAACTGTGAAGGAAACACTTTGCTTGGAAAGATTCAAGGCATTGCTTTATTTTCCGGGCTCATTATTATATTTATCTCATCGTCGGTGAGTAATTTTCATTGATATTTCTCAATCTTACACCTGTATTATTTGTGTGAAAGCCTGAATAACGTTTATGCCATCATCATCACTGACCACATGGAAATGCACAGAGCAATGGATTTTGAACAAAGCATTTATAGTGCAGTCTATCTTAACAGTCATAACCTCATAAATTCCTTGTACATATATTCTGCACAGTATTGGTATTCAGACCATAATCCTGTATTATGTTATTCGCGTATTCAATCAACTTCAAAATTAGGTGAAACAAGCTCAAGATGTTTGACCTTTTTTGCAGTATTTAACACTGATATATTTACATGTTTCTCAGCGCAATAAAGGACGGTCGGACTTGCAAAAGTATTATTAATATATTTTGAGCTCAAAACACTTGGTCAGACCAGCGTAAGGTTTGATTTATTAAACGACAAAACAATGCTAAACTCAAAATTAGTCTTCGTCACGAAAGCTGGGGAGGTAGGGGGGCGAAACGTTGTGTCACGGACGATCAGCGATGCATAGCGTGACACAGATATCAGACCACCCATACAACACTTACATGCCAAAGTGGATTTGTTTTAAGACATAAATAGATTAATTTATTTTTACACAGTCATTCTCACCTGCTTAAATCACCGTTTAATAGGTGTAAAAGAAGAGTCGTGGTGAAAATAATATCGGAACGTGTTAGTCGTACTCGAAAAGGGTTTTAAATGACGGTATTTTTAACACTAGGCTTTTGGTCATGCACATCTTTCGACGCCACAAGATTACATTTGACTTGCAAGTCGACATTAAAAATCGTCCACTTAGTGATTTCTGACAACAGACTAGACACTGTCCAATAGGCCTTTTGCCACAAACGATCACATGGTACAATGGGACATTAAAACAAAGGCCAGTCACGCTTGACTGGTTAAGGTCCCTTTGTTTTAACGTCCCAGTGCGGAAATAATAATGAGCTTCCCCTCCAGCATGGCGGATTTTGCACCATGTGATCGTTTGTTGCAAAAGGCCATGTCAAGTCATTAAATATTGCCCGCAAAGGGACCCGATACTCGTGCGTGTCGCTCAAAGTTTATTTTGAGATACCTAAATACAGCTTTTGTTGAAATCTAAACAACAGAAGGAGAAATTAGAAGCAACATTCCAGTAGCATGGCAAAACCTGGAAATGCGACAACGTGCAACAAGTAATTGATAATCGACATCTTTCAATCCACTGACAACCGAAGAACCGAATTAATTAATAACACAAAACACACGTGGAGTAAAGAAACTGGGCGAGGGCGCGGTTTTTAACTACTCCAAGTTTGACAGTTTAGCATCTCGGTGAAGCCAGCTTTCGTTCTCACCTGCCTAAAGGAAATTAAAATCGAAAAAGTACTTTGTTTTTTTGCTCCTGGTTACATGCATGAATCCGTGTGAGGTGCCCGGGTGCCGGTGTAGGTTTTCTGTGTGTGCAGATACGTGACGTGGCGTAAAAATACTTTCAGGCGCTATGTCCGCGTTCCGCTCTGATTGAAGCGAAGTGTAGATAAAAATGCGAGCTTTCAAATTTCTTCCTGAGAACAAAGCCTACAAGCCCACATTTTTCAGTATATGAATATAGCCTATAGATTTGTAGACGGAAAATTTAATCGGCCCGATCAGTTGAAAGCCGAAGTTTTTGGTGCCAGCATGTTTTGATTCGTCAATTCAACATGTCATTTTCGGGGTCAAATCTCTCTATCGGAAACCTTGAGACTCGTTTAATTCGGATAGGTAGCTCACAGGTGGCTTAAAAAATTAAGTGGAAATTGTTTTGCTTATTAAGGCTGCTTTGTAAATAAACTACTATTTTAAGAGGGCGTGGTGGGCATCGACCAGTATTTCATAATTTCGTGCTTTTACTCAGCTGGTAAGTTTGACCTGAGACTGCAAACAAAATGAACATCATGGACTTTTGAAAGCAAATCTGCGTGTTAAGAGACTCGATTCTTTAAAACCAAAACAGATCAATGACATAAATGATGCCACAGAAACTCAAAATGAAACGAAAATCGTGTGGGTTTTTGTTCTTATTTTAAGTATGAAAATCAATCAATTAAAAGCTATAAGTTTACAATATTAAGAATTTCAATACGCCGGCAAACAATTCTGCGACGAATTATTCGCAATTGACAGTAGGGACCGAACTCTCGGCGTGCAAATTGACAACATTTCTTTAGAGGGTCGTACAGGGGTATTCTCGTGATGCGTGATTAGCTCATTTTATTTTTCGTGAGACGTGAATTTAGGAAATTATTCTTCGTGATTCGTGACCTGAAGGTTTTGCGTGATCCGTGAAGAACCTGAATTATTAACCGATATTCGTGATTTTACCACTTAACTCTACGTAATTTTGAGACCCAAGTTCTCCGAATGGTTACAGTGGTCTATCGATAGTGCCTTAGGCATGCAATTTGGTCAATTTGCAATATGGAGCCTTGAATTAACCATTTGCGATTTTGCTTCCTACAAACACTGTTTCTAATCTAAGAACAGGTCATTGAAAGAGTAACTTACTTTCTTATTTTCGTGATTCGGGAAAACGAAATTTTTTTATCCGTGAACCGTGATCCTCTGTATTTTAGGTTCGTGAACCGTGCCAGAGATCCCCCCTGTACGGCCCTCTCTTTACGTAATCAACAGATCCTGGTTCTAACCCAAATCAAAGAATAAGCATAACACAAAGTAAGTCCTCAAAATTCGAACAGAACTTGTCTTTTTCCAAAAGTGACGGTTGCAAGAAGGAGATAATTATTTTTCTATTTATAGAGTATATTTTAAATGCCGATCATTTTTTTAGCTTCATTGCTGCCGCAGCGAGTGAGCCTGAAGCGAACGAGCGAGGCAGCTCTCTAATCAGCAGAAGATTACTTTATAGGGGCTTGCAATCACTTTTTCTTACCAAACGCAAGGAATTGTGGTTATGCGCAAATGGGAGATTTAGGATGCGCAGTGGTATGCGCAAGGAATTGTGGTTATGCGCGAACGGAAATATTTTAGGATGCGCAGTGAACCATGTGCTTGCTTGTTTCTTAGTGTCAAATTGTGGTGTGTAAATTGTATGCATCAACTTCATGGATCATGACAAATCGATGGCGAGGTGTGACAACGGTCACCGGTCCAAAGATTACCGATTACCAATAATCTAATAACATTGAACCATAAGCCGAAGAGACTGAAATTCGTTCTACCTTGTTTAGTTGTGTAAAACACTCACACAGTTCGTATTACGTCGAACAATGTGCTGCGCGGTAGCCCTAAGATGTCCAAAATAAATAAATAAATAAATAAATAAATTATCAGCTTCGAAGGCAATGCAAAGACTACTGCACAATCACAACAAGAAAGTAACACAAAAAAAACAAGAGCGCGACCTGTGTTGTTTTGAAAACCATGCTACAAAAAAACAACATACGCGCATTTTATTTGTCGCTTGCCCAAGACAACGGAGCATTTATCAAATCACGTCACGTACGACATGTAATTTGCATACAGACAGGCAAACGACTTTCGTCTGAACAGCTTTTCCATCTCGACTACTTTACTCTCGATCGAACAGCTTATTCACCTCGACTACTTTACTTGACGGCGAGTTAGTTGGTGGCGAGATAGTTTTTTTGGTGGCGAAACTCCCTGGTGGCGAGATGACCGTAAACCGTGACAAGGGATCGAGACAATAAAGCACACACATACGATTCACATCTAGCTCCCCTTTACCAGAAAATCAAAAGGATGGAAACCGAAAGATGTGGAAATTGAAATATGTGAAAATTGTAGCCGCAGAAATCTCACGTATAAATTCTGTACCGGTACGCATTAAATGTCTCTGGAGTATTGACATTGTCGAAGACGCGTCCGGCATAGCCGGATATGTGAAAATGCTAAAACTTAAGTTTAAATTCATGTTCGGATGAAAAGGAGTAGACCGTAGCATATATGAAATAAGTGTGTTCTACACTTTCCGTTTGTTTTAATTATTCTACAAGTTTTAGTAACGATGATTTCTCTTCATCTGATTGTTAAAATGCAACACATTCTGATAAAAAGTCCTGAATTTGAGAATTCGTACTCCTTTTACATATTCTTTTAATTTTAAATCCTGATTATGTTGCTGCTCGCTCGCTACGCTCACTCCACAACAATTAACTTGACTTATGTAAAAATTTGCCTTTCCTTTATTTCAGGGTCAATTGCAAAAAAACGTGTGTTAAGTTCAAATTCTTGTGAAGAAAAGGGCACATGCAAGCAATATATATTCACACCCACAAAGCACCCAACCCAATAACAATTTCAATTTATTTCCCTAGCATAACGATTCAAGTATGTTGTGCAAATGAATTCTTCCCAGTTCAGTTCATAGGGTAACTGTTATTAAAGTTGTTCTCCCCTTCGGCAGCATTATTACCATTTAGGTATACTAGTACATGATATGTTTGTTATGTTTGCCCCAAGCAGGCCATATCCATGACATGTACTTCATAAATCTTTTAGACACGTGATTGCAAATGCGTGCTTAAAAATATCACCAAGGCCAGTGAAAGGTGGATCGTTGTAGTCTTTCTGTATTTAGTCTAGAAAAACTTGGATAGAAAACGATAAATAATTCTCCAACGTGGACATCATGCCGGTTGAATAACATTTAATTATATGAACAGTATATATCGACTCAGACATTACTTTTAAAAAATGTAAAAAGTAGATCTGGGAAGAATTTTGTTCGCAGTCTCACGAAATTATTTCGATGTAAACATTCACTGCGTTTAATATATATTTTTCGCTGAGAGTTGAAGAATCCCTTGAACCTTGAGAGCCAATAGCTCTTCCATGCTTAAGTCCTTATAG
Source organism: Catalaphyllia jardinei (assembly GCA_022496165.2). Taxonomy (NCBI): domain Eukaryota; kingdom Metazoa; phylum Cnidaria; class Anthozoa; order Scleractinia; family Caryophylliidae; genus Catalaphyllia; species Catalaphyllia jardinei. The sequence continues at coordinate 24,468,027 of CM042756.1, forward strand.
AATCTCTGCACGGCTTAGCTGTTGTCAGCTAGATAATGGAAACAGCTATTTTAAACACATAGTGGACTCATAGAAACAGACTCATGGACTCATAGAAACAGCCCAAACTTTCATGTCATGACAAACAGACATTCGATATATTAGCTATATCTTAGTCAATCAGTATTGAAACGGGGCTTCCCCTAGACCACTTACAATCGATGACATCACCATGTAATTAATTGATTGGCTCATGGCGTGATGTTTCAACGTGTGTGTGCCACTTGTAGCTGCCGTGAACCCTCAAGAGATGCGGGGCAGTGACAAATGTGCACCCGGAGAACTAACAGTGCAGTATGACTTAACGGCAATTTATGGGAAGTTGACAAGATTAAGCTTTGCCATGTTTGGCTTAAGTCTATTAATTTTGGTGGCAGAGGCTGGAATATCGGTATGTGATTTCTATTGAATTCTTATACATTTATGTAAAGCTCGTTTGTACTAGAAAAAGTTTCAAAATAGCAACGGATTTAAGGCGCGGTATAATTTAACAATTCAGATCAGGCAACTCAAGTGTGGTGGACTTGTTTCAGTGTTGTTTCCCTTAAAATATTTTAGATTAATTAACGGTACACTGAGGACCAAAACAGAACATTCCACACAGTAGGAAAAGTAAAGAACAGATGATATATAGTTGTATAGTTACCATTTCGATTCCAGCAGCAATAGCATGTGCTATGTTCATTTAATACAACCAGAAAAACCTGTTTCGCTCTTATGGGTCGCTGAGTTCACGCTATCCAACTCGCCTCACGCCGGCTATACCTTCGTTAAATATTTATGCTGTGCGTTAATTTGTGTGATTGCAATGATTTTGCTAACCTGCCAGAAAACAAGGTCCGAAAAAACGAACCCTCTCGCAGGCTATAATGCTGTTAGTAACGGGCATCACCAAATGTTAGAATAAACTGGTCTAGCTTGCGTAAGTTGCTTACAATACGTACAGAGTCCAGAGTCATATATAAAAGGCTTTGTTTATTTTCATACAAAAGTTTCGTCGCAACCCCTGATAGTAAGCGCACTAAAAAGGCGTCGGAATTCAGTTGACGGAAATCATTTGCCGACCTCTTTCCTAAAAATCATTTTCCAGTTGGGCAGAAAGAGCCCTCAAGGCTCCGATTGCGAAGATAAACTGTCATTTTATACTTTTACGATAGTTTTTTTGGTCATGTGCTCTGACACGAAAAATGCATGGAAATTCATACGTCGTCGAATATGCACAAATTCTTTTGAACAACCGTTTCTTCCTCGAAGATTTGATAACGGTTTTTATTAAGTCCATTAAGTCATAGCAAGTTACGCAATTGTTTACCGTTGATCATAACATGTAAGTGCTATTGGAGAATAAAGTGATGGTTAGTTTATTCAACATTCCAGGATTGTCGTTCAAAGCTTCTCGGATTAAAAGGCATAACGTTTCGGTTCAGAGACCTCCTGCGTTGTTTCAAGGTTTTAGTTGCGCTTTAATGAGGCGATTATTGTTTTAAAGGCGACAAAAGATTTTCCAAGTCTAATCCCTTAACTCTTCTCATGTCGTCCACTTAACACCAAATTGCTTGAGGCAGTGAAAATGTTATTTTGGACACACTTGGGCATAGTTGTTGCGTGTTGATAAAAGCAAATATCGCCATGAATCTCTTGCGGCACAGCGCGAGGTCACGACTTGAGACACTATAACTGTAAACATGCCGCGCTGTAAGAATGGCGAAGTATTCACAAAGTGATTGATAACTATCACTATTTTAATGTTAAAATCGCCTAAACGCAGGAGACATTTGGTTAAAAGCTTCAAATGACAGCAACTTAACGGTTCATTACAGCAGAAATACTGATACGGGGTATCTATTTTGTCTGTCGCCATGTTGTTAATGTCGTAAGAGCAGTTTTTGATCAGAAAGGTTGGGCCAATATCTTCTGGCTGCTTGGACTGTGCTGTGTTTGTGTTACAGTGCAGTTGATGGTCCATACTGCTGAAGGGCGTTTGTTTCAGTGGTGTTTGAAATCAATATACAAATTAGGGCTATTAACATCAATGCGGTTTTAAAATGTCTGATTCATGTGGCCATTGTTTTGTAAACAGTTCTCAGTTAAGTCAAAGCATATACTTGCTGATTGCACTTGAATTAAAATAAACCCTATTTATAAGTTGTCTACCAAACTTTATGTAATATTCACTTGCTTCGAACAAAGAGTTTTACCATATCATCTGTTACAGTAGTGGAATCAGTTGGGATTAATTGTAAATAATAATGCGATGATCATTTCCTAATTTGTCATTGTACTCAGCTCTTGCTATTTCTCATCATTTAATCAGTTTTTTGAAGTAGATATCTTGTAACTCGAATTTGCGCCCCGAATTTGGAGCGACTCTGGTCCCGGGGGGGACACTCCCGCGAATTTTGGATAGGGGTGTGCCGCTAAGGTTCTTGAACCCTAACCCTATTTAAGAACTAAGAAAGCAAAAACTGATACCTTTTTAAGGCTAAAACCCGCAAAATGACACCCCATTCAAGGCTATTAAACCGCTGTTGCCCCCATCTTAGAGATTCCCCCTTTTAGAGATTCCCCGTTCCTCGTTCCCCGTTCCTCGTTCCCCGTTCCTCGTTCTCCGTTCCTCCATTCCCCGTTCTCTTTTTAGAACTAGCCGTTTCAATATCCGCAAACATCCGACAAAAATGCTCACCCGTCTGCAGCTTGTGCTGTTTGCGTTAGCCTTTGTTCTGCCGCAATTTTTCGTGCTTTAAAGTAAATGTTTCAAATGAGATGGGAAGGTCATTTCGTGAGTGAGAAATATTAACATGAACAGTACGAACTGATCCTTGTACAAACATATTGTGCAAGAATTGTTCCTTGACCTTCTTCGAACGTCTACTAGTATAACCCTATTAAATAAAGGCTTGGCTTCCTTCATGCAACATTACCTTTTTTCATCGAATATTTGCCATACTTCGGCAAGAGTGTGCCTTTAAAGGCCATCTACAACATGGTTATCTTTGAAGACGTGCTATTCAGCATCAACTGGGGTTTAAGGCCACTTAATATGCGTTTGATGACATTTGATTTGCCACCCAGCTCGTTTTCTTTCTTTGAAATACCAGCAATTCTTTTAAAGAACACAGCCAGCCATACGAGAGCTTTTTGACTAGTGCTGTGATCTCGAGTGTTGTAACCGCTTCCAATATCCTCTTATCATCGTTTTCTCTTTTTTTTTTGCGTTTGGGCTGAGATTGAAGAATTTAATTTTAGACTGAAATGATCTAGATCTTAAATGCCTTTTTCTCGTTGGTTTTGAAAACAAAGTGATAACAATAAAATCACTCTACCGAAAAGCATTCAAATTGTAAATGCTCAAGTTGGATGTGAATACAGTTCGATTGTCTTGATTCGTCTACTATTTGTTAATTTCACAACTACATCAAACAAAAGCAAGATAAAAAGTCTGTCTTGACGAAGGATAAAGCTTGTTCCAAACGGGACCTTATGTTTTCTACCCTGGGTGCCAGAGGGTTTTTTTTTTGGAAGGGGGGGGGGGGAGCCGCGATTTTGAGCTGCAAAGCTGCCAAAAAAAACCGATGGCACCCGGGGTGAATCTGTTTGCCAGCTGATAACTTCCTGGTGAGTAAATTTCCACCATAGGATAGGGACAGTCCCGTATCCCATCGTGCAATTCCATATCATTTGACTATAGAGCTATAAAAAGCAACGACTTCGAAAATTCAGTCTTTTCCATCGGCGGTGCCTCAACGCGCGTGTCAGAATCGTTTCACGCAGAAAAGAAAATATGTTTGTAATTGGTTTATATCTAGGATTCGGTGTTGCATGTATGGCATCGACGGTGAGTATATATTCAACTGATATTTCACTTATTGACATTGGTATTGGTATCAGTCCTTTATATTTGGGGTTCAGTTGTACACTCGTCCGCTTACTCAGTTGTTTCGTTCAGACCGTTCTGGGATGAATATTTCATTCGCAATTCCTCGGTGTTTTCCAGTTGACCTACATTCCAAAGGTTTCTCGGTTACTTAATTCACATACCATGTTTTAGAGGTTTTTACAGCACATTTTATGTCCTTGTACTAACTTCACGCGCTTATGGCTCGGTTGACGACATGACTTATTTCACACGTTGCCTTTTGGACGATCACGTGACTGGGTGCATTCCATTGTATGGTTGGCTGGCGTTCGCGCTTAAGCACAGTAGGCGGCTTTGCCGCTTTTATGTTGACATTAGAAGTCAATACACATTATGTACGCTGTAAACACAGACAGTTATTTTCTTTCTATAGCTTTTCAACAGTTTATCGCTTCCAAAGGAATACAAAAACATCGGGCAGAATGGCGCGACATATGCAAATATCAATGAGCTGTTACAGCCGGCCAATTCAAAGTTAAAGACAATGAAAGTTTTAGCTAGTGTCTAGATACCCGGCAGCCGGGAAATGTTTTCAAAATACTCCATACCCGGCAGTCTGAAATTATTCGAGAATTTCCACGGAAAAACTCATCCAATCCTTCTTTGAACTGTAGATCTTTGTTTAGAAATGTCAAGCGATTTCAGTTATAATTTTGGCTTTGTAGTTGAGCAAATTTTCGAGCTTGGGCATACTATAAAATCTCGATGTTTCGACACTTAGAAAAAATTCTCCAGTCTAATAGGCCTTTTGCAACAAACGATCACATGGTACAAAATCCGCCATGCTGGAGGGCAAGCCCATTATTATTCCCGCACTGGGACGTTTAAACAGAGACCTCAACCAGTCAAGCTTGACTGGCCTCTGTTTTAATGTCCCAGTGCGGGAATAACTATAAGCTTGCCCTCCAGTATGACGGATTTTGTACCATGTGATCGTTTGTTGCAAAAGGCCTATCACAGCAAGTAATTTTGCAACACTGAATAATTATTCACTTCTAAAAAAAGTAAAATGAATATTAATAACATTTCTTTATGCAATCTAATGATCTATCTTACCTAAAGTAGAGAATTGGCTAGTTGCAAACTGAAACAATAATTAATTAAATGAATTGAACCCTTTCAGTTCAGCGTGGACTGCGGTGCTTCACTGAGTCAAAGACAAAACGTTTTAGTTGCTGTATGCTTTGCATTTCAATCATAGTTGCTTGCTCAGCATCATATCTTAAGTTTACAAGCAAATACTTCATAAATCTTTAGACACGTCATTTATGATTTTGGTATCTCTTGATTATCAAGGCCAGTTCAGTTTTCGTTGTTAAGTAGCGGCTGTGAAAACCATATTGCTTATTCAGTAAATTGTTTACTATATAAGCAATGGTCAGCCGCTTGTGTCAGTCATCACTTGTACAGGTACAAGACCGTATAACTACTTAAACATACTACTGTCGCTGTTTATTGCGATTTTAGTAAAGCAATTTAAACGATAAAAATATATTACTCACATAATTTGCGTTTTTTATTCGGCTTTAATGATTAATTAAAAGATGAACTTGGGAGCTAATTTGTGTACATTACGAAAGCACACTTCAATGCAAATTTTTACCATACCCAATGCATGCAGTGTTTACGAGCACTTTATTATTTGCTGTGAATATAAACTGAATGTATAATCTTGAACTGGACCAATAGATTCTGTACATCCATGGATTTAATTTTCGTTATAGATCGTTTAATTAGGACACGTCTTAGCTGCTGGCTTGAGATAGGTACTACCTGATTTAAGGGAAAAATTTGTTCTTGTGAACTCAAGATCTCGACAGAGAAAAATTCAAAGCTTCTATGTTCTAAATAAAATAAACATTTCGTCATTAATGTTATTTCCTTGTTCCTTTCACAATCAATGACATCATCTTGTATTTGATTGGCTCATTTAGCGGGACTCTTTAAATGTACGTGTGCCACGCAGTAAAGTCATGACAGAGAAACAACAAGACGCACGAACGAACATCTTGGGTCATGTCTTAACGGCACCAATTGGAAGGTGACTGATATTACTTGAAAACCATGGTAGCCATGTTTTCCGTCAGTTTGTTAATTTTTCTGGAAGGTCTACAATATCGGTATGTTACTAAGTTTTGTTTTGTATTCCAGTTCGTTCACCTACATGTAATGCTTGTTTGCGAATTGGATTTAATGCTCGACTTGCAACGCAAATTCGCGCGCAAGAAGCTCGCGGGGCTCGCTTCGCTTGAAATGTTTTAGCCAACTTTCAACTACACTGAACACCAGCGTAACAGATAGTTTCATAGCGAAGGAAAGATACAGATTTCGATTCCTACAGATTGAAAAATATTAATGTATGTTCTTGTGGTTTTGTTTTATAATCCCTTGCGCTTATTTGCAATTGTAGGAGTTTTAAAATAACAAAGGATTCTTATAGCGCGGCTTGCAACTCAAGACTCACACGCGGGGGGGCTGAATCATATCCCCTTCCCTCTGAATACCATAAAAGAAGGATCCACATAGCGGAAAAAAAAATTACACCAGATATAAGCGGAAAGATACCATTTCGATACCACCAGATGGATTTGGACGACGTTTCTTCTTGTTTAACGCTACCGGAAATACTGGTTCCGCTTGCACGGTCCGGTTTACTTATATATTACGCAATAGCTCTTTTCACGGTTAGTTTTTCTCATTTGCATTACAATGTAATCCAACGTGGATGCGAGGCAATTTGGGGCTAAAACTACAAATGATGTAAAGTGTATAGGAAAAAACTACAAAATCGGCAGAAATTGCCTAACATGCATGCTAGATCTCATTGTAACCGTGAAAAGGGCTATTCAGCTCGCCTTCAACTTTTGCGGTTAGTTCGATTTTTTGCAATAATTTCTCAATATATAGTGGCTAGGAAATGCGATAATAAACTGGTGTAACTTCAGATATACAATGCATAGTTGAGAGTTACACGACAATGCGTATTTTTTTAATATTTACATGGTTTTAACCCTGCCCTCGCTACGCCCAAGAAATTTGAAAACGGTGCTTTGACTCTAAAAATACATCCAATATTTTCAGTGCACGCTACGCCGGACAAATTTTAGCCTGCGTAGCTTGGCGGTTTTTGAGCAATTTGAGGGCGCCAGGAAAGCGGAAAAGCCGTGAGGAGCCTGGGACAGGGCTAGGGACACCTGAGAAACCAAATTCCTTAAACCGCCAAGCTACGCAGGCTATGAAAGCTGTTGATAAAACGATTGTCATCATTGTGAAGTGGATTACACTTGGAATCGAAAACAAAAGAAGCGCCATCAAAGAGCAATTTGGCAATTGATCACAAACCCTCAGGGCTACGAGATTGTTTGTGTTAGTTCACATGACTCTTCCTAGATTAGGCAAGATGTCTCGTCCATGTTCATTTAAAAACAAAAAGAAACATTTAAATTATGCCGTCACTGTTCAACGCACATGCAGGCTGCCCAGACATTGAATACGATTACAGTTGGCGATTGGGTTAATTTTAACCGTTGATAAAACAATGCATGAGAATGCCTCGAAAATTGCTCCAAATCCTATGCTTAGAAAACAATTTAAATAAAAGTAGCTTACCTTTTGTTTGTATTGCGTTATTTCTATGTCTCTGTGTTCCTGGAGGCGGTTTAGAGCCATTAATAGGGAGCTTAAGCAAACCACGACAACAACGGCAAGGAGAACGCCACTAAACAAAAGGTTTTCAAACGAGCAAAACAATAGCTGTGCACGTGCGTTATAAATCTCTGTACATTTCTTTGCCGTCCTCTGCAAAACAACAACTGAACATGAAATGACCACGTTGCTTCGTCGATTACGGAACGTGGACGACGACTGCTAATTTTTCGTATTTCCATTTGGAATTAAACGCCGTCATTGCATATTTAGCCTGAGCACGTTTTCAGAGCCATTGCCGTACCGAACAGAGATCTAGACAATCGCGATATAAAAATGAATTGATATTTTGCCAGCTGGCAAAGTATCGATTCATTTTTTACTTGGCGTCGTCCTCGTCGTCTTTGCTTAAGCTCCCTAACATTTCGACTTGGTCGCGAATCCGGAACTTTTTAATACAGGATTTTGCTGTTTACAAATTACACACAAGTGGACGAGTCCAAAATACAAACTCTACGGTTTGGTAAAAAGTCTAGTCCAGTCTAGTCCAGTTATTGCCTAAACGCAGGATTTAATATTATAAAGCTTCAAACGATATCTCCTTAACAGATTTAATAATTGCAGCAGAAATCCGAGGTATCTCGTTTTTCGAATTGGTAGCCCGAAAAATCAGTTTTGTGATCAGAGATATTGATGTGTCGTCTGTTTAGACTGTGCAGTGTTTCAATTGTCCGCTTTGTGGTCTGTTAACTAAGCTTTTCACTCAGGTTATTTTCATTTCTTTACTGTATTAGGTGTTCCCTGCTAGCAGAGGCTCTTTTCCTGGTGTTCGCTGACGAGAGAAAAGAGACCTCTGCCATGGATCGAAAATAGGGAGCTTAAGCACGCGCGTTTTTGAGACGCGGACGGCAACCGGAAGAGAACATTTCGCGTGCTAGGAAAGTATTGTCTCCTAGTTTTTTATAGTACTCATTTCTATTGGAGAAAATGTACTTAGCAATGTGAATGTGGTTGTGTGCGGGAAAGTTAAAAGTGAAAACATCTCACTTCCGGTTACCGTCCGCGTCTCAAAAACACGCGCGCTTAAGCTCCCTAATGGCTTTGATATAACCGCCGTCCACGATCTTGGACGGCTGTATTACAACGCATGCTCCTGGCGGTGTTTGCTGACCGTAACTTGAGCCTGTTGCGACTCGCGCATTTCTTTACATTAATTCTGCTGTCATTTATTGAGCCCACATTATAAACATAACGCGCTCGTTTGCTCGAAAGATTTCGATCGTAAAGAGTTACAAAGTTTTCTTTTCTTTCATTTTGGATTACCTCGACGATGGAAAGATTAAAAAAAAGGAGTGGAGAGCAGTTCAAGGCCCTGCTTCATTTTTTAAACCGGTGAGATACGTTTGCGTGCTTGGCGATGGGGATCCTTATTGTAGGAAAGGTGAAAATTCTGCCATCTAACCTACTTGTTGTGGTTCTTTCACCGCTAAACGCACTCATATCTGACCAATGTGAGTCCTGTCAAAGGCTCGAGCTGAAAGCTGTTGAAATAGAGCGGGAGCCGTTCGACAACGACGATACACTGACGGAGCTCAAAAATGCCGAAGTGGCTTACTGCAGTCCGGAAACCTTGGAAAACATGCGATCCAAGTAGTTCTTTTTAAGGATGGACGATCGGTTGATTGGCATTGTTGTGGAGAAATCACATTGCGTCTGTTGCGTAGTGAGCTGGTAGGCCTAATCGCTCGGCCTAATCTCGGTTTGTCGATGTTTCCTGTTTGAGCTGCTGTTTGAGTGTCGTTCTAGTGAAAGGTTTTATTTTCGTCACGTGTAACGAACATTACGTGTGCTGGCTCGGTCGCTAAGCCAGGGAGCATGCTCAATGTAGCCATTTTCGATCCATGGCAGAGGTCTCTTTTCTCCAGTCAGCGAACACAGGGAAAGAGCCTCTGCTAGCAGGGAATATTAGGTGAGAAAAGTTGGCTACTCGTGGCCAGAATAGTTTTTTCTTTGATTATTTTTCTCACGCCTGTCTTGTTTTTTTCTCCGAGCAAAAGCCTCTACAGATGCATCCAGTAGAAACCAAGAAAAGTCATTTGGTCAAAGTCATCTATGCTTCTCCATTTTATTTAATTCTGTTTTTTTTTTTTCTATTTATTTTTATTTCTTATTCTTTCCATTTCGAATTCATTTTGCTTTTTGTTTTTTGTTACTGCTATTGTTGATCGATTTCACGGAATACAGTTAAAAAAGATCTTGAATTTAAAGAGGTGATGTTACACGAAACCAGAGTTTCGACACAACAATGGTAAATTGTAAAACAAAAATACAACATAGAGCCGCAGCGAGATGTTGCTTTAAAATTCGGCTCGTGTAGTATCACCATAAAGTCAAGGCATTCTGAGTTACTTTGGCCATATAAAAAGATTAATAATTTGAATGAAACCTGAAAATATTAGTTTCCATAGAGATATCTACTATAGTAGGTTTTACTTTTTTATTTATCGTTATTTTTTTTAATTTTAGATGGCGGCAGTTGATGACTGCCAAGAAATGCAATATTGGAACGGTACGAGTTGTGTGCCGTGCTCTGGATGCCCACGTGGTTTTGGGCTGAAGACAAAATGTCAATCTAAAACAGATACAGAATGTGTCGCATGTTGGCCTGGATATGATTATAGTAATACCACCGGATTTGAAAAATGTATCCTGTAAGTCTGTGAAAACATTAAGTAAATTTTATTTTTGCTTGTATACCAAATTTTTAAATTGTATACATGCAAAACAATTGTCACGTTTTTCACCCCAAAGAAAATCGGTAAATTAACATCATGCAAGTCTCTCAGCCATGTTTATCTTCTCTTCGCCTGTACGATAGCTACAGGGGGAAACAACGTCGTTAACTGAAAAGATGATAAGGTCAAAGGCTTTCAAGTACGACGGGAAATTGTTCGTCGCTAAATTCTTCCGGGTTCACTTCGTCCCGTACAAACATGTGACTGCTAGCCCCAACCCCACCCAAACTGAACTTACCCTGGGTCTCAGTAGATAGTTTCCCCCCCCCCCCCCTCCTAATCTAACTCCTCTTTCCAGTCACCTACTGTGAGTCATCTTCACTATTTCATAGCGTCCTTATAATAAAGTGAGTTGCAAATACCATTAAAAGTCTCCTGGTTAAAAGATATATTTTTTCCTTTCAGCTGTGACACGTACTCGAATTGTTTACCTGGCAGTTCGAAAAAAATAAAAAACTGTACCATTTTCTCTGGACCTGTCTGCGATGGGTGCGTGGACGGAAATTATTTTGACCCTGTACTTGGTGGGTGTGTTAAATGCTCGTCCTCGTGTAGCATCTTGCAAGAAGAAATAAGATCTTGCACTACTGATCATGACCGGAGGTGCAAGACAAAAAGAACGGTCACACCTCCTGCCTTGAGTAAGTTCATTCATTTACCTTAATACACTAAACCGCATGACCAATTAAGGGACTGATCTTCGTAGGATCATTTAAGATTTCTTTTTCACGATCTGCCGGCTTCGTGACCAGATACTTTTCTTTGATATTGCAAGGCCGATGTCGCTCACTGATGTAGCAGTGGCCGATCTCATCTGCTTAAAATGAGTTTAATATGTAAAATAAAATAATTTAAATGGCAGGAGTCACATATCTAATGTACCGCGTTACAACACTACCACTCCTTTCCTATCCCAGCCCCTATCGTCCCACAACCTGAGAAACAGAAAAGAGAAAATCTCTTGGAACCAAGGTAATAATAATAGTAATATATCTGTAAGACCTCTTGCACAAAGGTAAGGAGAAATATTTTTTTTACCCTTTAGCTTATTCCTCGACGAGTCCTGCAAAGGAGACCCCGCCCACTGACGAAGAAAAAACAGTAGATCCAGAACCTCCAGCATTGGTTGCAGAAAGAACTCCCAGCACTTCGTCAATCGCATTGGTGCAGAATGGAGGGCTTTGGGGCGGAGTTACTGGGGGTTCTGTATTGTTAGTTATAGCAATAGCTGTAGCTATACTAAAAAGAAAATCGCGGAATGGAAGGAAACGTCATGGCACAGCTGGGAATAATGGGCAGCAGAGGGAACAAGTAATGTCCGGTAAGTTTAAATACCCTGCCCCCCCCCCCCCTTCCCCCTCCCCTCGCCATTTCACATCCAATCTCGCTCCTAAAGTGGATGGGCTCATTGAGCTAATGGCTAGCTTGCAGAACTCCGGATTGCATAAGTGGTCCGAATTCGCCCCTTGCAGAAGTCTCGACTCTGGGTTGCTTTATCTTTCCTCATTATCTACTTAATTTACTCATTTGCTACTCATAAAGAACTAACAATTGCCGGCCATAAAATAAAAGTATCGTATTGCGGTTTCTCTTAGAAAATGAGAGGTTTTTAACTGCTTCTTTTAAATTTATTTATTCCAGGCTTGGATCATTCCATTAGCAATCTTAACATTAAAGGAAGAAGATTTATAACCCAGAGGCTCAATGGCAAATACCATGACAGTAAGCATTTTCATTTTACTGGCTATGGGTTTTGCACTTCCATCCTTCCATCCTGCATCACACAGCCAAAATTTTGGACTCATCGCTTTTGATATGTTAAAAAATGGTTTCTTTCTATTTGAATTTTAGGTTATTTTTACTGGCAAATGTGTGCAGAAAAACTTGGCCTGCGAAATGAGTGCGAATCTTGGAAACATCATGCTGAAAACCAAGCTGAAAAGTTCCTCACAGCTTATGGAGAAAAAGCAGGAAGCACAATCAGAAAATTGGTCGAGATTCTACGTGATCCCGAGGTTGACCTCACACAAATTGCTAATGAAATTGAGGGCCAATTTTCTCCGCCTCAAGATCAAGTTGAAAAAGAAAATGTAAAGGAGACCGAATTGTAAAAGAAGAAAGCGAATTCAAGTTGATAAATAACTAATTATTATACACCATTAATATTTAAGAAATCGAAAACATGTACCGTGTTTGTATCGAGTTATACAAACACGAGTGGAAGTTTGGGAGAACGAGAAATGCTGTGGGAACACGAGCCGCACGAGGCGAGTGTTTCCACAGCTTTTTCGAGTTCTCCCAAACTTTCACGAGTGTTTGTATAACTCGATACAAACACGGAGTACATGTTTTCTATTTCTTTTAGAAAACGCCACGACGAGAAAAAGGAAAACAACTTGTAAACTTTGATTATCAAAATGCAAATTCTCTTTGCTCGCCCATCACTACGTCAACAGCGCGCGCTTAGTTCTGTCTCCATCGAGTTATACAAACAGGCTTTTTAACCAATCAGCGCGCGTGCTTCCTTAGGACTGTTTTCTAATGTTTGTTATTATATGGCTCTGTCTCACAAGGACTGAGAACTATCAAATTCACGAATTTGACTGGCTGAAATGGATACTGACCTCGGTCTAGACTGTTTTCCTATCTAGACTGGCATCTAGACCGGTTATGCTTTGAAGTGAAAAAGTTCCAAGCTAAAATGCAAAATCATTTCCTGTTTTCATGTAAAAAATCCATTTCTGTAAGCGCCAAAGAGCTGATGAGAGAAAAAAGTAAAGAGGACGAGTAAACTTTGAAAGAATCAACTTTGGCTCATCGCCGTTCGCAAGCAAAATGTTAGTTAGTGCAAACCAGTTACATTATAAAAACGAATTAAATCGTTTTTGTTTTTGCCATATAATAAACAATTTATTAACCGAGCTAAGTCGGTCTGTATGGGAGAATCTTGACCTCGGTCGTGTGTACAGACCTCAGTGCGTTCGTTCTGTACTTACGACCTCGTTCAAGATTCTCCCATACAGACCTCCTGCTCGGTTAATAAGAGCTAATTAAAAACGAACTAGAGCAGGATACAAATAATAAGAGGCGCCACGCACCTCTCGTAAGGTCTAACAGGATTGGCCGAGAAAACAATAGAATAAACAACAGAAACAATGGCCCTAGTCCTGAAAACAATAGAGGTGGATGATTCCGGGAGCAAATAAAATTAGAGGTTCCGAAGAGGTGCATGACTACTGAATAATAAGGGAAAATATTTTAAGTGAATGTATAGCTAAGCAATTGGTTTTCTTTGCCTTATTTCACCTTTGCGCCGGTTCTGATATCACACAAAACTCTTAAATGTGTGGGTGTCCTGACCTGCTTCAAGTTGACTATTCTGGCTAAAACGGAGACGCAAATCAACAAACAGTTTGGCTAAACAAAACCAAAAGCTCTGCTTATCTACGGATTTATTTTTCTTTTTCTTTGTTTTTTCTCTTTTTGATAGCTGATCGATTTTTCTCCCGCCAGCTTTGTACAAATCTTAGGACTATTTTTTTAGCTATTTCGTTTTGATACAAAAGAGCTACTTTTATACGTTTTTGTTGCTAGAACTGATTTTAGATTTTCAATTAAAACAGAGAATGGAAAAGAAGAAAAGCGCGAACTAAATAAAGGTCAAATGTATATATCAAAATTTTGTTAGACACAATGGGGTACGCTGTTCATCATGTTATAATTTCTGCCATGTGAAATACTTGGCAAATATAACTATTTATCAATAAAAGCCACCGTGACAAATGCGCTTTTCAGTTGTTTGGCTTCGTGAATTCATATTTTAGACTGCTATATACGAGATTATAGAGCTCAGTGGTAGGCAAACATCGACAGGGTGAAAAGCATAATTACAGCTAATGAACGGGTATATCATCAAATGCAGAATCTTTAATTTTGTCTCAAGAATGGCAAGTAATAGACCAAAGCTAGAAACTGGGCAAACAGACGTCACTTTTCGCAGTTAAATCTTCTCAGTTTCGAGAAACGTCATCAGTGGTCATAGCCTGAACTCCATGGAAGCTTCCATGCCGTGACGTAGCTTACAAGCATTCGCAGTCGAAGTTCAAAACTCTAACAAGAGCCAATCAGATTTAAAGACGACAAGGATCTTCGTAAAGTTATGTAGTCAATATGGAATAGACGGTCAAATTTCTGACTTTTCTTGAGCAGGGGAAGAAGAGACGCACGTAAACAGGGAAGATTATTTCGTAATTTCAATTCTTTAGTTTTATTTAGTCCAGTACCACTTCTTGGTCATATTTGTAAATAGTCATATGTTTTATGCCAGCTTTCTTAACAGAGCAAAGGTAAAATAAACGTAATTGTCACCAACAGATGAATTTAAATTAAAATAACTGAAAACAAGTTAATTGATTCCAGGGTTTGCCGAGAAATTCTCACTGACGAAAGGAAGTAAGTTTCTAGTTGTTTTAACGTACGGGATTTAAATAAATCATTTACTCTCCCTCGGTAATGGCCGATATCAGATAGTTCTATTTTCGTACATACATGCAAGTGAGCGAGCGAGAGCCAGCAAAAAAGCGCGCAAACAAGGAAGGGCGGGAACAAGGAAACGCGCGAGCAAGGAAACGCGTGAGCAAGTGAGCGTCACCAAGTATAAGGGAGCGAGGAATAAATGTGACCGTGCACATTCAGATCGAAAATGAAATTTATATCAGCTTTCTCCCCTGTATACAAACCAAACCATATCAAACTAAAAAAAACTTTTACCTGGCTCGTTGTGAATGTAATAATTTATTTTAGTATATACTCAAACAGTGGAGAACGCTGCAGGCGCGCGTTGATTGCCTCGTCAAACTCCGAATATCCTTTGCTATTTACTTCCTAGCAACTAGGGAAAAAATGGCATCCTGATTTGCATCCGTGACAAGTGAAGAAATCATCCAAATTATTTTTTTGTGGTGTATATTATCTCACTGTTTTAGTATATACTAAAACAACTATTCACCTCAGTGTCGGTGGCTAGCGGTGAAAGTTTACCTCGCCGCTTCGCGGCTCGGTAAATACCCACCACTAGCCACCTCCACTTCGGTGAATAGTTGTTAATTAGTCGCGTGAATGCCCACTTTCATAAAGACTCAACAGAACGTACGCACCATGGCAGTTGCCACCCACAACTTAACATTCTCAATGTATCGTGAAATAGTCTCATTATATTTCTTGAACCCGGCGCTGCTCAATCTGTTATCGCTTGAGATCATTGGGCTTCAAGTCTAAGATTATGCCTAAGTTTGACAGCACATAGCAGATTGGCTGCCAGCAGGATAAATTAGGCTCAAGCATAAGCTGGCATGGTGGAAGTATAAGCGAGCGATTCTTAAGTAGGGCAAGTTGATCATCAGAGGTTGTGTTGCAGCTAAACAAACATGGCGCCTCTCGAGGTAGACCCGACATTTGACTCGCGATCTCTCGAAGTGTGATGTGTTCGTTTGTATTTGCTTAGAGGATCATCAGAACAGGAAAGATTTTGGTGACGTTTCCGATTCGGTGCACGGTGCTGTCGTTAGGTTTCTTCCCAAATTGTTTATAGACCTTGCTTCCAAAGTGGCCGCTCCACAGAATTTCCTCTTGGTAAAAGACATTCATAGAAATGGCAGGCAGCGAGGATTCCTTGTCTACCAAAGAATTCTGGGTTGATTCTAGTTTCTGGAAGATCTCGGTAATTCTTTCAGGCGTCGGTTTGGGCGAGGAAAGCAATGTGGGCAGTTGGGGGTATTCCAAGGCCGGTATCCTGGATATTTGTATCTCCTTGTTTGTTTCTTTCTAGTTCTAACTCTGATTTGTTTTATACAACGTACCATATTAAGACAGCCGTGACAGCAACAGCTACCAGAGTTGACAACACAGTCAATATCTTCCACAGTTTCAGGTAACTGGAAGGTTGTTTCTTCTTGCCTGAAATCGAAACGTCCAAAGAGTCCGACATCTTGAGAGAGATCAAACGAGTGCGTGATATTGTTAACTAATAAAAATGCAAGGAAGAGTGTATTCTATTGAGGTACTCATTCGTTATTAAATTGTTAAGGCAAAACTTGTTTTTGGCATTGGGTAATATAATCGTGTGATATTTCAGAGCATTAAAAAAGGGTTACTTGATTTTCTATTTCATTACTGTTAAAATTATACTCTTCCCTAATATTATGTTATTAAACTTGAGTTTATTCATATTCATCGAACACCATTATTTCGGGGCATGTTTTCCAGCTGTGTTTACTCGGTTGCTATGGTTAGTTTCTCTTGGCGTCAGTCGAGATAATGAAACAAATCTGATGTCCAGTTTTTGGAAGCGCTCTCCCTGGAAATAATCATTTGGGATTCTATAACTTATAACAATTTTGCTGTGTAACTTTTCAGCCAAACTTTATTCGTTTAGTGGTCCTTTTTGGACATTGAAATACGGTTGTCTAATTAAAATTCGTTCTCGTTAACACCTCGCACAAAAGGGCCAGGAAAATTGTACTTACCGTAATCAGCGCTAAGGTGTCTATTTGCATATGTTTAAACTCAAGAGCACGTACAGAGATAATGATATGGACTAGGCGGGCTTAGGATTGAGAAAGGCCAGCCCACGAACTTGGAACTGAGCCAATGTTTAGTTGGTAACACATATGTTCTACGAAATACTTACCAACAACTTTTCTCTCTTAACTTCGGTAGTGTTATTCTAAACCTTTAGTCGGTGGAAATCAAGATGGTAACTTTTATACTGGTCACGTTACCTTATTTAGGTCAACCATTTAGGAATAGTCGGTTAAAATCAAGGTAGAAAATGTTTTAGTCAAGCTTGTTGCCTCCAAGGAAAATATGCTAAATAGGTTGGTGCGCAGTCGCAATAGAGCCTTATGTGAATTGCCCACAGTGACATTATGTTAGCCTAATTGACAGTTTGACATTGATTTGAAGAATCAGGTGGTTGTCCCTTTAAAGGCAACGTGACGAGTTAGCTCCTTGTAGTAGTTGAAGTTGTAGTTGAAGTTGTTAGTTGTTGTATACAGTCAAGAGCTGAAGTAGGAAAACGTTGTGACAACTGGACTAGACAGATCAAGTGAAGTGACCAAACAGAAGAGTGTTGGAGTGATCTGCTAATTCCCCAAAAAATTACTCCAACAATAAATGTATTTGGTATCGGACTGTCATCCAAATAAATTAAGAAATGTCGATGCCCTTACATGAGAGGACATAATGAAATTATTAAAGTATCCAAAGGTAAACAGAGACCAAGTTATATGGACCATGAAGCATGGCTCAAAATCCATCCATACAGAATGTCTCTAATTTTGAAACAGCATCTTGCGTAACCGTATATATAGATTACTTCATAAAAAAGTGCGATGTACGGATTTCTCTCCATGCACGAGTTGCAAAACCTTGGAAAACGAACGAGCGAGCGCAGCGAACGAGTCAGTTTTTTAAAGTTTTGCAACGAGTGAATAAAAATCCGTACAAAGCATTTTGTAGGCTGTAATTTGTTTATTGTATATATAGAGAGAACTAAACATATCCTTTAAATTTATTTTTTCCCGATAACATAAGCTTACATGCAGAACAGCAAAAAATTCAAGATTGATGCAAATGAGCGAACGTAATAAACAACAAATTCGCTTTCCCGCGGTCCAGCAACAAGTAGACAAAGAGCCTACACTGACATGCTAAAATACAATACGGGGAATTCGTATTAAAAACACGAAGTGTGAAATCTTTTCCCTAGCCCATGACGGCGCTTCGCGCTGTGCAAAGACAAATTCGGACTCTGCTGACTTACGCTGTTTATAAAAATGTTGAATGTTCCTCTTTGAATGTTCGCCCTTGAAACAGAGACAAGATGCTGAAACAGAGACAAGATGCTGGATATATTCCGTGGCTGTTTCCGAAAGTGAACTAAAACCGGAAGCCGAAGCCATGCTTTTAAAACACAAACTTCAAGCGGGCTTTCAAGACCACGCTTCTGGGAAGCCATTTGAATGCTTTGCTCTGATTGGCTAAGCGATTCTACTCTGGCCGATGATTTTGTTATATTTTCACATGTGAAGAGTGCTGTACGCGAAGTTGATTGGGCGTATCGCTTTTTCACATGTGAAAATAGAGCACATATAGAATTCTATTTGCAGGGTTTATTACCTTCTCGCTATATATACAATAAAATGATTTCTGTGATACCTTAATCAAAGTAGTTGTATTAATAAGCCACTGAACTTGGAAAAGAAATTATGAGGCACTGCTCATACATTGTGTTAACTCGTCCATCCGGGGTCACTCCGGGTTTTGACCCTTACAAACACGTGGAACTTCTGGAGAGGTTCCTTCATGAATAAGTCGACTCCAGTCCAACGCGTTTGTGCCTCTCCAGAAAAGCTACAACCACTAGGGCAGATTTCCCCCGATTCAGCAAAGTTCTATGAGTTTGGCTAATAAGAGAATGATTGGTACGGCAGTGAGAATAATTTTAACAGGATGATACTCATTTCTTGAACCATGCTTGTCTTTTTCTGATTTCTTTTTGGCAAAAACGCCACTGCAGAGACGGAGGAGCCTGGCATTTCATTTTCCAAGGAAGTTGATGATTTCGTTTGGTTTGACGTCATCCAAGTAGAGAAATGAAAGCAACACCTCATGACGTATCTTTCCAGGGAGGATACGAATAATACAAGGGAGGTAAGGTTAGACGGCAAAACAGTCGTTTTTTGCAAACTCGAGCGACGCGGTCAAATTTCGAACGAATGGAGTAGAGTGAGGGTAGAAAAGGCGAGGCAGCGTGCAATAGTTTGGGGCAAGAGTTTATAACCATTTTTTGTCCTTTCAAAGTCGCACGGGTTTGCTTCTCATTTCTTTGATAGAAATGGTAAAAAAAGTAGTTTTCTATAAGGTTTTTGAATTTTTATTTTGCAGATTGGTTTTAAATAGAAATAGAGGTAGTGTTATTTTGGGCTTAAAATTGATAAACGAAATAAGCGGGGGGGGGGGGGGGGGGGG
>CM042756.1:24487551-24499998 GCA_022496165.2 Catalaphyllia jardinei
CCCCCCCCCCCCCCCCCCCTTCCCTCTCGTCTTAGAAAAGTAACTAAGCGCCCCGGGCGCTAATTCGAGCATTTACGGTATAATATTTTTAATCTAAAGAAAAAATTTTTATATTAGGATAAATGGTGAAGTTTGTGAAGTTCAGTTACACGGTGTTTTAGTCTTCATCCGTTTTACAATGTATATCTTAGAGAAGCAGAATATTTTTACTTTATTAAGATATAGAAATAAAGCTTTACAATTATATTTTCGTCAGTTTTAGTGTTGCTGTACCTTGTTGATTCTGGAAATAGATATGATATTTCTTCACAGGTTAATTATCGAAATAAAACCTAGACAATTCTGCCCATGTTATTTATTAGCACATCAATGTTCCAAATAAAGCAAACGAAAAAAGTGATGTCTTGTGATAATTTTTAAAACTTGGATCAAATCGGCGCTATTTGTAAAAGTTTTGATTGCAGTTTTTGTTGGAAACTAGTAGCTTGCCTTGTAAGTCACTCCACTGGCTTCTCACCCAGTTACAAAACAATCATGGCCTTCATTCAGCACTGCTCATGCATACGAGCCACTAGCTTCTTGTCAGGTCTGTGTCTCCATACACGTCTTACGAGGACTATCTCTTGTGAAGCAAGCAGGAGAATCAGTACTGGTGTGTGTTTCCATATGAATTTCCCCATAAGTGTGCGCGATCCCCACGTCACGCGCGCGAAACACCCTCATGTAAACTCGGTTTATCCATCAAGGCAGGTCACGCGGGAGATTTTTTGCAAAGCAGGGTTTATAATTGTAAACAACGCTAGGTCCTTAATTGTAAGGTCAGTGGGGTATTAAAACGTTTGCGATAACAAGAACTTGCAGATCTGAACTCAGTTTGTGATTTCATCAACTTTGTATATTAAGGTACACATGGTATATTTGCTGATTGCTATGGGAACCAGACAAAAAAAAAAGTAATCGCACTAAACTTTTCAGTAAAAATATCCTCGACTAGTTAACTTAACATAAAACTACAAAGACACGGTTGCCACAGGCATCGCTTTTCAAAGTTCCCTGACTTTTCCCTGATAAAAATAAAAACTTTCTCTGACCAAATAAATAGTAGCAGCTACTGGCCTCGACTCACAGCCACTCCTTTGCACTGGATTGATAAGTTTACATCAAATTTTCCCTCCTCATTATGGAAAATATCGCTGAGACTACAGTCACCTAGCCTCAAATGTTTCCTCCAGCCTTCAATGGTATTAAATCAGCCCTGTTTAATTATTTCAACTTTTCCTGACTATTCTTCAAAGTACCAATTTTTACTGACTTTTCCCTGACCATTTCCTGATCTGCCGGGCAAAAGTGAAAGAGTACTCCAGTTCAGGAAATAACTATGGACAATTTCACCCATACGCAAGAACAACGCCATTGTCTCAGTTTACGTGGTTTCATTTCGCGAAGCAAATTTGCTGAATCATTTCCTCTTTCTTTAGATGAGCATCATTGAATGCGGCGTCAATCTGTTAAGTTGAATTTAATTAAATTAAAAATTCGGAAACATTCTACACCGAAACTGATCTTCTAAGTAAGAAAATCATCTATGAACTTAACTTACTATTCCAGGAGTGTCATGAGCACTGATTGATCAATTCCGTTACTTTGAAGTCGTCAGGAGGCTACCAACTGCTCTGTTGTGTTTTTTAGAAATTGAAAAGGACTACAGCTGTCCGGAAAAAGTAAAATGTACAAGGGACAGTCCCGTACCCCATAATGCAACTCCACACGAGAAGTCCCTACAATAGGCCACGTTCGATATATCAATATTCTAACATGGCTCCGAGGCTTTCGGGTCAAAATTGTAAATTTTTTTAGTTTCTTTTGTCCCTCAACTTCCAAAAGAGACCTCAATACAAAACAACACCAAATATAGAAGTTTGTCCTGAAAGCCTCGGAGTCATGTTAGAATATTGAGATGTTCTCTGTCAGGAGCGTGATCGGTAGCCATCCCGTCATCGTCTTTACAACGTACTTTAAACTGTGAAGGAAACACTATGCTTGGAAAGACTCAAGGCATTGCTTCATCTGTCGGACTCATTATTATATTTATCTCATCGTCGGTGAGTAATTTTCATTGATATTTCTTAGTCTTACACCTGTATTATTTGTTTGAAAGCCCGAATAACGTTTATGCCATCATCATCACTGACCACATGGAAATACGCAGCGCAATGGTTTTGAACAAAGCATTTATAGTGCAGTCTATCTTAACAGCCATAACCTCATAAATTCCTTGTACATATATGCTGAACAGTATTGGTATTCCGACCATAATCCTGTATTATGTTATTCACGTATTCAATCTACTTTAAAATTAGGTGAAACAAGCTCAAGATATTTGACCTTTTTTTCAATATGTAGCACTGATATATTTACATGTTTCTTAGGGCAATAAAGAACGGTCGGACTTGCAAAAGTATTATTATTATTATAGCTTGAGCTCAAAACACTTGGTCAGACCAGTGTAAGGTTTGATTTATTAAACGACAAAACAATGCTAAACTCAAAATTAGTCTTCGTGGCGAAAGCTGGGCAATGAGTGGGCGAAAGGTTGTGTCACGGACGAATAGCGATGCATAGCATGACACAGATATCAGACCACCCATACAACACTTACATGCTTAAGTGGATTTGTTGTAAGAAAATAGATTAATTTATTTTTACACAGTCATTCTCACCTGCTTAAATCACCGTTTAATAGGTGTAAAAGAAGAGTCGGAATATCGGAACGTGTTCGTCGTACCCGCAAAGGGTTTTAAATTAAGGTATTTTCAACACTAGGCTCTTTGGTCATTCATATCTTTCGATGCCACAAGATTACATTTGAACTTGCAAGCCGGTATTAACATAAGCTGATATCGTTAGCTGAGTGATTTCTGACAATAGACTAGACACTGTCTAATTGATGTCAAGTCATTATATCAGTCGCCCGCAGTAAGCCCACATTGTTTTAAGGGACTTTGACCCGATACTCGTGCGTGTTGCTGAAAGTTGTTTTTGAAATACCTAAATACAGCTTTTGTTGAAATCTAAACAACACAAGGAGAATTAGAAGCAACATTCCAGTAGCATGGCATAACCAGGAAATGGGACAACGTGCACACGAACAAGTAATTGTTAATGGACATCTTTGGATTCACTGACAACCGAAAAACCGAATTAATTAATAGGAATTAAATATTATGATGACGAAATAAGAACGCTCAGTATTACTTACCAAACGGACATGTTTAGTTTGCTAAGTACCGTCACCTCGTTCCCAGGGCCTTTTCTCTGGCTTGGGGGCGGGGCGGGAAAAGGGGCCTTTTCCCGCCCCGCCCTCAAGCCATAGAAAAGGCCCTGGGAACCAGGTTGTAAGTACCGTTGTAACAGGGGCTCTCCTTGTAAATCTAACAAGGTTTGCTGGGAGCCCCTGCTCTATAAGTATATATCATAATTTTTGTAATTACATGCTGTGAGTTGACGAAGTTATGGGGAAAATAAAGATCAATCAATCAAATCAAGCAAACTGACACCGTGCTTGGCTCTCGATTCCAAAAGAACTGGTAAAGATATCTTGCGAACAATAAAAATAATTTAATGATTGTTGAATACCTCCGTTACATATGGCGAGCTTTAAAATTATTTAAGAACACTGCAAAGCCCAACTTTGTACGGTTAACTTGATTCTTGTGGGTTTAACTGCTTTAATCTTAGGTCAAAACTTTTCTGTTAAGTTTTGCGTGAGCTGAAAAACATGACACAAGGTAGTTTGTTTTGAATTTTATGCATTTTTTTCTTCATCAAACGCTCCTGGGTGACTAGTAATTCTGTTTTACCTTTCAAGGTATTTTCTATACTGTATGTTTCTTGCGGCTACAGAGAGAAATTTGAAACCCTTGAATGTAAATAACACAGTGTCAACTCCAAAAGTGCTGAATTTAAAATCAGTTGTCTTGGCAAAAGCGCGCGCGGGGTTGGGGGAGATGTTGCAGGGAGATTAGCAATGCATGTTGGTTTGTCGCAGACATCAGACCACCCGTAAAACACTTTCATGCCTAAGTGGGTTTGTTGTCAAAACTAAATTGATTAATTTATCTTTACACAGGCATTCACACCTCACCGTTTATAGCTGTAAAACAAGAATCTTGGCGAAAGTGACTCACAAATGCTTTCAAATCAACGTATTTTTAACACTTGGCTCTTTGGCCATGCATATCTTTCGACGCGCTTAGATTGACATTGTTTGCCGAGTGATTCCTGACAATATAGACGCTGTCTAATTGATGTCAAGTCATTATCTCCCGCGGTGGTAAGCAATCAACTGGCCCATATTGATGGCACCGCTTTAAACCGATAATACTCGTGCGTGTAGCTAAAAGTTTATTTTGAAATACGTAACAGCTTTTGTTGAAGTCTAAACTACAGAAGAAGAAATTAGAAGCGACATTCAAGTAGCTTGACAAAACCTGGAAGTGCGACAACGTACAGCAAACAATTACCGGTTATTAATCAAATTGGTCGTTAAAAATTACAAGTGCGAAAACCTTTTTCAATTTGCAGGGAATTTATGTCAGCAATGAGAGTTATCTTGTGACCTTTTATTGTGAAGTGCTCATCCGATCATGATGCTAGAGACATACAGTAATTAAGGAATGGACTAGACTGGACTGGAGCTGTAGAACGGGGACCTTGGTTCCGCCTAAGATAACCAATGACGGAACCAGTGACGGGCAGAAATACACAGGCTAGATTCGCAGACTACAATCAGTGTTATTAAAGAGAATAACAAAGGCGTCAAACCTGCACAACTCAAGATAGGGAAAAGGCCCTGGGAACGACAGCAAACTGATCTTGCCTCTCGATACTGGCCGCGTGATTCCAAAACGACTTGTCACATTGCAAATAAATCACGGGTTCTTGCGGTCAAGTTGAATCTTGTGGCCGACGCATTTAATTTCAGGTCAAAGATGTCAAAATATTTCTGTTAATGTTTACAAGTGAGCCGCTGAAAGTTAAGACACGACCAAAGTTCATGATGCAATGCGTTTTGAATTTTATGCATCTTTTTTTTTTTTTTCTCATCAAACGCTCCTTGGCGACTAGCATATATTTCTTCTTCACCTTTCAAGGTATTTGCTACAGGGACGTATAGGCGATCATGTATGTTTCTTTCGGCTGAAAAGGAAAATTTAAAACCTTACAATGTAAATAACACGGTGTTGACTCCAAAAGTGCTTACTCAGCTTATTAATTGTCAGTTGCTTATACCGGTCGTACATGCCATTAAGCCGCTGAATCCATAGTGTCACATACTTGGTTTTTAATTCTTTCAAACTTATAATGAATATAATATATCCTTGCTAGTCTATATAGAGAAATTAGAAATGGTTATGAAAAAGAGATAAATTTTCACGTCTGATTACAGTTTCAAGGCGCCTAAACTTTGCCCCTAGTATCCGAACCAACTTATCAGAAGCTTTTATGATAACAACCTCTTGAAAACGTCAATCAATTTTAGGATTGTATTTTGAAAAGAATTTTCTAGACTGTTCTAGAATGCTAAGCTGAACCAGTCAGTGACAAAACTTTAGCTAGTGAGCGCAACTCGACATCTGTTGATTGCATGTTCAGTTGTAAGATTTCGAAAGTGAAACAAGCTCAGAATCTGAAAGATTTCCCGATGATGGTGTTGGCGTGTTTCCTGGGACTGATCATAGTAACAAGAGTAACGGTAAGTAAACGACATTTAGCTGACATTTCAAAACCCGAGTTGTTCTATATTTTCCTATTGTTGCTCTACAGACGGCGGTCCGTAAACGGAACAACCTCCTCCCCCTCCAAAGAAATAGTGATATTTTAAATAATTCTAATCCCAAATGCCACTTGTAGTGATTTTAGTTCAAGCTCAATTAGTCAGCTAGACTTGTAGCAAGAGAACGCGGTATTTAAATTCAGCACAAAACGCACATGGAGTACAGAAACTGGGGGGGGGGGGGGGCGGGCGCAGTTTTTAATTACTCCAAGTTCGACGGTTTAGCATCTCGGTGAAGCCACCTTTCGTTCTCGGCTGCCAAAAGGAAACGAAAATTTAAAAAGTAGTCTTACTTTTTCTCGCATTTACCGTTTACATGCATGAATTCTTGTGATGTCGCGTAGGATTTTTCAGTGTATGCAGATACGTGACGTGCCGTAAAAATGCAGTTCACGGCAATGTCTACGTTCCGCTCTGATTGAAGCGAAGTAAAAAAATGCGAGCTTTCAAATTTCTTTCTGAGAACAAAGCCTACAAGCCCGCATTTGTCAGTTCATGTATATAGCCTATATATGTAGAAGGGAAAGTTAATCGGCTCGATCAGTTGAAAGCCGATTTTTTTTTTGGTGCCAGTATGTTTTGATTAGTCAATTCAACATGTCATTTTCGGGCTCAAGACTCGTTTACTTGGGATACAGAGCTAACCGAGGTGGCTTAAAAAATGAAGTTGAAATTGTTTTGCTTATTAAGGCTGCTTTATAAATAAACTACTATTTTTAAGAGGGCGTGATGGGCATCAAATTATTTCATAATTTCGTGCTTTTACTCAGCTGTTAAGTTTGACCTGAGACTGCAAACAAAATGAACATCACGGACTTTTGAAAGCAAATCTGCATGTTAATGACTGACTATTACGGAGCTTTCTTGCCATCTACATCCTAATTTCTGGGCCAGATACAGTCAACTGATATGGATACAAGTTATAAAAGTATTTTAACATGTTTATCTAACAATGAAAAAATCGAAAACATTATCTGAGCAAAATGCTCCCCCGTCTCTGCTCCCCCAACTCCCCTCATGGAGCTGAGTTATGAGGAGCAGAGTCCCACCCTCACAGGTCCACCCGCACGAGGGAGCTCTAATGCAATCTTGTTGCAATCGCATTATATTTGAGGCAAAAAGCCTCATTTGCTCCCTTGTGGGAGAATATTTCTTTTACACTCACGAGGCGTAGTTTGTTTCGGTCCTCTGCAGTTGTAAATTTACATTTTTGTGTCCAAATTCAGCAAGCGTGTTGAGCTCGTGCTATTCTTGATATCTTTGAACTTGAAATTGTTTACAACTTGAATTTTCTGATTCTTTAAAACCAAAAAAAGATCAATGATGCAACCGAAACTCAAAATGAAACGAAAATCCTGTGGGTTTTTGTTCTTTTTTTAAGGATGAAAATCAATCAATTAAAAGCTATAAGTTTACAATATTAAGAATTTCAATACGCCGGCAAACAATTCCGAGACGAATTATTCACTTTTGACAATAGGGACTGCCGAGAGTTCGGAACTCTAGGCATGCAAATTGATAACATTACTCCACGTAATCAACAGATCTTGGTTCTGACCCAAATCAAAGAATTAGCATAACCCAAAGTAAGTCAAAATTCAAACAGAACTTGTCTTTTTCCAAAAGTGACGGTTGTAAGAAGGAGATAATTATTTTTCTATTTGTAGAGTATATTTTAAATGCCGATCATTTTTTAGCTTACTTGATATGTTTGTTATGTTTGCCCCAAGCAGTCCATATTCATGACATGTACTTCATAAATCTTTTAGATACGTGATTGCAAATAAGTGCTTCAGTAAAAATGTCACCAAGGCCAGTGAAAGGTCGATCGTTCTAGAGGGCGTTTCTGTATTTAGTCAAGAAAAACTTGAAACAGAAAACTATAAATAATTTTCCAACATGGACATCATGCCGGTTGAATAACATTTAATTATACGAACAGTATATACAACTCAGACATTACTTTTAAAAAATGTATAAGAGTAAATCTGGTAAGAATTTTGTTCGCAGTCTCACAACATTATTTCAATGTAAACATTCACTGCGTTTAATATATCTTTTTCGCTGAGAGTTGAAGAATCCCTTGAATCTCGAGACCCAATAGCTCTTCTATGTCTAAGTCCTCATAGAATCTCTGCATGGCTTAGCTGTTGTTGGCTTACATGGAAAAAAACTATTTCAAACACATAGTGGGCTCGGCCTGGATCTTAAGGGTATCGGGCAGAGAAACAGCCCAAGGCATGACAAACAGACATTCGATATATTAGCTATATAGTATTGAAAAGGGGCTTCCCCTAGACCACTTACAATCGATGACATCACCCTGTAATTGATTGGCTCATGGCATGATGTCTCAACGTGTATGTGCCACTTGTAGCTGCCGTAAACCCTCAAGAGATGCGGGGCAGCGACAAATGTGCACCCAGCGAACTAACAGTATGACTTAACGGTAGTTCATGGGAAGTTGGCAAGATAAAGTTTTGCCATGTTTGGCTTAAGTCTATTAATTTTGCTGGCAGAGGCTGGAATATCGGTATGTGATTTCTATTGAATTCTCATACATTTATATAAAGCTCGTTAGTTTGTACTAGACAAAGTTTTAAAATAGCAACGGATTTAAGGCGCGGTATTAGCAATTCAGATCAACCAACTCAAGTGTAGTGGACTTGTTTCAGTGCTGTTTCCCTTAAAATACTTTAGGTTAACGGTACACTGAAGACCAAAACAGAACAACCGATAGTAGGAAAATTAAAGAACAGATATAGTTGGATAGTTACCATTTCGATTCCAACAGCAATAGCATGTGCTAAGTTCATTTAATACAACCGGAAAAACCGGTTTCGCTTGTATGGGTCGCTGGGCTCACGCTATCCAACTCGCCTCACCCTATACCTTCGTTAAATATTATGCAGTGTGTTAATTTGAGTGATTGGACTAATTTTGCTAGCCTGCCAGAAAATAAGGTCCGAAAAACGGGCGCTCTCGCAGGCTATGATGCTGTGAGTAACTGGCTATCACCAAATGTTAGAATAAACTGGTCTAGCCGTCGTAAGTTGCTTACAATACGTACAGAGTCCAGAGTCATATAAGACTTTGTATATTTTCATACAAAAGTTTCGTCGCAGCCCCTGATAGTAAGCGCACTAAAAAGACGTCGGAATTCAGTTGGCGGAAATCATTTGACGACCTTTTTCCTGAATATCATTTTCAGGTAGGGCAGAAAGAGACCTCAAGGCTGCGATCGCGAAATTACACTGTCATTTAAGTTTTTTTTTTTTGTCATGTGCTTTGACACGAAAAATGCATAAAAATTCATATATCGATTCTGCGCAACTTCTTTTGAACGAACCGTTTCTTCCTCGAAGATTTGATAAATGTTTCGTTAAATATATATTAAGTTTCGCAATTGTTCACCGTTGATCAAAACATTTAAGAACTAGTGGAAAGTGTAGTGTTGGTTTGTTTATTCAACATTCCAGAATTATCGTTCAAAGCTTCTCGGATTAAAAGGCATAAAGTTTCGGTTCAGAGACCTCCTGCGTTGTGTAAAGATTTTAGTTGCGCTTTAATGAGGCGATTATTGTTTTAAAGGCGACAAAAGCTTTTCCAAGTCTAATAATCCCTCAACTCTTGTCATGTCGTCCACTTAACACTCAATTGCTTGTGGCAGTGAAAATATTATTTTGGAAACACTGGGACATGGTTGTTGCGTGTTGATAAAAGCAAATGTCGCCAATGAATCTCTTGCAGCACAGCGCGAGGTCACGACTTGAGACGCGATAACTGCAAACATGCGCTGTGAGAATGACGAAGTATTCAAAAAGTGACTGATAACTATCACTATTAACAGATTATCGCCTAAACGCAGGAGACATTTGGTTAAAAGCTTCAAATGACCGGCAACAACTTAACGGATTCATTACAGCGGAAATACGGGGTATCTATTTTGTCTGTCTGCATGTTAGACATGTCGTAAGAGCAGTTTTTGATCAGAAAGGTTGGGCCAATAAAGACAATAAAAATATGTTTTGGCTTCTTGCACTGTGCTGTATTTGTGTTACTGTGCAGTTAATTTGCAAATACTGGTCCATACTGCTGAAGGGCGTTTGTTTAAGTGGTGTGATTCGAATTAGGGCTTTGAAGTTCAATACGTTTTTAAAATGTCTGCTTCATGTGGCCATTGTTTTGTAAACAGTTCTCAGTTCAGTCAAAACAAATACTTGCTGATTGCACTTGAAGTAAAATAAACCTTATTTATAAATTGTCTGCAAAACTT
Organism: Catalaphyllia jardinei; assembly: GCA_022496165.2. Taxonomy (NCBI): domain Eukaryota; kingdom Metazoa; phylum Cnidaria; class Anthozoa; order Scleractinia; family Caryophylliidae; genus Catalaphyllia; species Catalaphyllia jardinei. The sequence goes on from CM042756.1 coordinate 24,497,664, forward strand.
TATGTAATATTCACTTGCTTTGAACAAAGAGTTTTACCATGTCATCTTTTACAGTAGTGGAATCAGTTGGAATTAATTATAAATAATAATGATCATTTCATAATTTGTCAAGTTGTACTCAGCTCTTGCTAGTTCTCATCATTCAATCAGTTTTTTTGAAGATATCTTCTAACTCGAATTTGCGCCCTGAATTCGGAGCGAGTCTTGTCAGATAAGAGTTGAAAGAGAAGAGTTTATTTTCTTAAAGTTGACTGTTTTAATATCCGGAAACACCCGGCGACAAAAATGCTCACCCGTCTGCAGCTTGTATTGTTTGTGTTGGCCTTTTTGCTGTCGCAATTTCGATTCGTGCTTTAAAGTAAATGTTTTAAATGAGATGGGAAGGTCATGATCTCACGAGTAAAAAATATTTTACATGAACAGTACGAACTGATCCTTTTACAAACATCTTGTGCAATAATTGTTCCTTGACCTTCTTTGAACGCCTATTATAACCCTGACGCTTTCCTTCCTACATGCAAAATTACTTTTTTTCATCAAATATTTGCCATACTTCGGTAAGAGTGTACCTTTTAAAAAGGCTATCTAAAACATGGTTATCTTTGATGACGTGCTCTTCAGCGTCAGCCGTAGGTTTAAGGTCACTTGATATGCGTTTGATGACATTTGATTTACCACCCAGCTCGTTTTATCAGCAATTCTTATTCTTTCGCAGTTTTACTGAAAGAACCCAGTCAGCCATACGAGAGCTTTTTGACTAGTGCTGTGGGTGTTGAAACAGCTTCCAATATCCTCTAATCTTTGTTTTTTTATAATTATTATTATTTTGCCTTTTGTGCCGAGATTGAAGAATTTAATTTTTAGACAATTTTAGACTGAATCATCTTAAAATGGCCTTTTTTGTTAAGTGATAACAATAAAATCACTCTACCGAAAAGCATTCAAATTGTAAAGGCTCAAGTTGGATGTGAATACAGTTTGATTGTTTTGATTCGTGGAGTATTTGTTAATTTCACAACTACGTTAAAAAAAATCAAGATAAAAATTTATGTCTTGACGAAGGATAAAGCTTGTTCCAAACGGGACCTTATGTTTTCTACCCTGGGTGCGAGAGGGGTTTTTTTTGTTGGGGGTGGAGGGGGGGGGGAAGCCGCAATTTTGAGAGGCAAAGCCGCCAAAAAAAGCCGATGGCACAGGGTATCTGTTGTCCGGGTGATAACTTCCTGGTGAGTAAATTTCCACCATAGGGACAGTCCCGCATCCCATCATGCAATTCGATACCATTCGACTCTAGGACTATAAAAAAGCAACGACCTCGAAAATTCAAGTCTTTTCCATCGGCGGTGCCTCAGCGCGGTTGTCAGGACCTTTTCTCGGAGAAAAGAAAAGATGTTTGTAATTGGTTTTTACCTAGGATTCGGTGTTGCATTTATAGCATCGACGGTGAGTATATATTCGACTGATATTTCACTTATTGACATGTATCAGTCCTTTATATTTGGGCTTCAGTTGTACACTCGTCCGCTTACTCAGTTGTTTCGTTCAGACCGTTCTGGGCTGAATATTTCATTCATTCACTCGGTGTTTCTCAGTTAACTTACATTCCAAAGGTTTCTCGGTTACTTAATTCACATATACCATGTTTTAGAGGTTTTTAGGGTACATACTGAAAATAACTTCGCGCTCATGGCACGGTTGACATAACTTATTTCACACGTTGCCTTTCGGACGATCACGTGACTGGGTGCATTCCATTGTATGGTTGGCTGGCGTTCGCGCTTAATTAAAGCACAGTAGGCGGCTTTCCTGCTTTTATGTTGACATTATAAGTCAATACACATTTTGTACGTTCTAAACACAGACAGTTATTTTTCTTTTAGCGGTTTCATTCTTGCCTGATACCCACGTTTACATGCTGTTCAGCTCGGCTAAATACAGTTTTATAAACACGATCACATACTGATACAGGAAAGCGGATCGGATTCTCCTGACCTTATATCTTCAGGATGCTAGAAATGAGGGATTTTACATCATCATCGGTCCGTCTGCGTAACCCGAAGGGACTAACTTTGAACCCGCAAAGTGCGACTAAAAACAGATCCAACAAATCTGTACGGAATCGGATGACCGTGAGCTGTCAGGGATCTCTTTCCCACTCTTTCCACAAATAATTACAATCGCTTCTATCAAAAACATCAAAAGCTCAGTGTAATCAGTCTAAACTGCGACTCTACTAAATCAGTTTTTGGAGCATTGTGAGTTTCAAACGAAGAGAAGTCGTACTCAGTAGATTTCTCACTCTTTCCATAACCAGACACCAGTGTCATGCTGAATG
>CM042756.1:24500008-24524031 GCA_022496165.2 Catalaphyllia jardinei
GGTTGCAAGTTTTTAGCTCGAGAGCATTTTGGCAAGAGACTGACTTTTCATTTTTATTACATCAAGCTCAAACCTCGGTCCTAGCTATTTTCCTGAGCCTCCCACGCAGACGCTCTGTTTTCAGTGGTTGATATACAGTAGTTCCCATGAGTGACAATTCTTTGGTTCGCCTCGCCCATACTATCAAAATCCGATCTATAATAAATGCGTGCACGTGTTTCATGCACTCTACAGCCTCATAGCCACGTAGCCTGTCAAGGAATCACCTTGCTGAGCAAAATTATTGTATATCTCACGCTTATTACTGAACTAACGGTGACGTTTCCTCGTTTGCATTCTCCTCGGTATTATTCCTGGTTAAAATACCGGTGCGGAAAGATGTAGACGAGCGTTTTCAGACTGAGTTTGCAACTATTGTCACTCAAGCATAACCCAAAAGAAGCCTTGGCATACAGTACATTGAATAAAAATTTGTTGATAGTGATTACTGTGGAATAGGAATCTCAAACGTAAGAGGACGACTATTTAACAATTAGACCCGTGGCCCTTGAGGACAAAGGGTCTAGTTTTTTTAGTATCACCGAACTAATCGGACAGAAAGGGCAATGACAAAGTTAGCAAATGCAAGTTGAAAAAATATTTATTTGGGGGAAAAAACGAAAGAAAAACCGGCGAATTTCGCTACTCGATGACTATTACTATTGGACCCCTGGTAGCGTAGCCAATCAAAATGCAGGATTTGCATTAGTCCACTAGTTGGGTGATATTAATTGGTGATGGCAAGATCTAGAGATAGCTTAGGGCAAGTGAAACAAATACCCAAATAACCGAAGAAATATACCTTTGCATTAGTGATTCACAAAAGGTCATGATGCTCTCTCTTGGAATCCGGCTTTATTTCTTCCTCTTCTGGTACAAACCGTAACATACGGTCGGTTTTGCTAGCATAAGTAACACGATCACTAATTAATCAAAGCCTAGCCCAAGCCAGTATATATAGGTTGTGAAAGGACAAAACAGTGCTGAATTCAAAATACTTTTTCTCCGCCAACATGGCCAAAATTTGTGTCGTGCACAGATAGCGATAATAGGAATGTCAGACCGCCCTGAAAACGCTCATAAGTTTCAGTAAGTTCAATATTCATATAATTTGTAGAACTGTACCGTTAGGAATAAAACCAGGTGTATTCTTGGCGGCAACGCAATGAACGCACTGGAGTTTCTAGCCAAGCTATTTGACGTGGCTATTTTGGCTCTTTGATGATATTTTTCGACACTATAAGGTTCAGACATCGTGCTTCTGCCGTGCCTAATTTAATGGAACAGGCTATCTGAACTGGACCTAAAAATCATTAATACCACTAGCAGCCAATCATGTTTTGTGCTTAACCATTGCTAAAAACATTCATAGGCGTATTGATACCTCATCTGTTGATATGATTTTACTAATCTGAAGTTTAATCAAACTTGTCGCTAAAAATATGACCTACCAATAACTGTTATTTTTTAACTGTTTTCATGCAAATAAATATTATGTCTGAAAAATGTAATCAATCATTTATCAACACTCCATACGGACGATTTGGAATTCACCAAGAACAAAGAAAACGCCAGAATTAAAATGAGGGCAACGTTTGTTTGTACTCCCACGCGGCTTGTCAGGATATGTCGTTCTTTCAAAAACTGAAAATTATTTAAGTACTCTTTAAGTACTGTTGAATGTTTTAGTTACATACGACGAGTTTTAAGTTTAATAAAATAAAATAGGTGGAATTGACCTGATTCATGTTCGCTATAAATATTTCTGCATGAATGACTGCCTGCACGCCACCAGTACAGTGAAAACACATTTCAAAGTGAACCATGCGTTTCGGTTTTTCTGCATTATTTTTACCATCAAACCCTCCTAGTATACCAATATTTCTTGTTTTGCCTCTGAAGAGCTCTCAAGATATTTGCTACACATGATGTTGTATGTTTCTTTCCTGTAGACAGAAGGGTTAAGAATTATTGTACAGTAAGCACTTTTTGAGTCAATTGCTATCAACCCATTGTTATCGCACATGTCTACATACCAGTCTACATACCAGTCTATATACCAGTCTACATACCATGAATTAAAGCCGCCGAATCAAAACGGTAGCTCGTGACTTGGTTTTAATTTTTTCGAATTCAGATAGAAGACGATATTTAAGAGCAAACGGCGTTAGCTAGACTGAATGGTAATGAAAATGACAGAAAGGAGAATTTTACACGTTCCATTTACGTTCCAAGTCCACTCTTGCATAATAATGTAAACCTCTTCAGTGACGTCAATCAATTTGTAGTTCATATGCAAAACAGAAGTAAAACAAAGCTTATTAGCTGGCGTCACTGATTTGATGCGTTGATTAATCCAAGGAAGAAGGTATATTCCTCCCAGAGTTTCCAAGATGATGTTGGTGTTTCTTGTCGAGCTGACCATACTCTTTAGAGTAACGGTAAGTAAACAACTTTCGCAGTCACAAACCTGAGTGACTCTACTTCCCGCTTTTTTACACCAGGCAGTCCGTAGACAAAACCAAAATGAAATAATGCTGTCTGAACGGCTTGTAATCCCAAACGTCATTTATTGAGCGATTTGGTGTCTTTGAGCTTGGTTTTCGATTCCCGATTTCTGTCTAAGTGAATGTTTGACTGGTTAGACCACGTGGAAAATGGGCGCGGTTTAGCATCTTGGTGAAAGCCAGCCGGTTCTTCTTGAAATTATTTTACTTTTTCTCGCATTTGTGGGTCACTTGTATGACTCAGTGTTACAGCTTAGGTATACAGCGTAGTTTAAAACGCGTTGCGGCGAAAACGCAAACAACAGAAAATTTCAAAACATCGTACGCTTCATCAGGTTCATTGACTTTTGATTCGTCATCAACTTGACATTTGCGGTCGATAAAGACCTCTATCGAAACGCTATGAAAGCATGTTTCCCAAGTTCTAGATGCCTCACAATTGCACGCAGCTTGTTTTAGTCCCGTTTTAATGAGCTAAAGTGGCTTTGGATTGTTATTGTTGCTTTAAGAACTATTGTAATCGATGGCGTGATCAACGACGGGTTACTAAGTTTTCTTCCGTCAACTAAAAATGACCTTTAGAATGCCTTAGAATGCCTAAAACGGAAAAAATGGCAACCATCTTTAAAAAGAAAAACCTACATGAAGATAGACTTTATTCCTTTTTCAGTTTAAAAATATTGATCCGCGATGACGCTAGACTGCAAACTAAACCAGGTCCATTGTAAATCTATGAAATAAAAAGTTTGGTAGCGATATCCAGTGTAATCACAGCAAGTAATTTCGCAACACTGAATAACTATTCACTTCTACCAAAAATAAAATGAATATTAATAACACTTCTTTATGCAATCTAATGATCTATCTTACCTAAAATGGAGAATTGGCTAGTTGCAGACTGAAACAATTTTTAATTAAATGAATTGAATCCTTTCAGTCCAGCGTGGACTGCGGCGCTTCACTGAATGATTTGCTTTTCAAAGACTCAAAGACAAAACGTTTTAGTTGCTGTATGTTTCAATCATAGTTGCTTGCTTAGCATCGTGTCTTAAGTTAACAAGCAGATACTTCGTAAATCTTTAGACACGTTATTTACAATTTTGGTATCTGTTGATTATCAAGGCCAGTTCAGCAGTTTTCAACTCTTTATTTTGGTTGTTAAGTAGCGGCTGTGAAAACTGACCATATTGCTCGTTCAGTAAATTGTTTACTATATAAGCAATGGTCAGCTTGTGTCAGTCATCACTTGTACAGGTACAAAACCGTAAAACTACTTCAACATACTGTCACTGTTTATTATCTATGATATATGCGTGCACATGTTGATCTAAAGTTTATAGTGTCCCCAATTACTCTCTTCAGGCTAAATACATTGACACTTAAATAAAGGTTTTACTTTACTTACTTTTACTTTATAACTGGAAAAACGGTGAGTTTTCATCCGATTGTCGCACTGAGTAAAAACATCAGTGCTCAAAACGACACACGTCAGTCTTCAGTTAACACTGCGTTAGTCAAGCATATCCGTCTGTAGGCTAGCCTGCGAACGCAGACTTATTTCCGGCTGTCAGACAGGCTACAGCGGGAAATACGTCTTCGTTCGCAGGCTATCTGTAGGCGAGAGGGCGCTTTTCTATTATAGTGATGGCTGGCGAGCCCTGTATAGCAGGAGTAAGCGAAGTAGGGGAACAAAAATATTCAAACTACTAGATGTACAAGTGATTATTTCAGTCATAAGTGTACACATTTCTTAGCTCATACATTTATGCATTATGATTCACTCACATTACTAATTTGAGACGCGAAGCATAAGTAACATCATTATGTCTCAGAGCGCCTGGACGGCCCAGTATAAGGTTTTGATCTTGTAAAACAGAGAAAAACCGCTGATTTTGTTGTTACGAAGGTTTGTTTCACGTAGCCGAAAATATTTTGAATGAAAGCTGTAAATAACACGATTATCATCATTGTGAAGTGGATTATACTTGGAATTGAAAACAAAAGAAGCGCCATCAATTTGGCAATTAATCACAAACGCCCCAGGGCTCCGAGATTGTTTGTATTAGTCCACATGACTCTTCATAGATTAGGCAAGATCTCTTGTCCGTATTCTTTTAAAAACAAGAAGAAACATTTAAATTATGCCGTCACTGTTCAACACACATGGAGGCGGCCCAGACATTGAATCGATTACAGTTGGCGATTGGGTTAATTTTAGCCCTTTATAAAACAATGCATGAGAATGCCTCGAAAATTGCTCCAAATCCTATCCTTAGAAAACAATTTAAATAAAAGTGGCTTACCTTATGTTTGTATTGCGTTATTTTTGTCTGTGTGTTCCTGGAGGCGGTTTAGAGCCATTTTCAAACGAGCAAAACAATAGCTGTGCACGTGCGTAAATCTTTGTACATTTCTTTGCCGTCCTCTGCAAAGCGACAACGTGAATGACCAAGTTGCTTCGTCGATTACGGAACGTGGACGACGAAAGCTAATATTTCATATTTCCATTTGGAATTAAACGACGCAATTGCATATTAAGCCTGAGCACGTTTTTAGAGCCATTGCCGTACCGAACAGAGATCTTGACAATCGCGATATAAAGATGAATTGATATTTTGCCGCGAATTTTGCTGGCAAAATATCAATTCATTTTTTACTTGGCGTCGTCCTCGTTGTCGTTGCTTAAGCTCCCTAACATTTCGACTAGGTCGCGAATCCGGGACGTTTTAGTACCGGATTGCTTTTGCCGTTTACAAATTACACACAAGTGGACGAGTTCAAATACAAACTCTCCGGTCCGGTCACGTCTCCGCAGATTTTGAATCCAGAATTAATTTAAAGTGGGAACTTCAGTTAAAACGAAGACTTTTAAGAGTTATGTCGCGTGAACGATTTCGGATATTTTTCTGCCTGCGATCCTTTTTTGCGGTAGAACCAAAATGGCGGATCCAATCGCAGTCGAGTCGTTAAAAAGTCTATTCCAGATATCGCCTAAACGCAGTAGTTAATATTCTAAAGCTTCAAATGATATCGCCTTAACGGATTTAATAATTGCAGCAGAAATCCGGGGTATCTCGCTTTTCGAATTGGCAGCCCGAAATAGCAGTTTTGTAATCAGAGACTGTATTGATGTCTTGTCTGTTTAGACTGTGCAGTGTTTCGATTGTCCGCTTTGTTGTCTGTTAACTAAGCTTTTCACTTAGTTTATTTTCATTTCCTTACTGTATTTTGTGGGAAAAAGTTGACTACTCGTGGCCAGAATAATTTTTTTCTTTGATTACTTTTCTGACGCCAGCCTTGTTTTTTATCATGTCCGAGCAAAAGCCTCTACAGATGCATCCAGTAGAAACCAAGAAAAGTAATTCTTGTCAAAGTCATCTATGCTTCTCCACTTTATTTAATTCTGTTTTTTTCTATTTATTTTTATTTCTTATTCTTTCCATTTCGAATTCATTTTGCTTTTTGTGTTTTGCTATTGTTGATCGATTTCACGAATTACAGTTAAAAAAGATCTTGAATTTAGAGAGGTGATGTTACACGAAACCAGAGTTTTGACACAACAATGGAAAATTGTAAAACAAAACTACCAACATATAGCCGCAGCGAGATGTTCCGTTAAAAATCGGCTCGTGTAGTATCACCATAAAGTCAAGGCATTGAATGACTTTGGCCACATAAAATAAATTAATAATTTGAATGAAACCTGAAAAATATTATTTTCCTTAAATGGACATTTTACTATTGTAGGTCTTATTATTTATTTATCATTAATATTTTTTTTTTAATTTTAGATGGCGGCAGTTGATGACTGCCAAGAAATGCAATATTGGAACGGTACGAGTTGTGTGCCGTGCTCTGGATGCCCACGTGGTTTTGGGCTGAAGACAAAATGTCAATCTAAAACAGACACGGAATGTGTCGCATGTTGGCCTGGATATGATTATAGTAATACCACCGGATTTGAAAAATGTATCCTGTAAGTCTGTGAAAACATTAAATAATTTTAGTTTTGCTTGTATACAATTTTTTTAAATTGTATACATGCAAAACAATTGTCACGTTTTTCACCCTCAAGAAAATCGGTGAATTAACATCATGCCAGTCTCTCAGCCATGTTCATCTTTTCTTAACCTGTACGATAGCTACAGGGAGAAACAATGTCGTTAATTGAAAAGATGATAAGGTCAAAAGCTTTCAAGTACGACGGGAAAATGTTCGTCGCTAAATTCTTACGGGTTCACTTCGTCCCATACAAACATGTGACTGCTAGCCCCAGCCCCACCCCAACCGAACCGACCCTGGGTTTCAGTAGATAGTTTTTTCCCACCCTCCCCTCCTAATATAACTTCTCCTTCCAGTCATCTACTCAGTGTGAGTCATCTTCACTATTTCATAGCATCCTTACCATCAAATGAGTTGCATATACCATTTTTAAAAGTCTCATGGTTGAAAGATATATATATATATTTTTTTTTTCCTTTCAGATGTGACAAGTATTCGAATTGTTTACCTGGCAGTTCGAAAAAAATAAAAAACTGCACGATTTTCTCTGGACCTGTCTGCGACGGGTGCGAGGATGGAAATTATTTTGACCCTGTACTTGGTGGGTGTGTTAAATGCTCGTCCCCGTGTAGCATCGTGCAAGAAGAAATAAGATCTTGCACTACTGGTCATGACCGGAGGTGCAAGGCAAAAAGAACGGTCACACCTCCTGCCTTGAGTAAGTTCATTCATTTGCCTCAAGACACTAAACCGCATGATCTATTACGGAATGATCGATAGTAGTTTCATTTGAGATATCCTTTGAAACCGCACGGTCGATGTCGTTCACTGATGAATCAGTGGCCGATCTCATCTGCTAAAAATAAGACTGAGTGAAATATGTAAAATAAAAAAAATGTTACTGAGAAACCATGTTACCCATCAACCTGAGAAACAGAAAAGATAAAAACCTCTTGGAACCAAGGTAATATTGTAATAGTAATGTATTTGTAAGACCTCTTACACAAAAGTAAGGAACAACATTTTTTACCTTTAGGTGATTCGCCGACGAGTCCTGCGACGGAGGTCCCGCCTACTGACCATGATAAGAAAGTAGATCCAGAACCTCCAGCGTTGGCTGCAAAAAGAACTCCCAGCACTCCGTCAATTCCATTGGTGCAGAATGGAGGGCTCTGGGGCGGAGTTACTGGAGGTTTTGTAGTTTTAGTTATAGCAATAGCTGTAACTATAATTAAAAGAAAATCGAGGAATAGAAGGAGACGTCATACCACAGCTGGGAATGATGGGCAGCAGAGGGTACCGCTAATGCCCGGTGAGTTTTAATACTCTGCTTCGTGGGCTAATGGCTAGCTTGCTGAACTCCGCATTTCATGAGGGGTCTGTGTTCGCCCCTTTTCGAAGTCTCTGTGTTGCGTTCTTGTATGGGATACGTTAATCTCAGATCGAATGCCACTCTCCAACAAAGTGCAAAACTTAGTACCGGGAAATTCACTTCTTAGAGGTAGGGCGCGGTAGCCTTGCAATAACTAGCATCCCATTCAATCAACGTTTACGACTTAGTTTGCAGTTGCGTGAAAAGGGGGACATAATTAGGGATTACTTCATGGGTTGAGGAATATCAGAAAACGAACGAGTGAGCGTAGCAAACGATTTTATAGATATTGACATTTTTCAATTAATCTGTTTTGGGCGCGCACGTTTGGAAAACCCATTCAATTGCTATTATAAACGAAAATATAAAGTTCACTTTGTCTTAATTTTCAAATAAATGTTTAATGAACATAACAAATCCAAATATGTAGACGTAAATGACAACTTTTAAGGAAAAAAAACGACTTAGATTTACAAGTTCATAAATGTCGTAAATCAGAATGTCACTGGATGTCACTAAATTATGAAAGCATGCAGCGTGATACGCTTTTACGCTGAATACAAACAGTCTGCAACTTTCATAAAAATTCAAGGACAAACTTACCAGGTCATTGATGACGCTGACTTGATAGGACTTCCTTTTAAGATGCCTTTCAAAACTCGCTACCATAAAGACTCGAAGCGATGACGGTTCGTATTTTCTTGTCCTTCTTTTGTGCGGACGCTTAATATAAATTCACTCAAAAGTTCATTCAGCTCGGCGGGAGGAATTTCCGCTGTATCACTTCGTGTTTCTCCTTTTGTTTTTGTTTTTCAAAAAAAGCAACGTCTCGTTTCGTTTTCTTCATTGTGGTCTGATTTTCTTGTTTTTCAATAAACATCTCGGTGGAGCCTTCCAAAGAAGCAAACCTTGAACTAGCCATGTTGGATTCAAGGGTCAGAGTGAAACTCGCGGGTCGCCGATAGTGCACTAGTGAATTTTCGTCGTTCGCGTTTCTGATTGGGCGAACGACGTTTTTTCACTAGTGAAAATTCATCGTTCGCGTTCTTTATTGGTTAACGGATTTAACGTACTAGTTTTACGCGGGCGTTTTTTCGTGTGTAAATCTCAGTATCTATGAAATAAGGTGGTTTATTTTATCTTATTATTTATTTAATTTACTCATTTGCTACTCATTAAGAAATGAAAAAGATTCATTATTTAAAAGTATGAGGTTTATTAACTGCTTTTTGAAATTATTATTCCAGACCGCTTGGATCACTCCATTAGCAAGCTTAGTATTAATGGAAGACGATTCATAACCCAGAGGCTCAATGGCAAATATTATGACGGTAAGCGATTTCATTTTAATGGCTATGATTTCACTTAGTTTGTTTTTATATTAATCATAACAATTACAGTTTCCATCCTTTATCCTTCCATCCTTCCATCCTACGTCACCCAGCCAAACTCTTGGACCCATCGGTTTTGATGTGTTAAAGAATTGTGTTTTTCTTAACATGTATTTTAGGGTATTTTTACTGGCAAATGTGTGCAGATAAACTTGGCCTGCAAAATGAGTGCGAATCTTGGAAACATGCTGAAAACCCAGCTGAAAAGTTCCTCACAGCTTATGGAGAAAAGGCAGGAAGCACAATCAGAAAATTGGTCGAGATTCTACGTGACTCCGAGGTTGACCTCACACAAATTGCTAATGAAATTGAGGAACATTTTTCTCCGCCTCAAGATCAAGTTGAAAATGTAGAGGAGACCGAATTGTAGAAGATGGAAGTGAATTTAAGTTGATAAATAATTTAATTTGGACATACATTATCTCCCTTCTCAGTTCCAACTGATGCTCGATTTCATTGCCAAAGTAATTTTTCTAACTTTCACCAGTCTAGAGAGATCTTTTTAGAGAAGATCGTTAGTCATCAGGGCTGGCAATCGGGTTTTCGATTTAAAATATCTGCTCGTTGCCGAGTTAGGGATGTGTTTGTTCTACCCTATGAAGAGGAATTATTTAAACACTAATTTATGAGACCGCAAAGGGGAAGTGGTCTAGATCTAATAACACTGGAAAGCACGAAATATAATGATTTACGTTATAACTTAAATAAGTTACAATATATTGTAGAAAGCCTGATAAATAATGGTTTGCTACATCTATTGAATGCTAAATCTAATTCTTAGAAACCATTAATATTGTTTGTTATGAATGTATAGCTAAGCAATTGGTTTTCAGTTTGGCTTATTTCACCTTTGCGCCGGTTCTGATACCACAAAACTCTTAAAAGTTGTGGGTGTCCTGAGCTGCTTCAAGTTGACTATTTTGGCTAAAACGGAGACGCAAATCAACAAACAGTTTGGCAAAACAAAACCAAAAGCTCTGCTTATCTATATTTTTTTTCTTTTTTTCTTTGTTTTTTTTTTTCTATTTTTGATAGCTGATCGAGTTTTCTCCCGCCAGCTTTGTATAAATTTTAGGTATTTTTTAGCTATTTCGTTTTGATACCAAAGAGCTACTTTTATACGTTTTTGTAGTTAGACAACTGATTTTAGATTTTCAATTAAAAAAAAAGAATGGAAAAGAAGAAGAGCACGAACTAAAAAACGTTCAGATGTAAATATCAAAATTTCTGTCAGACACGATAGGGAACGCAGTTCATCATGTTATACTTTCCGTCATGTGAAATAATTCTCAAATAATTATTTATCAATAGTCATTTAATAATGATGGTGGCAGATAATTGAAGCCACCATGACTAGTGCGCTCTTCAGTTGTTTGTCTTAATTCATATTTTAGACTGCTATATACGAGATTAGATAGCTCAGGGGTAAGCAACGTCAACAGCGTAAAAAAATGTCATTACAGCTAATGAACGAGTATATCATCAAATGAAGAATCTTTAATTTTGTCTCAAAAATAGCAAGTAATAGACCAGAGAGACTGGGCAAACAGACGTCACTTTTCGCAGTTAAATCTTCTCGGTTTCGAGAAAGTCGTCATAAACTAGATGGAAGCTTCCATGCCGTGACGTAGCTTACAAGAATTCGCAGTCGAAGTTCAAAATTCTAACAAGAGTCAATCAAATTTAAAGACGACAAGGATCTTCGTAAAGTTATGTAGTCAATATGGAATAGACTGTCAAATTTCTGACTTTTCTTGAGCAGGGAAGAAGAAACGTGCGTTTAAAAGGAAGATTATTTAGTCATTTCAATTCTTTAGTTTTATTTAGGCAATTATTTTGTCCAGTTCAACTTCTCGGTCATATTTGCAAATAGCCAAATGTTTTATCTCAGCTTTTTTTCTAAATGGAGCAAACGCAAGATATATGTAAGTGTGACCAACACATGAATATAAATTAAGATATAATATTTCCATAACTTCGTGACAACAACAAAAACCTTTTAAAGAACTCATGCCATCATTAGTTTAATGTGTTACGTTACAGTTTGAGTACGTTAACAATTTGAAGTTAAAATACAATAACAGTGACAATTCTACGCGTGCAAGTGCACGAGTGTTAATTACATAATCGAGTCACAAGAAGTAAAACTCATTGCTGTGTTGTAATTGCGCATTTAGTTAAGGCTTTAGGCGGCTGATGTAGATCGCTTCTTTGAGCTTAAAACAATCTATAGTTTTAAATTAAGATAACTGAAAACAAGTGTACTGATACGAAGGTTTGTCGAAAAGTTCTCACTGATGAAAGAAAGTGAGAACTTGGTTGTTTTCCAGTCACTTACGGGATTTGAATAAATCATTTACTCTCCCTAGCGGTAATGGGAGATATCAGATAGTTCTATTATTAAAGACAAACGATGAAAAACTCTTGAGTTTAATTTATATGATTTTTATGCTAGACTACAAGAGTGGATGCTTGTGAGAAGTATATATATATAGATATATATGTAAAAGGCTTACGAGCAAGTGAGTGAGCCAGCCAGACAGGAAGCGCGCAAACAAGGTAGGGCGCGAGCAAGGAAACGCGGGAGCAAAGAAACGCGCGAGAAAGTGATCGGCTCGCTCCACATTCAGGCCTTACCAGAGAGGATTAAGTTTTTAGAGAATGCTCAGGGCACATCCGTACAAGCGTTAAAAAACCGGATAACCCACTATGCTAGTCGTAGATTAGAGGACTTTGACAAATAAGAAGCTTTGCGCCTCGCAGAAGAGCTCATCACCCATTTCAGCCCCTGGGTTAACAGGGCTCAAGCGGTTAACGAAACCTCACTCTCCTTGAGGGGTGTTGCACCCCCACGTCTTACCTCGCAGGTGATGTAGATGAGGGGTGTTACATCGCAGTTGGCGTGATATAGGGAGGGTGCACCCTGTTGGCCCGGAAGTGTGTGTGTGTAGCACCTCCCCTGGCTCAGGTGTGCGTGCTCTGGGTCGTGGGGAAGGTATGTTGAGCGTATGCCAGCGGTGGGTGGACTTGTAGGCTTAGGCTGAGCCGGGGTTTAGGGTTAGGCGTAGCTTAGTCACCTGGGCGTAGGGTATGGACTTAGGAGGGGTTAGGCTTAGCCAGTGAGCTACCGATCACCCTTAGCTGAGCTTAGGAATGTTAGGCTTAGCCAGCAGGGGCTCCTTGGGCTGGCTTAGCGAGTGGGCTTGGCGATTTAAGTTGGACCTTAACTCTGATTTGACGTAGCGTGTACATCCCACCCCTTGTATTGTGCTGAGCGAGTGTTTTGGGGCCTTTGCAATCCTGGCCTGAGAGACTGGATCCTCACAATTTTTCTATTTACTTTTTATACTGGTCCCTGGGTCTACAAAGCGCCACGCGTGTGTCATTCCCTACTTACAATACACTGAAATCTAGAAATTTACCCAGCTGCACTAACTGAGCTTGACTCAGATCAGCATCTAAAACTGTGAGTTCTAGACCATTACAACAATGCGTCTCATACCATGTACAACGATTTTCGGTGAATGACGATTCAATGTTGTAATATACAAGACAATCGAAACAAACATTACATTGTTGACAATGGCTATTGATAAATTGACACCACACCCTGTCTGAATTGTCTCTTTTCTGTAGCGGAACATGACAAAAGGTGCAAACATCTCTGAATCCTTGACAGTGTATTATTTCCCAAAATTTTGTCAATGAAGTGGTATGAAAACACGAGGCACTGCACAAGCCATATACAATTTCGTGAAACGTTTTAATTTAGGGATTTGCGCGATTAAAAAAAATTGTAGGATTGGGAGGCGTGAGTTTTGTTGTGGTAACTATTTTCCTAACTATTTGACAAGTTATATCGAAAAACATGTCATTGCTCTAACAATAGACTTTTGGCATACATGGTTTCGAACGTTCGCATAATTAAGCAACGTTTTGCTCAGTTGAGGTTTAAGCAATAGAGCACTTTTTCCCTGTTTACATAGCCTCATCTAAACACGAGGAGGGTTAGGAGAATTCGAGACAGCTTTGCAAACACAAGACGTATTCGGGGGTTTCTATAAAGCCCTGGCCAAACGGAGTCGCAAGTAGACGCAAGATGCAAACTTGGGTCTACTCGCGACTCCGTTTGGCAAGTGCTCGCGCTGACTTGCGCTCACTTTGGTCGAGATCATATTTGCAACCAAATCAAAGCAAGATTTTCACCGTTTGGCCTCCCAACCCGAGTCAACGCAAGTTGAGTGACGTCCATTAACCTGTTATTAGCCAATGAAATACAGGATATGTCTGCCTAGAAATGGCTTTTTGCGACTTGCGTGTACTTGCGAGGAAACTTACGAGTCCGTTTGGTCACCCAACGCAAATCTCTACGCAAGTCCATCTTCCGTTCACTTGCGACTACTTGCAGGTCCGTTTGACCAGGGCTTAACTTTCGAGAATTCTCCCAACCCTTCGAGTATTTAGATGAGATTATGTAAACACAGAAAAAGAGCTCTATTGCTTAAATTTTTAAAATGGGCGCGAATCTAAAACGTCACAACCGTGTTTACATACTCTCATCTAAACACATTTATCGACCAATGAAAGAGCGCGTAGTAGCTCAGTTATTTTATATAAAAAAAACGTTAAAACAGGAAAGCAACGTTTAAGTGGTCAAGGCTATGCAGGAGTCACCGAAACCAAACACTTCCTTGCTTAGAAATTCAGTTGCACAGAGACATGTTTTGATGAACTATTTGCTAAAATTAAAGCCGAATATTTTTCTTTAAATGTATATCCGTTTGAAAGAGCAAATAAACTTAATTTAATTCATGAATACGAGAATTTTAGCCGTCCATTTTTTGCTTGAACGCACATTGAAGAATCTATTACACTCTGGCGGTTTAGCGGTTTGAGCGCTTTTTCAGGATTGGCACAGAAATCGGGTTCAATGAGATATTTTAAAAGCCAATTTGGATCACTTCTCTGACTTTCAGGAGGGGGTCTCATTTTTTACCATTTGAGCACCAAAAACCGAGCCTTCAAGGGGACATTTTCAAAGTGCCATAAACCCAATTGGTACATTTTGCTTCCAATGAGTTTGACCATAAACTCTACTATACTAGAGCTTTCATTTCATACCTGTAACTTTGTCCTTGTCCTTTGGACAGAGAGGAGCCTTGGGCTAGAGTTTGGCAAAAATTGATGTCAAAATGTCAACCCAAAATTGCCATTTTTCAAAAAATACATACATACATACATACATATACTTTAGTGAGCGTCCCCGAAAGGGGCTTTTCGGCATCAATATTAAAATCAATTAAATAGATAACTAAATTAATTATTTAATTTAAAATAAGTGTAAAAAATAAAAATCAGTGTATCTACCTGCCTTCTTGCATAACTTCCGTACCTATACCATTATTTACTTTAACACTTTTGAAACAATTTTTTTAAACTTTTTAAAATTAATTATATTTTATTTCAAATTTTTTTGAATTATTTTTAAAACTTTTTCATATTTCTTAAAGGATTTTTTGAAGTTTTTCATATTTTTTTCATACTTTTTAAAATTTTTTAAACAATTTTTGAAAAGTTAAACCAGTGAGCAGCACTATTGCGAACTGCTTGAGTTTTACAACTCAAGCAGGGACCAAAGTTCTAGCTAAAACTGTGGCCCCAAAATTGTACCACGCGCTAAAATCATATCACGCGCAAAATATGTCACATCTTGACTATTTCTACCACCTGTTTCCTGTGCGCATTACCGCGGGGTTTTGTTATTCCTATACGCAAGTCCCTTGGTTTATTACCAAACGTAAAATTCAATGTACCTTTAGGTATAAATACAGGCATGCTATGAAGTGTGCGTTAGTCACACGAAACGCGTAGGAGAAAATAAAACAGTTTTACAACTCAAGCAGTTCGCAGAAGTGCTGCTCACCGGTTTAACTTTTAATTTTTTTAAAACAAATTCTGTTTTCATCACGAAATCTTCTTTGCGTAGTAGTAAAATGTTAAAAATAGAAACAATTGCTAAAAAATTCAAAATTGTCTGGTCACTTCAAGTACGCACGTGCGTATATGCGCATAGGATGCTACGCGCCTGGAATAGAGTCGGCTGCATTGAAATCGTCAACTAACTAAACTCAGTTTTACAAAATAAATGTCCCAACAAAACTCAACAAAAGATATATGCCTAGGCTGTAAATGTGCCAACAAAACCCAACAAAAGATATATACATAGGCTGTATATTCAGGGTATAAAGCTGCCTAAAGATACCTTATTTTTTTGGCCAAGGTAAAAGGAAATTTAACCTAAAAGACATTTACTTGTATTATGTTTTTCTTATTTCACAACATGGGCGCAGCCAGGATTTCTCAAAGAGGAGGGGGTCACACTGAGTCATACAGAGGGTACTCACCAGATTGTCACCTGAATACTGTAGGTTGTTTGCTTACAAAATGGCTTACAAAGGGGGGAGGGGGCACGGGCACCCCAGGACCCCCCTGGCTACGCCCTTGTTTCACAATATTAAAATTTGAACAGCAACAACAATGCTCCAACAAAGTAGAAGTCCTATTTTTAACATCATTGCTATATTTTTCTCCTGACAGAGCGTATAAAAATAAAAATCTCTAGCCACTTCATGTCAGCACTCAGCATCAGTACTTGAAGAAAGTATCTGTGATCGGATTTTTATCTGTGACAAATTCCAAGGATAAGGTAGGAATGAAAATACTACACGATAAAAACCACGCCAAGCATCTCTTTCATCACCTCGCACGTGCGGTGTCAAATAATTAAAATATAAACAAGCTTGCCCGAAGAGCGGACAAATTCCAAGGATATGTTCTTTATATTTTTAAATCAGAATTAAACGTTTAAGGGTAAAAAGTTGTGTTACCACTTAAGTTTGAAAAGAAAAAAGTTTGTCATGTAATGATAGCTTTTCTGTTGCTGAATAAGTTAACTGGCTTCCGTAATAACAAATCCAATGATTTTCGCTCATTTGTACTTTTTCTACTAGACAGTGCAACAACACAGTATATTATAAGTAACACAACATACTGGTTGTTTGTCTTTTGAAATTGAACTATGGATTGCAAGTTTTATCTGTGTCTGTTGCTGATTTTGTGTGGGACCATTACCGTGCTGCTGTCGTAAACAGTAAGTTTAGTTAAATGTAGTCTTCTCATCTCTTATGATATTATTAGCAGGGGCGGGGCATAAAACTGGGCTTCCTTGCTCGTTTCACAAAGCGAGAAAATGGCGTTTCGATTACTCAAGATTTCCCTTTATTTGTAAACCATCAGTTTCGTTTCATCTTATAATGAGGATGGAAAGATGTTCCAAGCACATTTCTTCGACGTTTTAAGCGAATATTTCGGGAAAAGAGAACAGTTTAATATTGTTTTGGAGGACAATAACAGAGAGCCTCCTGTCATCGAGTGGCGGATTTTACACATTTGCAAAACTGTTGTTGTTCCGACTTTTGGTTTTTGTTGTTCTCGATTTAGTGATAACGCTAAGTACGATAGCCTATAATGTTAACAACAACCAGGATGAAGTGTTTCTTGGCATAGTTTGCACTGTGTACTCCGGGAACATAATTACCATTTAGTTCTGAAAGTCGCTGTCACCAGAGTTTTTGTTGCTATTTGCTCAAGTGTGTTGGTACAGAGACAAACTTTATCCCATACTGAAGGAAGCTGAAAGTCAGTATCCCGTACTTCTGCATCTCTCGCTAAAGATTGTTGTTTCCAGTAAGATACGGTAATATGTCAAAAGTAAGCTTGGCCAGGGAAACCCTGGGGCAGGGTTGTCTCTGGTACCCAAGACCATATAAACTGGGCCCCTTAGCTAGGGTTAGTCTATTTTATTTCCACACTCCCTCTTCTTCTGTTGACAAGAGCTTTTGAAGGGGCTATGAAACTGTTATTTCTGCACTTAATCTCAGCTTATAACCCACGGAAACTTGTGGTCTATTGCTTAAATAACCCTTCTAACAGCCTTTACAAAGCAATTATAGCAGCTGCTAACGATGTTTTGTTTGTAGGTGCTTAAAACTTATTAATATACATTTTGTTAGATTTAGTTCACATATTTTCAGTTTAAAATTCAAACACACATCAAGACTAAACTAACAGCCTGGATGAGTGTGTAGAGTAAGCAAGACTCTTACATTGATTTTTTCAAAATCACAAAAAAGTTCATATCTTGACAACTTTTCTTTAGCTGTGTCACTTTGGTATGTTGTGGCATATACTTTAATTACTAATCTATTAATTAATTATAATGCATCATTATCACAGAGGTCATGAGTAGGTGTTGAAGGGAACATTGAAGGGGACACTGGTTTGTTTATTGAATTGCAGAGGCACACGGTGGCCTAATGGTTAGTGCGCTCGTCCCCGGAAGGGAACATTGCAATGTGTTCTTGAGCAAGACACTTTGCTCTCACAGTGCCTCTCTCTACCCTGGTGCATTTATGGGTACTGGCCTGTAAACGTAATGCTGGGGGTAACCCTGTGATGGACTAGCATCTCATTTAGGGGGAGTAGAATTACTCCTAGTTGCTTCATGCCACAGAAACCAGGATAAGCTCCAGCCTGATGGCCCACTTGGCTTGTATGCAGACTTTACCTTTACCTATTGAATTGGTTTTGGTATTAGTTTTATTGTCATCTTCTATATTTTGAGGCAGTTGGTGTTTGCATGGTGACAAAAGCAAAATGCCAATACCCTCACTGGCCTTTGTCAGATGTTTGTAGGTTTTTGTCACTGACAATGCACTGTAGGTCAATCTATTAGTAGTTGCACTCTCTTTACAATAGAAAATGTGTGATATTAATAGTAAGTTATACACATAGTTAAGTATCTTCATACCAAAATTGTAGTAATTTTATGGCTCAGTTTTTACCTCTGCTTTAATTTGTTTAAACATCAGTGTATATTTTTTAAAGCAATTTAATTTTGTCAAAGGGGAAAGGGGGAATCTGAGAGCAATAATAAATTAGACCAACAAATATAGGGAAATGTACAATGATTACTTTCAAATGGAGACGACGTGGATCAAAAATTCAGAGATCTCAACTGATGCTTGAATCTAAGTTTAGTACATTAAAGGAAGATCATATAATATTGTAGTATGGGAGTAATAAGGTAATGTTGAGAGGTTGAAATGGGATCCTGGCGATGGGAGAGTAGGAATAGGCGCTGAGGGAGATGGGTGGTGTGCTTGTGAATTTTAAGGAACCTTCTGAAAGTGAAAACAAACTGTAAATATGAAAAGATTAAAGCTGAGGTAAAGATTATACAATATAAAACTGTTCAAGTAGTGTTACGGCCGCACTTGCATTAATGACCGTTATCACTCAATTGCTACTATGGGACAAATTACTTTCATCTTCACTGTACTTGGGCCAAGTCCAAATGTCCCCATATACAACCGCTCTCATGAGGCTTTGATAGCTCAGTTGGGAGAGCACTGCACCGGCATCGCAGAGGTCGTGGGTTCGAATCCCGCTCAGAGCCTGAAATTTTTTTCAGGTCTCTGTTCAAGTAGTGTTACGGCCGCACTTGCACTAATGACCATTTTCTGTTTGCAAATACCTGCATTAGTTCCAGAGATATTGAAGTTTGAAAAATGGGTAAAATATGTAAATGAGATGACTGATGATGTCATACACTCAACCCAATATTACAACATGTGTATAAATAAAGCTATCTTGGCCAATTTGCAGCACAGACCATTGAAACTTGGTAGGCTAGTAGTTCTACAGAAAACACACCTACGGCTATAAAAAAAATTGTTCCCATGGCAACTCTTTTCCAGTCCCTGCCTACTTGAATTCAATACGTAAGTGATTTTCAGCTCAAAAAATGTTAAACAAGGCCACAAACTCAAGCTAACATATTTATATGCTTGTTGGATCATGTATATAAAGCACAATTTGCAAATATGAAAAATAGAATGGCAAAGGAGGGCAAAAATGTCTTTAATATTGGGGAGCTCTGGAACCCAGTATGTTGCCTTGGTAAAAAAAACTGTTAGCTCAAATTGTGGAGCACATTCAGTAGAACCTTACTTCAAAGAATCAAAACTTTATGATACAAATTGGCTGAGATATCCTTTTTCATCATGTTTGATTAAAATTTGGTTGAGTATATGACATCATCAGTTGACTAATTTGCATATTTCAAAAACTTGAATATCTCTGGAACAAAAAGAGATATTTGAAAATATTTAACAGCACTTTTTCCTCGTGTAGGCTACTTATTTATGCAATTTTCGTCGTCATGATGGTGGCACTTTAAGGTGGTAACTGAGTAAATACCCACAAGAGAAATACAAACAAGAGAAGCACTTAATTTCTCTTCAGTTTTCTTCTGAATTTTTCTTGTTGAACTAAAAGTAGTTTTGTCTGTTATGATAACATTTCTTCACTGGACTTTTGGTCTGAAACCCTTTTGTCAGGTCATTACTAACAAACATTTCACTACCAAGAAAGTTCATTACTAAAAAATTATATATTTGTTTTAAATTTGTACATGTCTAGGTTGTCTTTTTGAACTGATGAAGGTCTATTAAAAGTTCTCAATTGATGTTTAATTTTAGTGAATGTCTCATATAGGGTGAGTCATGGAAACAATAGCGTAATAAATTTGTTTGTGTTTTCTTAGGTGGTTACCTCCTGGCAAATACACCTCACAAAGGCATACAATGGCATGATTTAGATGATGCAACCTACTTTTCCCATGTTTAACATACATGTAAGAGTATCAGTGGACCTGGCCAATTGTGATTTCTCTACTGATAATGGAATTACAATAAAGATACAAAGCCACTCTGGTGTGATTTTATTCCTTGACAGTAAATTGCAGGCCAACTGAAAGTTGCATTCTACAAGAGGTCTACAAAAATTAGAAGGGAAATTTCACTACATCAATTTTATTAAGTTCAGTATTCCTATCTCCAAAACATATTTGTTATATTGTCGTACTGGTAACATTCTAAATTATTTGGAAATTTTTCATAGGAAATGATTTCATTTAAAAATGCAGCTCAGACACAACAACAATAATTCTCCTTTCTGTGGTGTTTTTTTTGTCTGGTAAAGTTTGAAAACAAATTATATTGACCTAGCTACGTACATGTAAGTCAGAAAATATTTCTTGTAGTAGCTCTTATGAAAAAACTGTTTGTTTGTTGTTGCTTTTCTTGTTGATTTTTTTGCTTGAATGTTTTTATTTTCCTAGTAAGCAGTTTCTTGAAAACACATTTTAAGATAAAAGCTAGCCATAAAAAAAACATGTTTGATTTGATTTGATTTTTGAGGTCATTTTTAAGATAAAAATTAAAGTGATTTTTGTATAACATTTGATTTTTTGTTAGGGGGGGGGGGTACCTTACAAGAATTCTCTTTGAAATTAAAGGTACAAGGGAGGGGTCAAAAATATAAGTTAGTGTTAAAGTGTCATGTTTTCAGTTTAGGTCTCGCTGTGAAGCTGCAAAGCATGGTTATTTATTTACTTTAATTCAAAATACAAATTGAAACTTGCATTGATACTCATCACTCAATCCCTTAGCACTGCTTTGTTCATTAATAATTGCCTTTTTCCACAAACAATAATTTGAACATCTTTGTCACACAAGGGGTGGTGGGTGGGGGTATTATACAAAGTTTTTTATGGGGAGGCTCCATCTTAAGGTCCATTACCCCTTTTGGCTTAACCTTTTTTATACATTTGTACCATTTTGATAGAAAAGGCACCTCTTTTGTAGATCTTTTATTGCAAAAGGGCACATGTACCCCTTCACAAGCCTACCGGTATTTAAAAATACTGTAAGCCTTTTCTATACCCTTGGAAACAAGTGACAATGACAATGTTCCTTTTCCTGTGCATCAAGGGCATCACATTTTTGGATTGTAGCATCAAGGATGCACAACTCGGGCTCTGAAGGACTCGTCAGAAATTTGAACCAAAATTCTTTCAAGGGCCTACCGTAGTGATCTTTTGGCTCAAGTTTCCCAATTCTGGGTAGCTCGTAGTGGAAATGCGCGCTGCCCTTACGAACGAAAAGGTCTAGAAAGAACTGCATGCCTAGCAGAGACCAATGCCCTTGAAACTGGTTTGTTACCTCGTCTCTCACGTAATGCACAGCAAACAGTTCCGGCGCATCAATTCTATTTAGTCTTGTGTATGTTGCGTTGTGGAGGGGTGTATCAGAAGAAGGATTCACTCCCAGAATAATGCCATCACCATCATTTACCACAACAGATTCAATGTTTATGGCTGCTGACAAAAGGAGATTTCTCCCCGCTGGAACAGAGTTCTCATACGCGCTGTGATCGAGAAATGCATTGTGTAACTTGTCACTAACATTGCATTCATGATGTATCTTATCTGGGACATTATCCAACGCATTTCGTACATCCTTGTTGGCAAGATGACTCACAGGTTCATTCGAAAACGCCTGAATTGGAAAGCAAGCGAGATTACGGTGAACAAGCATAGCCTCCTGCATGGAAGTCGATGATATCCCTACGTGAACTTCCTCGTCTTAAATCTCGGTTAGTCTTGGTCGTTTCCTTTGTGGATTTTCATCACTGTCATCTTCTTCTGGCAAGCTTGGTAATGCCTTCAGTGCTTCACAGAGCACTTTCCCCACTTCTGCGGTTTGTTGTAAAGATAACTGAAATTTTTGCTGTATGGCGAAACGCAATTTTTGGATAACCTAATTTCAAAAGAAATGACACGTCTTTAAGCAAGATGACTCGATGGGTTTTCCAGAGAGAATGTATGCTAACTTTTGAGGGATAATAACTGAACTGCCGTATCGGCAAGAAGTTTCAATTGCCCAGATACAAAAGAGGCGTCATAAATTGAATTACATTAATAATATTTTTAACGGGAAATAATAACCGTAACAATTCTGCTCACAATGCAATGACATATATCTATATTATACAATCTTAGGTCTACTGGTAAGCTCATTGGCCCATCCCAAGGCGGGAAAGATGCTTGCAACATTGGGAGCAAGATCATTCTCAGCTGCAGCTCCAAAACTTTGGAATGGCCTACCAGTGGAGCTCCGTCAAGTTACATCACTTAACAGTTTTAAATCTCAACTTAAATCCTATCTTTTTAAGAAGTATTTTTATAGTTTGTAACCTAGTGTTTTTTTTTTTCACAGTAATGTTTTTTTCGTTTTCTCTTTAACATATGATTGTGAAGCGCTATTGATCAGCATTTGTAAATGTGCGCTATATAAACTGGTAAATTATTAAATTATTATTATTATATGTAAACACTTAAAATGCTCATACCTCTGGCTCAGCTATTTCCGCATCCTCCTCTTCATCAAGTTCTTGGACATATCGCGATAGCTGAGTTCCCTCGTCATCTGAAAACCTTATGACGCCATCAGGACACATTCCAGCATTAAAACTGCAGCCATTGAAATATTGCAACATAAACCTGGCTTTCTCAAGATTGCTTTGGCAAGCGCGAAGATTTTGTACCAGATATCTTAGGTGTCTATTTGGTGGGTTGTTTGTCCACGCTTGATCGTCTCGAACTTGACTGTCCTGAGAAGCGGGTAGTGCTTCTTCGTTCAAGTCACTGGCTCTTGGCCTATTCCTGCCCCTCAATTTGCTCTGAATGTGCCTGGTACGCCTTTGAACAAGCCTTCTCTGGGGTTGATCTTGACTACCCATGGATGTTTCTTGACTGATTTCCGCATGAGTATAACCGTGATTAGACTGATCTTCTCCCATACGGTCGGTCCCAGGGATTAAATGATCATCATGACCGGATTGACCATCTGCACTCCCTTCATTAACAGAGACGCATCCTTAAGACAAAAAAAAAACATGATCAATGTACTATCAAGGTTTCTTATTCTTAGTTTATATTTAACACCTCCATGCCTCTTTTCAGGGGCAGTTATAGTTCTGAATTCTCAACTAAGTTTCACTTTGTGTTCATATCTGTTATTGTTTTCCGACTTTTCTGTAAGTAATTTTTAATGCAACATCTCCATTCTATTTTCACTCAAACTTGCCACAAATGTTGGGTTTGGTGAGTAAATGATTATGGCAAAAGCTTAGGTTAAAATATTTTATTCTCTTCAAGTTAGGGGGACCCCCTCCAAAAATGGCCGTTTGTCACTAATTTATGCGTATTTAATTAGCTGTCTTTGATTTAGTATTTCTACAACAAGAAAGGCCATGTGAAAATAAAATCCACTGGGTCATGTTCTACTATTATTAGTCTCAAAGCACATAAATTCATTTCAACCAGACAATTTGATTTCTTTCCGCGACTCCAGCTTAAATAAGGTGCCTATTTTGTAGGGTTGTGAATGGCAAATATCTGCACTGGGCAACAGCAAATACTCATTATTCTAACATGGATAGTGAGAGCAATCACTAAAGTTCTCAAAAACGCCATAAAATTTCAGGGGACCTCAAGAATTTTTTCTGTGCTGACTTACTGTTTACATGGGACTTCAGGATTTTTGGCCACTCTATGAACATTCACTAAAACACAAAAGCCATTTTTCTGTCTTACCCTAACCCGAAATTAACAAGAAATATCTACTTAGGTATTTTCCTATCAGTATCCAGTATAAATTCGACGAAAAAGAGCACTTGAGACATTTCTTTCATATATTTTCAGAAGTACATTTTGTGACATTCTCTCAATATTGAAAAAAAAGAAGA
>CM042756.1:24524131-24538589 GCA_022496165.2 Catalaphyllia jardinei
CATTCAGCATGACACTGGTGTCTGGTTATGGAAAGAGTGAGAAATCTGCTGAGTACGACTTCTCTTCTTTTGAAACTCACAATGCTCCAAAAACTGATTTAGTAGAGTCGCAGTTTAGACTGATTACACTGAGCTCTTGATGTTTTTGATAGAAGCGATTGTAATTATTTGTGGAAAGAGTGGGAAAGAGATCCCTGACAGCTCACGGTCACCCGATTTCCAGTCGTACAGAGATGTTGTGTCAAAGTAAACTGTTTTCAGTCGCACTTTGCGGGTTCAAAGTCAGTCCCTTCGGGTTACTCAGACGCACCGATGATGATGTAAAATCCCTCATTTCTAGCATCCTGAAGATATAAGGTCAGGAGAATTCGATCCGCTTTCCTGTATCAGTATGTGATCGTGTTTATAGAACTATTTAGCCGAGCTAAACAGTATGTAAACATGGGTATCAGCCGAAAATGAAACCGCTAAAAGAAAAATAACTGTCTGTGTTTAGAGCGTACAAAATGTGTATTGACTTCTAATGTCAACATAAAAGCGGGAAAAGCCGCCTCCTGTGCTTTAAGCGCGAACGCCAGCCAACCATACAATGGAATGCACCCAATCACGTGATCGTCCATGTCAACCGTGCCACAAGCGCGTGAAGTTATTTTCAGCATAGACATAAAATATACTCTAAAAACCTCTAAAACATGGTTTGTGAATTAAGTAACCGAGAAACCTTTGGAATCTAAGTTAACTGGAAAACACCAACGAATTGCGAATGAAATATTCAGCCCAGAACGGTCTGAACGAAATAACTGAGCATGACTGAGTCAAGCGTGCGAGTGGACAACTGAACCCCAAATGTAAAGGACTGATAGATGTCAATAAGTGAAATATCCGTTGAATATGTACTCACCGTCGATGCCATAAACGCAACACCGAATCCTAGATATAAACCAATTACAAACATCTTTTCTTTTCTCCGTGAAACTGTCCTGATAACCGCGCTAAGGCACCGCCGATGGAAAAGTCTTGAATTTTTGAGGTCGTTGCTTTTTATAGATCTAGAGTCAAATGGTGTCGAATTGCATGATGGGATGCGGAACTGTCCCTCTAGTGGAAATTTACTCGCCAGGTCATGGTCATTATCAGCCGGCAAACAAATTCACCAGGGTGCTATCAGCTTTCTTTGGCGGCTTTGTCGCTCAAAATAAGCGGCTTCGCCCCCCCCCCCCCCACCCCCAACAAAAAAAAACCCTCTGGCACCCAGGGTAGAAAACATAAGGTGCCGTTTGGAACAAGCTTTATCCTTCGTCAAGACGTAATTTTTTTTCTTGCTTTTATTTGATGCAGTTGTGAAATTAACAAAT
Organism: Catalaphyllia jardinei; assembly: GCA_022496165.2. Taxonomy (NCBI): domain Eukaryota; kingdom Metazoa; phylum Cnidaria; class Anthozoa; order Scleractinia; family Caryophylliidae; genus Catalaphyllia; species Catalaphyllia jardinei. The sequence goes on from CM042756.1 coordinate 24,525,487, forward strand.
ACTTCACGAATCAAGACAATCAGACTGTATTCACATTCAACTTGAGCATTTACAATTTGAATGCTTTTCGGTAGAGTGATTTTATTGTTATCAGTTTGCTTTCGATTCAAAACCAACAAAAACAAGGTATTTTAAGATCATTTCAGTCTAAAATTAAATTCATCAATCTTAGCACAAAAGGCAAAATAAAAAACAAAGGTAAGAGGATATTGGAAGCCATTACAACACTCGAGCTCACAGTACTAATCAAAAAGCTCTCGTATGGCTGGCTGGGTGCTTTAAAAGCGGAAGATTAAGAATTGCTGATATTTCTAAGAAAGAAAACGAGCTGGGTGGTAAATCAAATGTCATCAAACGCATATCAAGTGGCCTTAAACCCCAGTTGACGCTGAAGAGCACGTCATCAAAGATAACCATGTTGTAGATAACCTTTAAAGGCACACTCTTGCCGAATTATGGCAAATATTCGATGAAAAAAAGTAATGTTGCATGTAGGAAGGAAAGCCTCAGGGTTATAATAGACTTCAAAGAAAGTCAAGGAACAATTATTGCATAAGATGTTTGTACAAGGATCAGTTCGTACTGTTCATGTAAAATATTTTTTACTCACGAGATCATGACCTTCCCATCTCATTTAAAACATAGCACGATTCGAAATTGCGACAGAACAAAGGCCCGCAACACAAACAAGACAAGCTGCAGACGGGTGAACATTTTTGTAGGGTGTTTCCGGATATTGAAACAGCCAACTTTAAGAAAACAAACTCTTCTGAAACCTTTCACCTTAAAACAACAGTACTTTCAACTCTTATATGACCAGGCTCGCTCCGAATTCAGGTCGTAAATTCGAGTTAGGCGTGAGATATCTACTTCTAAAAACTGATTAAACGATGAGAGCTAGCAAGAGCTGAGTACAATGACAAATTCTACTACTGCAACAGATGATATGGTAAAAATCTTTGTTCCTCAATGCATGCTCTAAAAAAAAGAAATGTAACAAAGTAAGTGAATGTTACATAAGTTTTGCAGACAATAAATAGGGTTTATTTCACTTCAAGTGCAATCAGCAAGTATTTGCTTTCACTGAACTGAGAACTGTTTATAAAACAATGACCACATGAATCAGACATTTTAAAAACACATTGATGTTAATAGCCCTAATTTGTATATTGATTTCGAATCACACCACTGAAACAAACGCCCTTCATCAGTATGGACCAGTATTTACAAATCAACTGCACTGTAACACAAACACAGCAAAGCGCAAGCAGCCAGAAGATATTGGCCCAACCTTTCTGATCAAAAACTGCTCTTACGACATGTACAACGTGGCGACAGACATAATAGATACCCTGTATCAGTATTCCCGCTGTATCCGTTAAGTTGCGGTCATTTGAAGCTTTTAACCAAATGTCTCCTGCGTTTAGGCGATTTTAACATTAAAATAGTGATAGTTATCAATCACTTTGTGAATACTTCGCCATTCTTACAGCGCATGTTTACAGTTATCGTGTCTCAAGTCGTGACCTCGCGCTGTGCCCCTGATTCATGGCGACATTTGCTTTTATCAACACACAACAACTATGTCTCAGTGTTTCCAAAGTAGCATTTTCACTGCCTCAAGCAATTGGGTGTTAAGTGGACGACATGAGAAGAGTTAAAGGATTAGACTCGGAAAAGCTTTTCTCGCCTTTAAAACAATAAACGGCTCATTAAAGCGCAACTAAAACCTTGACACAACACAGGAGGTCTCTGAACCGAAACTTTATGCCTTTTAATCCGAGAAGCTTTGAACGATAATCCTGGAATGTTGAATAAACTAACCAACACTACATTTTCCACTAGTACTTACATGTTATGATCAACGGTGAACAATTGCGCAACTTGCTATGACTTAATGAAACCGTTATCAAATCTTCGAGGAAGAAACGGTTCGTTCAAAAGAATGAAATAAAATGACAGTTTATCTTCGCGATCGGAGCCTTGAGGGCTCTCTCTGCCCAACTGGAAAATGAAAGAGGTCGGCAAATGATTTCCGCCATCTGAATTCCGACGGCTTTTTAGTGCGCTTGCTATCAGGGGCTGCGACGAAACTTTTGTATGAAAATAAACAAAGCCTTTTATATATGACTCTGGACTCTGTACGTATTGTACGCAACTTGCGCAAGTTAGACCAGTTTATTCTAACATTTGGTGATAACCAGTTACTTACAGCATCATAGCCTGCGAGAGCGCCCGTATTTTTTTGGCCCTTGTTTCCTGGCACTGCATAAATATTGAACGAAGGTATAGCGTGAGGCGAATTGGAGAGCGTGAACTCAGCGACCCATACAAGCGAAACCGATTTTCCGGTTGTATTTAATGATTTTAGCACGTGCTATTGCTGTTGGAATCGAAATGGTAACTCTCCAACTGTATCTGTTCTTTACTTTCCCTACTATGTGGATTGTTCTGTTTTGGGCTTCAGTGTACCGTTAATTAATCGAAAATATTTTAAGGGAAACAACACTGAAACAAGTCCACCACACTTGAGTTGATCTGAATTGTTAATGTTAGAATGGTTAAAAAAAGCCAAACATGGCAAAGCTTTCTCTTGTCAACTTCCCATGAAGTACCGTTAAGTCATACTGCACTGTTAGTTCGCCGAGTGCATTTGTCACTGCCCCGCATATCATCTCTTGAGGGTTCACAGCAGCTACGTGGCACACACACGTTGAAACATCATGCCATGAGACAATCAATACAGGGTGATGTCATCAATTGTAAGTGGTCTAGGGGAAGCCCCTTTTCAATAATGATTGAGTAAGATATAGCTAATATATCGAATGTCTGTTTTTCATGGCTTGGGCTGTTTCCATGCACGATACCCTTAGGATCCAGGCTGACTCCACTATGTGTTTGAAATAGCCTTTTCCATGTAAGCCAACAACAGCTAAGCCATGCAGGACTTAGACATGGAATAGCTATTGGTTCTAAAGATTCAAAGGATTCTTCAACTCTCAGCGAAAAATATAAATTAAACGCATTGAATGTTTACATCGAAATAAGGTTGTGAGACTGCGAACAAAATTCTTCACAGATCTACTCTTACATTTTTTAAAAGTAATGTCTGAGTTGATATATACTGTTCGTATAATTAAATGTTATTCAACCGGCATGATGTCCATGTTAGAGAATTATTTATCATTTTCTGTTTCAAGTTTTTCTTGACTAAATACAGAAACACACTCTACAACGATCCACCTTTCGATGACTTCGATGATATTTTTAAGCACGCATTTGCAATCACATGTCTAAAAGATTTATAAAGTATATGTCATGGATATGGACTGCTTGGGGCAAACATAACAAACGTATCATGTAAACTAAAAAAATGATCGGCATTTTAAGTATTATCTACAAATAGAAAAATAATTATCTCCTTCTTACAATCGTCACTTTGGAAAAAGACAAGTTTTGTTCAAATTTCGAGAGCTTACTTTGTAATGAGAACTTACTTTGTAACCGTAGGCTAATTCTTTGATTTGGGTCGAACCAGGATTTTCTGTTGATTACGTGGAGAAATGTTATCAATTTGCATGCCGAGAGTTCGGTCCCTATTGTGAAAAGTGAATAACGCGGAATTTTTGTAAACTTATACCTTTCATTGCTTGATTTTCATACTGAAAAATACGAACAAAAACCCACACCATTTTCGTTTTATTTTGATTTCCTTTTTGGTTTTAAAGAATCGAGTCTCTTGACATGCAAGTCTGCTTTCAAAAGTCCATGATGTTCATTTTGTTTGCAGTCTCAGGTCAAACTTAGCCAGGTAGTAAAAGAACGAAATTATGAAATAGTTTTCGATCACGCCCTCTTAATATAGTAGTTTATTTACAAAGCAGCCTTAATAAGCAAAACAATTCCCAGTAAATTTCTTAGCTTCCTTTGAGCTATCTATGCGAGGTAAACGAGTTTCAAGGCATTCCGATCATAGAGAGATTTGACCTCCAAAATGACATGTTGAATTGACCGTTCAAAGCATACTGGCGCCGAAGACTTTGGCTTTCAACTGGTGATCGGACGCATTAAATTTTCCTTCTACCTGATATATATAGGCTAATGTACTGACAAATGCAGGCTTGTAGGCTTTGTTCTCAGGAAGAAATTTGAAAATTTGCATTTTTATCAACACCTCGCTTCAATAAGAGCGGAAGCGGACATTTTGCGCATGAAAGGATTTTCGCCGCGTCTGGTATCTGCATGCACTGAAAACCTACGCCTCACTCGGATTCGGTAAATGAAAGGAAAAAAGAAGTACTTCTTCAATTTTAATTTCCTTTAGGCAGCTTAGAACGAAAGCTGGCTTTACCGAGATGCTAAACCGTCGAACTTGGAGTAATTAAAAACCGCGCCCTAGCCCAGCTTCTGTACTCCACGTGCGTTTTGTGCTGAAATTTCCGACGGTTCTCTTGCTACAAATCTAACTAACTAAGCTTGAAGTAAAAATCACTACAAGTGGCATTTGGGAGTTAGAAACATTTCAAATATCACTGTTTCTTTGGAGGGGTAGGAGGTTATTCCGTTTACGGACCGCCGTCTGTAGAGTAAGAAAAGGAAAATATAGAACAACTCGAGTTTAATTTGAAATGTCAGCAAAATGTCGTTTGCTTACCGTTATTCTTGTTATTATGATCAGTCCCAGGAAACACGCCAACAGCATCATCGGGAAATCTCGCAACTTGTTTCACTTCCGAAATCTTACAAGAGCACAATCAACAGATGTCGAGTTGCGTTCGCCAGCTAAAGCTTCGTTGACTGGCCCAGCTTAGCTTTCTAGAACAGTCTAGAAGATTCTTTGCAAAATACAATCACAAAACTGATTGACGTTTTCAAGAGGTTTTTCATCATAAAAGCTTCTGATAAGTTGGTTCGTAAACTGGGGGCAAAGTTTAGTCGCCTTGAAACTGTAATGAGTTGTAAAAAATTCTCCTTTCTTTATCATTTATTACCATTTCTCTGTAAAGATTTGAAAGGATATATTATATTCATTCTAAGTCAGTCGCAAGAATTGAAAACCAAGTATGTGGCACTCTGGATTCAGCCAGTTAATGGCATGCACGACCGCTATATATAATCAATTGACAATGAATATGCTGAGTAAGCACTTTTGGAGTCAACACCGTGTTATTCACATTCTAAGGTTTCAAAATTCTCTCTTTAGCCGCAAGAAACATACAATATCGCCTCAAGGTCCCTATATCAAATATACCTTGAAAGACGAAGAAAAAATACTAGTAGTTTCCAAGGAGCGTTTGATGAAAAAAACTGATGCATATGCATAAAATTCAAACAAACTGCCTTCCTTGAGTCATGCCTTTCAACTCACGTGCAAAACTTAACAAAAAAGTCTTGGACCCAAGACAATTTAAGTTCAACCCACAAGAATCAAGTCAACCGTACGAAGTTAGGCTTTGCAGTGTTCTTAAATTATTTTAAAGCTCGCCATATGTAACGGAAGTATTCAACAATCATTGCATTATTTTCAGTGTTCGCAAGATATCTTTACCTGGCCCCGGTTGTTCAAAGGCTGGATAACGCTATCCACCGGATAAATCGCTATCCAGCGGATAAGTGTTGACAAAACAAACCACGCTATCCACTGGATATTGATTTATCCGGTGGATAGCTTTATCCACCTTTCGAACAACCGGGGCCAGTTCTTTTGGAATCGAGAGGCAAGCACGGTGTTAGTTTGCTTGATCTGCATGGATTTGATTGATTGATCTATATTTGCTCTATAACTTCATCAACTTACAGCATGTAATCACAAAAATTATGATATATACTGATAGAGCAGGAGCTCCAAACAAACCTTGTTAGGCTTTCAAGGAGAGCCCCTGTTACAACGGTACTTAGTAAACTAAACATGTCCGTTAGTTAAGTAACATTGAGCGTTCATATTTGGTCATTATAATATTTAATTCCTATTAATTAATTCGGATTTTCGGCTGAGGTGGATTGAAAGATGTCGATTATTAATTACTTGTTGCACGTTGTCGCATTTCAAGGTTTTGCCATGCTACTGGCATGTTGCTTCTAATTTCTCCTTCTGTTGTTTAGATTTCAACAAAAGCTGTATTTGGGTATTTCAAAATGAACTTTTAGCAACACGCACGAGTATTGGGTCAAAGTCCCTTAAAACAATGTGGGTTTGTCGATTGCTAATTACTGCGGGCGATATAATGACTTGACATCATTTAGACCGAGTGTCTAGTCTATTGTCAGAAATCACTCAGCTTACGATATTAGCTAATTTTAATATCGGCTTGCAAGTTCAAATGTACTGTTGTGGCGTCGAAAGATATGCATGGCCAAAAAGCCTAGTGTTGAAAATACCTTCATTTAAAACCCTTTCGGGTACGACCAACACGTCCCAATATTATTTTCTCCAACACTCTTCTTTTACACCTATTAAACGGTGATTTAAGCAGGTGAGAATGACTGTGTAAAAATAAATTAATCTATTTAAGTCTTACAACAAATCCACTTAGGCATGTAAGTGTTTTATGGGTGGTCTGATATCTGTGCCACGCTATGCATCGCTGATCGTCCGTGACACAACGTTTCGCCCCTCTACCTCTCCAGGTTTCGTCACCAAGACTAATTTTGAGTTTAGCATTGTTTTGTCGTTAAATAGATTAAACCTTAACTGGTCTGACCAGGGGTTTTGAGCTCAAGATATAATAACTAGTAGTAATCAAAGATTATGAGAGTGCGTTCGACGCCATATAAACTTTTATACAGATACCTTAAATGATTTGCCTAGCTGACTTTCAACCTCTAAAGCCCAACCTTTTTTCATCAACAACGGGGTTTTTACAGAAATATATTTCAGTGACAAAGTCCATGCCATTCTGATTGAAGAGGTCCCGGTACAAACTACGTTTCCGTAGACTCACAAGTTTTATTAGGACTAAAATATTTACATCAGCCTTCAGATTTCGTGCTAAATATTCTCACATTAACTTGTAATGTTTAAGTGCAAAAGCTAACTTGTAAAAGTATATTTTTTACGAAAATTATTCTAAGCAGGAAGCTCAAATATAAGTAAATATTTGCAATCGAGTGCTCGTTCATCGCAAACAAACTCCGGGCGACTGATTCGAGTACTTCCCCTAGCCCCGCGGCCCTTGCCTGATTAACAAAGTACAGAGTATTTACATTTTCGTTCCTTGGTTCAGGTTCACTATCATGGATTTTGCCCTCAGAGTACCCTTTCACCTATTCCAAATAATATTCGACCAGATACGACTGACCTTTTCTGTCGCAAATTGGAACTAAATCAACAAATGCAATCACATACAGCCGGGAATTACAACTCTTTCTACGGTTAACATCCCGAAACCCAGGCGATCGTGTTTGTGAACATATAAAATAAACAAGCTCTTCGTGAGCCTGAACGAACCTTTAAATAACATCATACTATTGACGGCTGTTTTCGCAGGCTGCTGCTTTGATGGATAAACCGAGTTTACATGCCGATGACTCGTGCGCGTGACGTGGGGATTCTTTGTGTTTACGCGCACACACTCACGGGGGCATTCATATGGAAACACACACCAGTACTGATTTAACCTGATCGCAGGTTAGGACTGATTCTCCTGCTGATTCAGAAGCGGGTAGTCCTCGTAAGACGGGTGTGGAGACATAGATCTGACAAGAAGCAAGTGGCTCGTATGCATGAGCAGTGCTGATTGAAGGCAATGATTGTCTTGTAACTGGGTAAGAAGTAGGTGGAGTGACTTACAAGGCAAGCTACTAGAAAACTCTTACAAATAGCGCCGATTTGATCCGAGTTTTAAAAATTATCACGTTTTCTTTATTTGGAATATTAATATGCTGAAAAATAACATGGACAAAAATTGTCTAGGTTATATTTAGATAATTAACCTGTGAAAAAATATCATATCTATTTCCAGAATCAACAAGGTACAGTACAGCAACACTAAAACTGACGAAAATATAATCCTACGCTAAATAATAATGCAAAAAGACCATATAATCTTCTAGGACAACGCCTGCTCCAAGTACCAGGCAAAAGCCAGAGAGTAACCAAAGCTAGTCTAAGCGGTTAAAAAACAACAATAATAAATTGACACTTCTTCAACACGGGCCAATTTGTCGACCACGAACGCCTAGACCACGACCAAAACGACTTCCTGTATTAGAATTCGCATCCGAGGCTGATAAGGAAGAACGGTGGAGAGGGTTGAACGGCGGATAAGGCTGAAATCTCTGATGCTGATATTTCTGAGAGCGCTTCTTCTTAGCATCTTTAACTTTCTTCTCTGCTCTCCTCTCCGAGCGAAATAACCTCTTCTCGTCCCCCGAGTGAGATGCCAATTCGTTTGAGAGGTACTCTTGAACGGTGGTCCAGCTGTACTGACTTTTATCTGCCATCTTAATTATCTTTATTCTTTTAGTAACTAAAGCAATACCTTCTTTGATGGCGGTTTTGGCTTTAGGAGTGGCATTGGCGTTAAGAGCATCCTTTGCACTCTCGAGCTTATCCAAAACAGATTCGGCATGATCAAACTGCTGCTCGTTTCCTTTGCTCTGGAAAACAAAACGAGCGCGCTTCACACGTTTAGCGGCTGCCTCAACTGACGAAGAATTTTTCTCCGTAGACTGCTTCTTAGAGTTGTCGAAGCGGGTGTCGATTAAATACGATAACTGCATAGTAACTGAACCCATAGAATCAGCCACAGCCTTCTGCACCAAAAAATGAAAGCTATCAGAACCAGAAAAAACCTTCTTCCCGCAAATCGGGAGCATTTTGTCCTGGAACAGTCCCCATCTTGTGTCTTCTTTTGCTTAACAAAAAAGTCTGCCTGGTACAGCTTGCTGGAGCGAGAGTGACAAACGGCATACATTAACAAAAATATATAGCTACATAGGACAGTAGATAATTAACTAACACCAATAAGGGATGATAATACCAACATGCCCAAGAAATAACACGTAGAAAGTCATTATCTCCTATATTTCGTACCGGAGATAATTTGCATTGTAAAGCTTTATTTCTATATCTTAATAAAGTAAAAATATTCTGCTTCTCTAAGATATACATTGTAAAACGGATGAATGCTAAAACACAGTGTAGCTGAACTTCACAAGCTTCGCCATTTATCCTGATATAAAAAATTGTCTTAAGATCAAAAATATTATACCGTAATTGCTCGAAATCGCGCCCAGGCGCTGAATTTTCTAAGGCAAGAGGGGGCGCTTATTTGAAAGGGGCGCTTATTCCGTTTATCAATTTTAAGCCTCAAAATGACACTGTCTTTATTTCTATTTAAAACCAAACTGCGATATGAAAATTCAAAAACCTTTTTCAAAACTACTTATTTACTATTTCCATCAAGGAAATGAGAGGCAAACCCGAGCGACTTTGAAAGGACATTGTGTTTGTACTATTTAACAATGTCACATTTCATTAAAAAAGCGTATAGACCGTATACGTCTCGTTTTTCGTACCGGGTAACGAAACTCATTTTTTCTCGGAGAAGGAGGGGGGGAGGTGGGGCAGGGGAGGGGGGGCTCCTATTACAAATTTTGATCCTTGGGAGGGGCGCTAATTCGAAGCGGGGCGCTTATTTGAAGCTGGGCGCTAATTCGAGCATTTACGGTATCTAACTTACAAGCTATGGATGGCTCATTTCATTTTCAATATTTCTAACTAAATGTTTACGAACCTCACTAGCTTATAAACCTTACTAAACTCTTCACATCTTTTAAGTTAACCAAGTACATATGTTAATTCAACAATATATAGTTTTAGGGTTTTGAGTTTTTTTGATCACCATATACACAAACCAAAACAGCAAAAAACATTTGTGTAGAAGAGAAAGTTAATATATAGATTTAGGCCAGCCTAAAAGCGTAGCTCCATGGCCGGGTTGTTCAGTGCCCGATTAAGCTAACCCAGGAAAAGGTAGATTTTGTAACTTTGCGGTGAGGTCTTCTGGCTTTTTGTTATGAATTTTATAATCACAATATACACAAAACAAAGTAGCAAAAAAATTTGTATAGGTGAAAAAGCTATAATTCGAATAATTTTTAATCCTGGGCTAGCGTTAACCGGCTTTTGAACAATCCTGCCCTGCTTTGAACAAGTTAACCTGACATGAGCCCGCGATACAATCGAAAACCAGCACTTGGCCAGCGGTCAACTTAAAAAAACACGTGACCGCTATGAGTTGTAGACTTGAGCCCGCGATATGGTCACGTGATACTGGCCTTATTTTGACAGGTGTCAATTGATCATAACATGGATGTCCAATAACAAAGAAGTACACAGTAAACCAAGGCTGCATGTCTCTGTCAACCTATTATTTGGAGGATGGCCGCCATCTTGCGGGACTCCACAGTCGTCGTCGTCGTTGTCGTCCCCGTCGTGCTACGCGCCCACAAGCAGTACCGCTAGCCATGATAACCATGAGAAAATCAATTTATGGGTTTCCTACAGTTCTCTATATGGGTATGGGGCTCCGCTATAATTTGGTTAACTTTTAAACCTGGGTTACTGTTAACAGGCTTCCGAATAATCCTGTTCTATTTTCAATAATTTAAGCTGACATGAGCCAGCGATCCAATCGAAAACCAGACTTGGCCAGCAGTCAACTTGAAAAAACACGCGACATTGATGAGCTTTACACCTGAGCCCGCGGTATGGTGTCGTGATACTGGTCAGCGGATCTCAGCATATGAAAGCTGTCAAACATAATATGGATGTCCACTATCGACGATGTATGCTGTATTAGCTGGATGATCGCCATGTGCGACGTCGTCGTCGTCGTCGGGCGCACGCGCAAGTGATCCATGCCGCTGGCCATTTTGACCATAAAAAAAGAGTTGCATGGGTTTCTATTTCTATGCATACATGTGGTTCCCTTTTCTATAATTATGGGGCACCGCTTGGCGGAGCTCCGCTATCAAGGGTATAAATGCTTTTTTCCAATAAATATACATCATATTCTATATAAGTTAAGAATACGATCCTCTTCTAATAAGAATACTCAATATCTTAGATAGGCCAGTGAGAAAGAAGAACCAGCTGGCTTTCACCAAGATGCTAAACCGCGCCAAATTTTCACGTGGTCTAACCAGTCAAACGTTCACTCACAGAAATCGGGAATCGAAAACCAAGCTCAAAGACACAAAATCGCTCAATAAATGACGTTTGGGATTACAAGCCGTTCAGACAGCATTATTTCATTTTGGTTTTGTCTACGGACTGCCTGGTGTAAAAAAGCGGGAAGTAGAGTCACTCAGGTTTGTGACTGCGAAAGTTGTTTACTTACCGTTACTCTAAAGAGTATGGTCAGCTCGATAAGAAACACCAACATCATCTTGGAATCTCTGGCAGGAATATACCTTCTTCCTTAGATTAATCAACGCATCAAATCAGTGACGGCTAGCTAATAAGCTTTGTTTTACTTCATATGAACTACAAATTGATTGACGTCACTGAAGAGGTTTACGTTATTATGCAAGAGTGGACTTGGAACGTAAATGGAACGTGTAAAATTCTCCTTTCTGTCATTTTTAGTCTCGCTAACGCCGTTTGCTCTTAAATATAGTCTTCTTTCTGAATTCGAAAGAATTGAGAGCTCTTGAGAGGCAAAACAAGAAATATTGGTATACTAGGAGCGTTTGATGGTAAAAATAATGCAGAAAAACCGAAACGCATGGTTCACTTTGAAATGTGTTTTCACTGTACTGATGGCGTGCAGGCAGTCATTCATGCAGGCAGAAATATTTATAGCGAACATGAATCAGGTCAATTCCACCTATTTTATTTTATTAAACTTAAACTCGTCGTATGTAACTAAAACATTCAACAGTACTTAAAGAGTACTTAAATAATTTTCAGTTTTTGAAAGAACGACATATCGTGACAAGCCGCGTGGGAGTACAAACAAACGTTGCCCTCATTTTAATTCCAAATCGTCCGTATCGAGTGTTGATAAATGATTGATTACATTTTTCAGACATAATATTTATTTGCATGAAAACAGTTAAAAAATAACAGTTATTGGTAGGTCATATTTTTAGCGACAGGTTTGATTAAACTTCAGATTAGTAAAATCATATCAACAGATGAGGTATCAATACGCCTATGAATGTTTTTAGCAATGGTTAAGCACAAAACATGATTGGCTGCTAGTGGTATTAATGATTTTTAGGTCCAGTTCAGATAGCCTGTTCCACTAAATTAGGCACGGCAGAAGCACGATGTCTGAACCTTATAGTGTCGAAAAATATCATCGAAAAGCCAAAATAGCCACGCCAAATAGCTTGGCTAGAAACTCCAGTGCGTTCATTGCGTTGCCGCCAAGAATACACCTGGTTTTATTCCTAACGGTACAATTCTACAAATTATATGAATATTGGACGCATTTGCTAACTTTGTCATCGCCTTTTCTGTCCGATTAGTTGGGTGATACTAAAACAATTAGACCCTTCGCCCTCAAGGGCCACGGGCCAATAGTCCATTCGAATTCGCCTTTTCGGGCTACGGGTCTAATTGTTAAATAGTCTTCCTCTTACGTTTGAGATCCCTATTCCACAGTAATCACTATCAACAAATTTTTATTCAATGTACTGTATGCCAAGGCTTCTTTTAGGTTATGCTTGAGTGACAATAGTTGTAAACTCAGTCTGAAAACGTTCGTCTACATCTTTTCGCACCGGGATTTTAATCAGGAATAATACCGAGGAGAATGCAAACGAGGAAACGTCACCGTTAGTTCAGTAATAAGCGTGAGATATACAAGAATTTTGCTCAGCAAAGTGATTCCTTGACCGGCTACGTGGCTACGAGGCTGTAGAGTGCATGGAACACGTGCACGCATTTATTATAGATCGGATTTTGATAGTATGGGCGAGGCGAACCAAAGAATTGTCACTCATGGGAACTACTGTATATCAACCACTGAAAACAGAGCGTCTGCGTGGGAGGCTCAGGAAAACAGCTAGGACCGAGGTTTGAGCTTGATGTAATAAAAATGGAAAGTCAGTCTCTTGCCAAAATGCTCTCGAGCTAAAAACTTGCAACC